>OU795037.1:904644-1075549 GCA_917208275.1 Patella pellucida | reverse complement strand
AGTTTTTTTAATTTACAATTATACTGGTGTTGTTAAAACACACTATACGTGCATGTGTTCACATAAATCACACTAATTACACGTGTTCATAGACAACACACCAATAACATGTGTTCATAGAAATCCCACTTATTACACGTGCACATAGAAAACACACTAATTACACGTGCGTATAGAAAACACACTAATTACACTTGTTTATAGAAAACACACTAATTATATTACAGGCGTTGATAGAAATCACACTAATTACAAGTTTTCATAGAAATCACACTAATTACGCGTGCACATAGAAAACACACTAATATTACACGTGCATATAGAAAACACACTAATTACACGTGTTTAAAGAAACAACACTAATTACACGTGTTCATAGAAAACACACTAATTACAGGCGTTCATAGAAATCACACTAGTTACACGTGTGTATAGAAAACACACTAATTACACGTGTTCATAGAAAGCACACATATTACACGCGTTCACGGTAAACGATAAAAAGATACGCTGATAGACTAATTTTTAGTAACATTTTAAAGTACGTTTAGTTCGTCTACAAATGAAATGAAGTGAAATGGGTGTTTTACGTCCTACTGATCTGCTCAAACTGGGATAATGAAGTGAAATGGGTGTTTTACGTCCTACTGTTCTGCTCAAACTGGGATAATGAAGACAGCGCTCATCTAGAAGGTCGTCAGAAATAATGACATTGTAAAGAAAGACTGGCGTATGCCAGTGTATACATGGTTTCTCGGTCCGGTACAAGAGGACACCACGCTGAAAAATCCTAGGAAACTATCCCGCAGCGAGACAAAGACGTCTAGGCAGCGTCTTACTGAGCCACCCGCATTAGGGAGGTGAATGGACGGGTGATTTGCACGTGCGCGCTGTATAATAAGGTCTGTCAGCTGGCGTGGTTTTGATTCCCCTGTTGTATTAGACAAAGAGTATTGTCGCCTGTACAATCTCGTGGGCTTTCCCCGGTTTCCCCACACTGCTAAAGAACCCTACGCATAAGCCAAATATTGAAATGATATTGCGCCATGTGTTAGTTCGAGATGACCTAGTTTGTGCTGAATGGACATTAAACCATACAATATTCGTTCTATCCGACTTGCATTATAAACTAGAACGTTAAACCCATTTCTCTATCTCTCCCCGTCCCCGACGAGTATAAAACTGAATTTCAACAAAAGCTGATTTAATATTGGGAGGTGGAAATATCTGACGCCATTAACGTTTGTGTTTTTGATGTGTGACAACCAATTGTCGATCATCGCTAATATGGAAGTATGAGTGACAGCGCAGACTCTTTTCCAATATTCAATCTTTTTAGCTGTTTCAATAATTCGCTTGCGCGTAGGGATCTTCAGCAGTGGGAGGAAACCGGAGGACACGGATAAAACCTACAAGGTTGGGGAAGCGATCCTACTCCCTGTCACGTACACATATTATGCAAGACCTAAATCAGTCTATTGCGTGTATTTCTGTAGGCCTGAAAGGTTATCTCAATTATAAATTAGACATTAACTAATTTATCCAGACAATAATCAACTCTCGATGACATCGCTAGCCTACGATATTTGGTGGATTATCAGCCCATTTACTGCACAACTTAACTTTGCGATTCAATGATTAAATTGATAATCGAGACTATTCTGCTTCTCGTACTGACTTCAGGCGGAATTTTCAATCGCTCAATTCTCGGTTCATATTGGACCAATTTCAATGAAATTTTTTAAATTGCCTTTACATTATCTAGTTTTTAACTATTTTATTGAGAACTGCGAACTCTTTATCTAATCTCTCATAAGGTATCTTATAGAATAAATAAAAACAAGTGAATGTATGGACTTTTTCTATTTTTATCTTGTTCCATTATCTAGTGACATCTAATTACTTTTTTTGAATTATCAGATATCAGATATGTCACTTCTTTTTCTTGAAAGTTTTATAAAGCGTCTATGTAGCAATGAACTTTGATACTAAGCGACGTTTGCTAGATAAAGACGAGAGTATCCTCGCCGAAACGTCTCTTAGTATCAAACTCAGTAATTATACATCCATAAAATTGTACCTTTTGTTAAAGTAATTTCAATGAAATTTTCAATATATATAATTTTGAATTATATACTTTAGATCTATTAATACCGAGAACGGAGGGTTCTTTATCTAAATCTTACATAATGTATCTTTATGATTATTGGACTGTTCAGAAAACTTTTACAAGTCAGAACGTGTCGTGGGTTTAAAATAGCTATGTTTAGAACGAATTCCAAAGTTGCTGCCAATCGTCCCAACACCAGCTTTGAAAAAGGAGCAGTATTTTCAACATTGTTAGGACTGGAGGCAGCAATTTACAAGAGATGGGAAAGATTAGGGTTGGGGTTCAGGACTATTTTTACGACTATTCAGTTTTTAACTCTGAAAGCATCATCGTAACAATAGCCCGAGGACTATTTTTACGACTTAAAATTCAATGGCGAGAGAATTGCTAGTCTGAGCTTTAATCGAAAATAATTCTCCTGCAGGCCCCTGTGGCAGTTTCAGGAAGTCGAACAACCGAAACAATTAGCCTACTTTAGAAAAAAAAGTAAGTATTTATAGAAACAGAGGCCAAAAATGGCAAATGCTCAAATTTCCGATGGCTAAACAAACTAGTTTTACGATTGCACTATTACACAATATTACAAACTTCTGTGACTTCTGATTCAATTGGATGATGTCATTGGAGTCATCCATGGCGATTGAAATGGTCTATAATTAGGTCCTACAAGTGTTATGAGTAGTTTCTTGTCAGGATATTAATTTACTCAAGGGTTGCGGTGTCTATATGTTACACGTGAGACTTGGTATTCGAGAATTAACAAAGGCCAATTGATGGGTCAGATCTAAATGGCAAGGGCCCCTTCAGATTTCGCCAAGGCCACGAGATTTAAACACGGTTAAGGCACGTGATTGTTGCCAAGGATTGTAGGTTAGGGCTAAGGCTGAAGTTCAACATATGTTTCAGTGTTATTGCCACGTGCAAGCCGACATCGAAACCACTCCACTTGATTTAATGACAAGGAATAGGGTCGCCTGTCAACCTCTTGGGTTTTCTCTGGATCCCTAGGGGGATGACGGTAGCCAAGTGGGTAAGACGCTGGCTTGCTAGCATGGGGGTCGGGTGTTCGATCCCTGTATTGGCCGAGAAAGTTCATCCAGATTTTCTGGTGTGGTTTCCCCTTGTCTAACTGTGTATATACTGATGTGCACGTAAAAGATCCCTTGGCAGTTGGTGTTCGACATTAGAGTAGGCGGTAGTGCCGCTGCCCGGGGAATGTTTCCCTCATAGCACACTGTATGACGTATGCCCGTCTTCATTAGCCCAGTTCGGAGCAGAACAGTAGGACGTTATAAACCCTATTTCATTTCATTATTTTTTTGCAGAGTATAGTGTTATTTCTCACAAGCACTGTAGTCTGAAACACCTTTCATCATCCTTAAAAAAGGGGGCGGGTGGGGGCGATCATAAGAAGAATAGCCCAGGGCCTCTTTTCATGTAAATCCGGCACTGTTAAACATTGTTTATCATTGACCAGGAAATAAATAAATAGTGTATGTAACAAATAATAGCCACTTTGGCTTTCATCTAACCACATCAATCTACATTAATATTGAATGAAACGTTTTTGAATTCATATTTTTTGATGAGAGAGCGAGCGAGAGCTAGAGAGAGAGAGAGATATAGCGGGAGCTAGATAGAGAGAGAGAGGGTGGGGGGGGGAGATGGGGTTAACGCTCACGTGAGGCACCTATGTAATGTCTTGGTTAACACATGGTTCAATTGTATTTTTAAACATCGATTGCGCTTAGGGGCCTTAAGCAGTCGGGGAAATCGAAGGTAAAGGAGAAAACCCTTGCGGTTTAACATGAGATCATACTCATTGTCACGTACAAGCGGAGAATTGAAACCACGCCATTTGGCAGTGACCAAGAGAGAGAGAGGGGGACAGAAGTGGGATTTAACGTCCTCTCGACACAAACTAGGTCATTTCGGGACCAACGTATGGTTCAATTTTATTTCAATAATTCGCTTGAGCTTATGTCCTTGGCAGTAGGAGGAAACCTGGGAAACACAACGAGGTTGGACTGGCGACCCTACTCCTTGTCACGTACAACTGTGGAATCGACACCACTGAAACGTTTAATATTTTAAAAACGCAGGTAACTGACACTTATTATTGAATCTAGAAAAGTAAACTCGATGATGTGTCAATACCCTCGTCTTAGTTCTTCACTTTTTATTTATCAATAAAACTATTTTTGTTTCTTACATTTACAAGAAACAAGAAATAACCAATATCTACGACTCGGGGGGGATCAATAACACTTCTAATTCAATTTATTACCAGAGTAGGTACGTCACGTTCGAATTGAATTATAGTTTTAAATTATCAATATAGTTTTACTAAAGTACCTAGACAGGGCGTATCGAGTGGGTGTTGAATACTTTTAAATCGTCAATAGAGTTCTGTTATAGTACCTAGACCAGCTTATGTTGAAATTATAATTTTAAGTCATCAATATGGCTCTTTTAAAGGGCCAATCCCGATAATATTTTGGAGAATAAAACTGCTCAATTTTCTGTTAAAATCCCGACTAACTAACTCAATATGTGATACGTTTTCAAACAGGTTTTACCTGTCAGTCTTCATCTGGAAATAGAGACCGGTTTCCCAACCAGACTTGATTTTTTAACAACAATCTTTAGGTGAAATGTACCCTTCGTTATCAAGTACGGCACATGTGTCTTTTACTGTGGAGACCTTTAAACGAACGGGAGTCGATTATCAGATCACCCAACGAAAAAATTGACCCGAAATCCTAAAAGGGTTACGTGTCCAGATAAGCAGTTTTCACGTTAACGTCCAAACAACTCAATATTTTGAGCTGAAATTTTAAGACAAGGTAAATACACCCTTCCTCTATATTTCGACTCTTAAATGTCATACGTACCCAGACTTTTATTTTCGAGACCCTGTTCAAATCGGGATTGTCCCTTTCCACTAACTATAGACCAACGAATTTTGAAATTATATTTTTAAATTGTTAATACTGATCCACACTTAATAACATGGAAGGAGGAGATACCTAATTTGACAGGTTTTGTTATTTCTTACTAAAAATAAACTTGTAAGTAGAGATTATTGATTGACAAGTCTTATCATTATATAACAAGATATTAATTTATCGGTATTTTATTAAGTATTATCATAAACTGAAGACAAGGCATTAAGTATTATCATAAACTGGAGACAAGATATTAATTTATCGGTATGTCATTAAGTATTATGATAAACTAATGACATGCATTAAGTAAATATTGAACGTCTACATGTGTTCTCGTGTATAACTAATACATTAAAAATACAACCTTTCACAATAATAAAATCTGACATAATGTATTCCCTAGTTAATGACGGCGTGTATACGCCATGAAGTGTGCTGTGAGCGACATTTTGCCCCGGCAGCGTAGTTTCTGTCTACTTTTTATTGAATTCAAAATTCCAACTGTCACAGAATTTTGTTTACGTTTCCAACCCACCCAAACATTTATTAGTATCTATTTAAAACCAACTAGGTAAAGTGCACGGAAACGTTTAGAACATTATTAATTAGATCGGGGAACAGCAGCTCGTGACTGGTTCGCAATCGAGAAGCTAACTTTTTTTTCACACTGTGATTTATCTATCGTTTGACTGTTTATGAACGTGAGGACACAAAATTTCCATGGAAGCTTTTACAACTGTCTAAGCGAGATTTGTACAAAAACACCCACGCATACCTACACTCGTAAACTTTTTGTTACGTCCAGAAGAATCCACCGATAAACAAGGTTGATATATTCATCTCTATAATTGTATAATCTGATCGCGATAAAAAAACCAACTTAAACGTACATTATACAAGAGCTAAATCTTTCTGTTTCAGGCCTCTCTATAGGCATACAATTATTATATATTATGCAAGAGCTAAATCTTTCTGTTTCAAGCCTCTCTAAAGGCATACAATTATTATATATTATGCAAGAACTAAATCTTTCTTGAGACCGGAAATGTTACCTAGATTATTAATTAGACAATTATTCAAGCGAGAATTTAATATTTTTAAAGAAAGTCAACAAATAATTATTTCTATTTCTTTTGCTCAATAGGTTGTCAACTCACTATTATACGATCATAGGCATTATTTTCCACGACTGAAACTGATTGAAACCGGAAATAATTACCTCCCTTGTTTTTAACAGATTTGAACCCTATCTGCGATTCAATAGCCATTCCTTATCGTTGTAATAATAGTGGTGACAATCGAGGCTTCAGTGTTTTTGAAATTCAGTTTTTTCGTATATTCTCTTAACGTTTTCTATGTTCCATCAACTATAGCGATCTATCTACTATAGTGATCTATCTATTATAGCGAGCCATCAACTATAGCAAGCTATCTATTATAGCGAGCTATCTATTATAGCGTGCTATCTACTATAGCGACCTATCTATTATAGCGTGTTATCTACTATAGCGAGCTATCTATTATAGCGACTTAACTATTATAGCGTGCTAACTACTATAGCGAGGTATTTATTATAGCGTGTTATCTACTATAGCGACCTATCTATTATAGCGTGCTATCTAATATAGCGAGCCATCTACTATAGCGAGCTATCTATTATAGCGAGACATGCCAGCTATTTATCTAATCTTTCATATTGTCTCTTTAAACTTTTATTTTCTTTTGTTTGAAAAAAAAAGTTTTAATGACTTCTATTTCCAAACCGCCCTCAACTATGATTCATTTCACAAACACATTTCTGTGAATATATAATCACCATAAAAACAATAATTTTGCCATTTTTGTCAGGCAATCTATTGCAAAATTCATATATTCCTATAATCAAAGAATTTTCTGCCTTATTTTTCTGAATGTATCCTGGATTTAACAGATCCATTGCTATAATTATTTCAGTTGGTAATTTTATGTCTGACAATTAAATTAACATTTCTTTGAACAATCGATCATTTTGGATGACTTTTCTTTAAAGTTTGTTTATGTCAACTACAAGAAATATAATGACGTAATAGATGCGGGTTGTTGGTGCCTACAAGTCTCTGTTGGTGGGTGTTTCTATCTGATCAAAATAGAGATCCATATTTCGTTTCGTTTTTTTAAACTTTCGATGGCCACTAATACATGGAGATCTGACAAGTTATAGTGGCAGTTTATGTCAGGGGTCAAACGAGCGGCTTTTGACCTATGACGTCAGAAATTGATTAATCAATCACCGTTGACGTTTCTAGTGGTTTACCCACAGTTCCGTGCATCAAAAGGCCAAGAACTCGCCGTAACAGAACGTTTCATTAGTTAATTCCCCACATCATCCAGATCCTAATAGTAAGTGCAGGGGGACTGCAGCACATATGATTTACACAAAAGACAAACTTAGTGACAAGACACCATACTCAAAAAACAACAACAAACAAACCATTCAAAAAAAGCGAAAGGATCCGAGGGCTAGCCGTAAGCGTCCACTGCGCTGTACAGTCCCGTGGTGACACAGACTTCCCTCATGTTTGAAAACAACTGGGAATGCAACCCAAAGAAATAATTATATAGTGTCAGCATGAGTCATGATCTATTATATGTTGTAAGAATTACGAATGTAAGTATATTGTTGTATAAATTCCGCTACACAAGTAGCGGAATAGTTAAATGTATCAGAAGTAGGCCTAGTTCAAACTAAATCAAATCAATAAAAGGATTGAAGTATATTAAATGCATTTAGGACACACATTACAGCCGTCACAGAAACAAAAACAAAACTGATTACAAGAAGCAAAGGAATATAGACTATCTAGGGAGACAGCCGAGCCGTCTGCTGACTGAGTGGCGTGACGTGAATCTGCCGTAATTTATGTAATAAAGGTCGGGTGTTAGATCTCTGCATTGGCCGAGAAATTTCATCCAACTTTTCCGGCGTGGTTTCCCCTTGTCAGTAATAATGGCGGGACTGACAATTGGACAGCTGTCTAGTCGTTCGAATGTGACGAAAAATGGAGGTCCCGTGTACACATTGGCGTACACGGAAAATATCCCTGGTGTTGGCCTTCGATGTAAGAGTGGGCCGTAGCCCCTCATAGAACACTGTAGTATGCCTATCTTCATTAGCCCAGTTAAGGAGCAGAACCGAGAGTGATGTCATCCGGGCGTGTCAATTAACTCTCAATATTAACCTTTTGTCTTCTGCAAATTAAATTCTAAAACAAATTGTATAACTCATGCAGAATAAAATATTCGCTACTATCACACAGAGAGATGCCACTCGGGCGTGTTAATTAGCTTTTGTCTTCTGCAATTCTAAATCAATTCTTTTAAATAATGCAGAGGAAAATCAAATATTTTGTGTAAATGAGTACATAAATAATCCACGAAGGCGAAAAAAAACGTGTAAAAAAATGAATTCTATAAATATGCAGCTCGTGTCGCTACAACCTAAACAAGATAATTAAAGGGACAATAACACTCTTGCTGGCTTGACAGGTCCAGAAATTTTGTTCAGCCTTATTCTAACTACAAGATGTTTACCTGTTGTGTAAATTATCCATTAAATATTATTTTACTTGTCCAGAGGGTTCGAAAATATGTTTAAATCCAAGTTGCATTTGAAAGTGTTTAGGTAAAGCTTTTTAAACCATATTACGCGTGCAGTTGAATTTTTTCAATTTTTAAAATTAGGTGTGTTAAAATGAAATTTTTTATTAATTGGAATATTGTAAAATAGTACAATTTATTGTCCAGAATAAAGATTTGGACATATTTTTCAGATACAACAAGAGTGTTATTGGGGCTTTAAAGAAATATCAGCAATCCTACGCGTTATAACAAATGAATAACAGTCCAGAGAGAACGTAACAAATACTTTCGTAATACAACAACCGTCACAATTTATATCATTCAATTTGCACTGTGGTAATTAGCCAAATCGAAATGAAATAGGCTTTTCTTCACCTACTGGGCTCATGAAGATCGGTTAATAAAATCGAAATGAAATAGGGTTAAACATCCTTCTGCTCGAACTGTGTAAATAAAGACGGGCATACACGATGTAAAACATCCCTTGGCTAGCTGTGACGCCGTTGTCTTCATTAGCCCAGTCAGAGTAGAACAGTAGGACGTTAACAAGTACTTTCCTAATACAATATCCATCACAATTTATCATGTCATGTGGTTATTAACCAGTTGACTTCCTACTTTTCTCCACCTACTGGGCTCGTGCAGATGGGTTAATTTCACTTATAGCACACTGTATGCCTGCCTGCATTAGCCCAGTTGGAGCAGAATAGTGAGACGTTAAACCCCATTTCATTTCCGTAGGTTTAAATACTATAAAGGAGCCGGCCACTGTGGTCCAATAATTAAGGGATTGACTCACTGACCAGCTGGTCCGGGGCTCGAACTCGGTGTTGACGGGTTTCCCTTGTTTTGTTTGTTGTTTCTGAGTATGATGTCTTGTCGATATATAAAAGTCCAGTTTTTCTAGACATAAGATTAGGGAGAGGAGTTTTACATAGGCTTTTATATTTGTCTTTAGTGTAAATCATGGGGATGCAGTTCCTCTGCACTTACTATAAGTAGTGGGACGAGGAACAGCGTCTAGTTATTAAGATGGAACGAAAACCCGAAGTCACATCGCCTTGCACCACTGACAAGAGGACACCAAGCTGACAAATTAGTTGGGACCTATTCGGCCAACATTGGGATGAAACTCGAGGACCGTCACGGACAGCACCGGGGTCGCCTGACTACCATCGTGAGTTCTCGTGGGGTCTTCAAGTATCCCCCCACTGACTGCTAAAGACCCTCTGCGCAAAGAATGTTATGAAATTGAATTATATGTTAATTAATGTTAATTAAATGACCTCTCTCTCTGTCTCTCTCTCTCTCTCTTTCCATTATTAATATTGTGGAGGAATACATTAATCTTGTAGGGGAAATGTCAGAGTGCCAATTATCTCATTAGAAAGACAACATAACAGACATAATAAATTGTACAGATTCATCCCTATTAACTCACATTGCCTCCAGCTAAATAACACATTCTTCTACGATCAAAGTTACTATAGACATAGTCTGCACTTTCTATAATCAAAGTTACTATAGACATAGCCTTATTAAATTGCACAGATGCATCCCTATTAATTCACATTGCCTCCAGCTAAATAACACATTCTTCTACGATCAAAGTCACTTTAGACACAGCCTGCTTGTAGAGAGAAAATCGAATTAAAATCTTAGTAGCGCTGGTTGCTCGGGAATTTACAGCCAGGTTTTGTCTATCCTGCAGATCGGGTTAGGACACAGTGTCTAATCCTTCGCATGAGGCGAAAATATTCATGATTGTCATTTATGTTAAACAAATACTTGTGACATTTGGAATTTAGTGATGGGTCGGTGACAAGGAGTAGGGTCGCCTGTCCAACCACTTGAGTTTTCTCCTTGTCCTTCGGTTTCCCAACACTGATAAAGACCCCTAAGCGCAAGTGAATTATTGAAATAAAAAAATTAAACCATATGTTAGTCCCAACATGACTTGGATTGTGTCGAGAGGACATTAAACCCTATCTCTCTCTCTCGTGACGGTTAGGCGAAAAGGGAGATGTCCATGCGCGGTGTGTGTCCGTCTTAATTAGACTCTGTTTCGAATCCCCGGTTATAAATGGCAAGAAGTAGGGTCGCCTGTCTAACCGCGTGGGTTTTCTCCGGGTCCTCCAATTTCCTCCCACTGCTTAAGACCCCCACGCGCAAGCGAATTATTGTAATAAAGTTTAACCATATGTTAATCCCGAAACGACCTAGTTTAGTGGACGTTAAACCCCATTTCTCTCTCTCTCCCTCCCCCTCTCTCTCCCTCTCTCTCTTTCTCTCTCCCCCTCTCTCATTTCATTCAAAAGATGGTCATGTAGTTTGAAAATCAACTGGCGCGGAAAGATCTCTTTTAAAATTGGATTTCATCCTGGACCTTTTAATTAGTGAGTCATCGTCCTACTCACTCAACCACCCACTCGGCAAACCTCGCAAGATTCCGGTTCCCTACATCTAGCCTCGGTAAGTGATATGTATCTACGACTATTGCTATGAGGCACTGGTTTACTTATTAGGAAAACTTGCCGCTTCTACAAAGAAGTTCTCACAATTGCTTTCTTCGAAGAGTGTGTAGAATTTTCAGTGCAGACTTGTCCTTGTCTAAAGAAACTAGCTACAGACTTTAAAATCTTGGTTTGAAAACAATTTTTTTTATCCAAATGCGTGGCAACAGCATTGATAATCCGGTAACTTAAAAGTAGTTCCAAGGGCGGAGTTCGTCCCTAAGCCGAAGCTAGATGTAGGGTACTAGAATATGCTGAGGTTTGCCGAGTGTCAACCACCCTCGCCCCAATCTGTTTCAAGAAGAAATACGAACGACTTCTTATATCTCTGTAAAAGATGACTGCCTTCAACAGTTAGCATGTGCATTGTTTACAATACTTCAAACGACTTTATTTATTAATGCATAAAAAAAATGATTTAGAATTTTATTTGTCGATGGAAAAAAGTTAATATATTTGACTCATTAAGTCGCATCGTTTACATCCTTATCAGTGACTGTAGCGGCGTAGCGAATATTTACTGCTGATCAGTATGCCATCGCCCACCATGTTTACACCATTCAGAGTCAATTTAAAGATTGCAGCCACCAGTTTCGTATTTACCTTTGATTTTTTTTATCCAGTCTGAAAGAGATATTTTCCTCATCTGTAGTTACATTATGGCCATATTTGATGAACGGATTAAACCAAATTTAATCCATCATAACTTGAACAAGAGAACACCGCCAAAGTGTCTTTAATTCAAATAAAATTTTGTGGAGGGGAGTAGCACGAGGGTGACTTAATACGTGATCTTCTACGTTCTTTAAGACCGAAATAGCAAAGCGACGGAAAACCGATTAATTTTTCTCGCTAAAGACTTGATGTAAATTCATTTCTACAACAGACCATTTCGTTAAGTCAATAGACCGTTATGTGGAGTTGTGTAATGTTGTTCAATAGTTCAATGAAATCTGCCAAATTGTTATTAAAGGTTAAAATATTCTAGAATTTTCATCACAATTTCTGTTTGTCTGGTGTAAACATCTGTACATAGGAATTTATATAAACATGGACTGCGCTCGTCTCTAATAGACCTGCCAATAAATCTTTAAAAATTACTTCATATAGACATGGCATGCACGAACACGTCTAGAATAGATCTGGTAATTAGAGAGAGATAGAGAGAGAGAGAGATAGAGAGAAGAGAGAGGGAGAGAGAGAGAGAGAGTTAAAATGAACTATTGTTATTAAATTGACCTTGATGGAAAGACTTGGTCAATATAAAGGACTTTGCAAAGGTCAAAATATAGATCTATATTTCGTTTCGTTTTTAATACTTTAAGATCTAACAAGTTATAGTGGGAATATGGCCCTATAATGTCAGTCATTCGATTAACAAATGGCTATATATATGCTTTGCTTTGTTTAGATTTCTACTCACACTCACAGAGAAAGAGAACAAGCATTTGATTGATTGGCCGACCCCTCATGTCAAGCAGAACACGAGTTTAATAACAAGTCTTCCACATCCAAGTGTAATAAAGACAAGTAAATCGAAATTTTGAACTATAAAAACGAAACGAAATAGGATCTGTGTTTGAATCAGATTGTGGTTGAATTTCTGTCAAAGAATGATGTATCACTACGCCGTAATTCAATCAGTTTCAGTAAAAGTGAAATCTATAGCAAAGATTTATAGTTATTTTTTTATTTTTGTATTTGTGCATGTCAGAAAGGATTGGGGGATAAATAATTTAAGACGGATTGTAAGTCATCTAGCACATGCATTTTATAAAATATTATTGACCATATGTTAGTCTTGAAATGATGTAGTTTGTGTCGAGTGGACGTTAAACCCCATTTCTCTCCTTCTGCCTCGTGAACATCATGTCACCATTGATTAAAACTGATTGTCTTCTTCTTTTTGGTGTTTAACGTCTGCTTCCACTTAAGTGATATCACAGACAAGACATAGGAGAGCCGAAGCTGCTTCCTGATTTTTAGAATATGATTTTGCAATCTTTCCATTTTGGCCTTAGGCCATGGATTAGGTTTTAGTGGGAAGTTCTTCCCTTTATTTAATAAAAACACATCGTTGGTAGATGATCTCTTCTTCTGGATTGGTAGATGTCTTCTTTGTGGGATTTGTGTTTAGGTACCAGGCCTGTCTTCTCGTGGCCTCCCCTTCCTCCACTATCCCACTGGTATTTGTTTTGGCAGAATAGTGTTTAGATGCCGAGCCCGTCTGATCATGACTCCTTCTTACTCCACTATCCCGCCAGTTTAGTAGATGTTAGTAGTAAATTAAACAAATATAGAATTAAATAAATAAAGAGAGTATAATAAAGTTGTAGTCAAATAAATTAAAGGTAATAAAATAAAGTAAATTAAAGTAAAAGTAAAGTAAAGATAAAGTAAAATGAATTAATTAAAATTAATTAGTTAATTAAATCAAAGGTAATAAATAAAAATAAAATAAAATAAAATAAAATAAAAATAAAATAAAATAAAAATAAAATAAAATAAAATAAAATAAAATAAAATAAAATAAAATAAAATAAAATAAAATAAAATAAAATAAAATAAAATAAAATAAAATAAAATAAAATAAAATAAAATAAAATAAAATAAAATAAAATAAAATAAAATAAAATAAAATAAAATAAAATAAAATAAAATAAAATAAAATAAAATAAAATAAAATAAAATAAAATAAAATAAAATAAAATAAAATAAAATAAAATAAAATAAAATAAAATAAAATAAAATAAAATAAAATAAAATAAAATAAAATAAAATAAAATAAAATAAAATAAAATAAAATAAAATAAAATAAAATAAAATAAAATAAAATAAAATAAAATAAAATAAAATAAAATAAAATAAAATAAAATAAAATAAAATAAAATAAAATAAAATAAAATAAAATAAAATAAAATAAAATAAAATAAAATAAAATAAAAGTAAAGTAAAGATAAAGTAAAATGAATCCATTAAAATAAAGTTGTAGAGTGGTTGGGCTTCCTTCAAGAGGACGTTTTTACTTCCCCACCCTACGTCGTATAAAAAAAAAGAATAAGTTAAGATAAAAAAAGTAGAAAAAAATAAAAAATAAATTGAGGTAATAAATAAAAATAAAATAAATTTAAGTAAGAGTAAAGTAAAGATAAAGTAAAATGAATAAATTAAAATAAATGTATAGGATGGTTGGGCTTCCTTCGTGAGGACGTTTTTACTCAACCATCCTACGTTGTATGGAGAATTTATCCAGCCGTGACCCTTTCTTATTTCACTTATTTACATAGTCCAACTGTGTCCATTAGGGTGTGGATTTCTTCGAAGATTTGTAGCTTCAGATCTGGTCTAGGGAAGAGTAGGTTCTTAGTGTTGAATGGTATGTTATTGGTCTCCATCATTCTCACTAAGTCCCGCCTCTCTTCCTTGTAAACCTCGCAGTCTACCAGGACATGGTTGGTGGTACACTCTTCTCCGCACTCACAGACGATGACTTGGTGTTTGTAGTCTCGCAGCCGCTCTTTCACCCTTAGTTTCGATGAGTCTGCATATATCTCGTCTAGGGTGATTGGTCGCTGTCTTGGTGTAGATCTCGTCATCCAGTCGGAATCTGTATGTGTCAAGTTCAACGAGATTTAATTCCCAGATTGAATTGACCTGTCTTTTGACCATACTGTAGATTTCCGTGGTGCTGTAGTCTATGAGGCGGGGTGTAGCTGTGTCCTTGAGACCCTCTTTGGCGAGTCGATCTGCCTCCTCGTTTCCTTTAATGTTGACATGTGATGGAATCCACACGAGCTCTAATTTGCTTCCCTTCTCTAGGACCCTCTGATATAGCTGCCTGATTTCCAAAATGACTTCTGGTCTTGATTCCGAGTTGTCATTTTGGATTGAAAACAGACTGCTCAGAGAATCGCTTGGAATGACGAACTTGCCGGTCTTTTGATGGGAGATCCATGAAATAGCGTAACGAATGGCAACAAGCTCTGCAGTGTACACCGAACAGTTATTGGGCAGTTTCCTGCTTATTCCCTGTTCCCCGTTTGGCAGGTATATTCCAAACGAGCTGGTGCCCATTTCAGGATTGCGTGAGCCATCCGTGTACACATGGTCCCAGTCATCAGACGGCCAGTTGTCTTCCAAATGTTCTAGAGAGAAAGCACGTGCAGCACTGGGGTTATTTTTCTTGTCGGTTTTCTGTAGTAGATCTAGATTGACCAGTGGTATAGGGAGCGTCCAGGGGGCGACAACTGGAGGGTCGTGTTTATTTATCACGAGCTCCCCCAGTCGTAGTTCCTTGATCGTTGCTCTGATACCCTGGCTGAAGGTTTTCTTTTTGGGATCTCTTACATATTTTGTCTTTTGTAGACTGACAAATGTTTGGAATCTTTCACCTAGTTGTGATATCTTGACCCAATACCTTGTCGCCAGTTCCTTTCTTCTTAGGGATAGGGGCAACTCCCCGACTTCTTGTAGTAGTGCCTCTCGCCTAGTCCCGAGCCCTACGCCAGTCGCAATACACAGAGCTTTGTATTGGATGGTGTCAAGCTTGCTTAAGAGTGTTGGCGCACAGTTCATGAAGACCAAAGAGCCGTAGTCTAATACAGAACGTATTAGAGCACGATATACCATCATTAGTGTAACTCTATTGGCGCCCCACGTACTGCCCGTTAATTTTCTCATTAAGTTTAGGATTTTGGAGCATCTATCTACAGTCCAGTCGATGTGCGGTTTCCAGGTCAACCGTCGGTCAAAGATTACGCCAAGGAACTTGGTTTGGTCTTTGAACTCGATGGTTTTCCCGTTCATACACAGAGTCATTCTGTTTATCCCTCTATCCCTGCTCACAAGCATGCCGACTGTTTTCTTCTCCGAGACTTTAAATCCCCAGTCGTTTGCCCATGTCATGAATTTGTCTAAGGCTTTTTGCATATTCTTTTGTAGTTCACAGAAGCTCGTCCCATTTCTCCATATGGTACTGTCATCGGCAAATTTAGCCAAGTCAGTTTTGGAATCGAGGTAGGACGATTTGTGAATGTCATTGATCATGATGTTGAAGAGAGTGGGACTGATAACAGACCCCTGAGGCGTGCCATTTTCTAATGTTTGCTCGGCACTCAGGAATCTGCCAACATTCACCTGTATCCTTCTATCGCTCAGAAAGCTTTTAATCCACCGAAACATTATGCCCGTTATACCGATACGTCCTAACTTGAAGAGCAGCCCGTCTAACCAAACTAGATCGAAAGCCTTGGTCAGATCTACGAACACGGCACATAACAGGTTTCCCGAGAGAAGTGCCTGCGACATGACTTGCTGTAGTCTAACCAAGTGGTCCATTGTTGATCGTCCTTTCCTGAACCCACTTTGATTTTCGTCGATCAATCGGTTGCTCTCCAGATAGAACTGTAATCGGATATTAACCATTGTTTCCAAGGTTTTGCATAGTGTGGATGTCAAACTTACTGGTCGATATGACTCTGCCTTGTTCTTCTCTTTCCCAGCTTTCAGTAGAGGTATGACGTTTGCTTTTCGCCATTCTTTAGGTACCTCTCCTGACAGCCAGGATGTGTTGAAGAAGTTTAGTAGTATCGTTTTGGCGTTTCTTGGTAGATGTTTGAGCATGGAGTACTTTACTTTGTCCTCACCAGCCGCACTATCCTTCTTGAGGGAAAGAGCCTTATTTAACTCTCCCTCAGAGAAGGGTAGATTGATTGGCTCAGCCACTTCATTAGATTCAATTACTAATGAAGGGTGCTGCGAGTAAAAGATTTCCTTCCTCTTCAGAAACTCTGGTGATTGGTTTTCGTCTCTGCTTGCGTCAGCAAAAGTTTTTGCTAGTAGGTCTACCTTTTCCTTGCCGTTCGTAACGTACTTATCTCCATCTTCAAGGTTTGGTATGTTGAATGATCTGCGTTTCCCGTTCATGGCGTTCAGCTTCTTCCAGACGGCACCCGTTTGCATGTTTTTATTCAACGCATTACAGAATGTCATCCAGTGCCCACTTTGTGCCTTTTTTATGGTGTCTCTTGCAGCGTATTTCAACTTACGGTAATTTTGGTGGTTGGCTTCATTGTAGTGGCGTTTCCGTAGGCGGAGGGCCTTCCTTCTGTCGTTGACTGCCTTCTGACATTCCGGTGACCACCATGGTTTTCTAGTCCTTGGTTTTCCACCAGAAGTCTTTGGAATAGAGTCGTTAGCAGCACCTATAATAGAGCTCGTAATGTTGGTAGCGTACACGTCGATGTTGGTATCGATGATATCTTCTTCCTTCCACTCAAGGCAGCCTACACAGAATTTAACCCAATCAGCTTCTTTCATAATCCAATTGGGTCTCCCGTTATAGACTTCCCTGGTTGCTTCGGCCTGAATGCAGAATTCTATCAGGAGATGGTCACTGCCAAGTGTTTCATCTTCGTGTACTTGCCAGTCGCAGCGGTTTGCCAGACCAAGCGTACAGAACGTGAGATCTAGGTGCGAAGGTGGGGCATTTCCTCCGACAAAAGTAGGGCTCTCATCGTTCAGCATGCATAGGTTGTTTGCTTCTATTATTGAGCATAGGCTAGTCCCCCGACAGTCATTCCTCGGCGACCCCCACAGAACGTGTTTTGCGTTGAAATCTCCGCAAAACGCTGATTCGCCCTGTGGAAGTTGATCGAGAAGTGACTGGAAGTCAACTGGTTTTTTCGTGACATCTGGGGGTACATAGACATTCACTATTGTCAAATTCGTATTATTGCTCAATGTGATGGCTATGCCCATTGCTTCTAGAGGTCCGTCTACGTCCAGTGAAACAGAAATATAATTTAGGTTATCACGGATATAGATGGCAATGCCGCCGCCACGTGTCGTACTTCCTGGTCTGTCCCTTCTCTCACAAGTGTACCCGGGTATGTAGACGTCTTTCAAAGTTGGTAGTAGCTTGGTTTCTTGGAGGCATATTACATCTTTGGGGTTGCGTGTGATGTATTTTCTCAGCTCAGCACATCTGGTGGCCAGTCCATTAACATTAAGTTGTAAAACTTTAACCTGGCCCGCCATGATGACTGTCCGGATGGATGCCCCTCAATGTTGGAGTTCTATTGATCTGCTGGTGTCTCGATTTCCATAGAAGGTACCTCATTGGTGTTCGCCTTTGGTGTTGCAACCGACAAGCAACTAGAAACACCGCCAGTGTTCGCCTTTGGTTTTACCATCGACGAGCAACTGGAAATATCTCCAGTACTGTAGTGGCGGACATGAGATATCCTCCTACGTAATGCGAGATTTACCTCTTGATCATTCTTCTCGTCTTCCTCGTCGTCATCTCTATATCTCTTTTTAACTGTGTTGATCGAGTTGACGAGGGTGATTAGGGTGTCTGCGTTTACCATATATGCACGGTGTTTGCCTAGGAAGCTTGCCGTTTTTGTAGTGTTGTCTTCGTCGGACACTGCCACCTTTAGGAGTTCAATCATGAAGCTCATGAAACCACTTTCCGTTTTGAATTTAGGAATAAAGTGAGTCTCATCAGCTTTCATTTTTGCTTGTTCCTTTTTCTTTGGGTTGTTCTTTTTCTTTGGGGTCTTTGTAGTTGGTAGTTGTTCTGATCGGGGGGCCTTTGGTGGTTCTTCCGGCGTCGATGTCGATGGAATTGGCTCCGTCCTTGGTTTATTTACCGGAGCCGTATTCCTGACATCTTTTATCGAACGCTCCTTTTTTGAGAATGAGTGCAGCCTCACTGAAACTCACTTTCTCCTTCCCCTGTATCTTTAGGGCAGCTTTGGTGCTCTGTATCTTGGGGCATTCGGGGGAGTTCGCTGCGTGACCACCCTTGCAGTTCGAGCATTTTATTTGCATGCCCGCCCTGCACTCGGCCACCGCGTGACTCCCACCGCACTGGGCACACACAGTCTTTCCCTTGCAGTACTTGACTGTGTGGCCCAGTTTTTGAAATAAACCACAAAACACCATAAGCCCAGATACTCTCTTTTCTCTTTCTCTCTTTTCAGGTGCTGGATTCTTCCTTCAGAGAACCAACAATAAAAGGAATGAATTATAGAAGTAAAGATGAATCAACACCACCATACCGGACAACAAACCCAAATGGAAGGAAGAATGGACCAGGACTTATACTCACCAACAAGCCCCAAGGAAGAGTTGCACCGCCCTGCCATTCAACCGGACAGAACGACCAGACCGACCAAATTGACCGGAAATATATATATGTACATAATATGTTTATATGTTTGTCCACCTCCATGTCTGTTTTGTCAAATGTCTATGTAAATGTTTGTCCGCGTCCATGTCTGTCTTGTTATATGTTGTGTCTGTGATTGTCCCAACTTACACATGTTTTGTTTGTACATATATATATATATAAAATTATCCTTATTATTCCACTAAACACACTGTAAATATTATCACCATGTATATATAAAATGTAATTGTCTGCGATATCACTTCGGTGGAAGCGGACGTAAAATAAAGCTATTTCACACATTTTTGACAGTTGGAACATTGCCTTACCCGGTTGATGTAGGCGTGGGTCCTTCTGGATAAATATACTACTTTTAGTGTTTCCGGTGCTTTATTGTTAAAAGTCAGGGCGACACTTCCCTGGCTTTTACCTTCAGCAACCTTAAACCGGTATACCTCCTTGACCGCATATCCTCTGTCTCTTAAATCTTCCAGGATCTCTTCTCCGTCATATTCGGAGGGAATCCCGTGTACCACCACCTTTTCAGTTAACAAGGTTGACGGCTGGGATACCCTCACTTCTATGCCGAGAAGGGATACCTGGTTCACTGCCCTGTCCATGTCCTCCTGTGATTTAAAAGCCAGTCGGACATGACCGGGGACAGTTACTCTGATGTCTGGGATATCTATAATACCCCAGTTCTTCTTTATCTCCTTCCCTATCGCCGTTAGCTTGATCCCTGCGAAGGACTTGCCTTCGGCGGGCTTCACCTGAACGACAAAGGCTTGCTCCTCCCTCTTTTTAGTCACCGGAAAGGTCGATGGTGCCGGACTGCTATTAAAAGCCTCAACCATCGACATGTTGAGTTCAGCCACGGACTCCATTTCCCTTTTCCTGCTTCGAAAAAGTCTAAATTAAAAAGAAGGATCAACAAGAGATGATTCTAGTTGGTACTAGAGTAGAGTGATGATTATGACCTCTTCCACACAGATCCACTAGTTAATCAGTTTTGGTTATACTAATTGACTATAGGATATTAATGTTTGTATAAGTCAATACTAGATGCAGTTGTAATTGTTTTGGATTGATCACCTGATCACGCTACTGACCCTTTCCACACAGATCCACTAGTTAATTAAATTTGATTATACTAATTAACTATAGGTTCCTAATAGACAGAGCAGTCGTGAGATCGTTAACTCAACAAAGGTGATTAAGCCTTTGTTTATATCGCCTTTGATCTGAGCGTAGTTCAATCGCTTGAGCTAATCTCTGATCGCTTGGACACTGATTGCCTAACAAAGAATTAGAACTGAAGCCTTTACAACGATAATTTAACCAAGCAAGAATAAAAAAAAAATAAGTTTAAATAAGAGCAAAAAATAAAAAAAATAAACTCAAATAAACTAGAAAAGTAGAACTATAAAAAAAGATAAAATACCAAGTAAAATAATCTATAAAAAAAAATAAAAAATAAACTCAAATAAACTAGAACTAGAAAAGAAAGTAAAAAATGAAAAAAAGGAAAAAATAAGCTCAAATAAACTAGAACTAAAAAAAAAAAAGATAGAAAACGAAGTAAAATAATCTCAACTGAGCAAACAGTATGTAAATTAAAATAAGTAGAAAATAAAACAGAATAACCAAAAAGAGCTGTCAAAAATAAAAGAAAAAGGTTTAAGCAAAAAAAAACTTTAAAAAAAACAAAGTAAACTTATACCTTATTTAGGTATAAGAATTAAATAATAGAAAGACAACCTTGGGACTGAAGATTCTTGTAGAGTCTTATAAGTCAATTGGAGAGTCTTTCTTGAGTCTTTGCTAGGCTACTTTATCTCAGGATAAATTTAGACAATAGCTTAGGAGCTCTGGAGCATTAGGTGTTATCAGTATGATTTAAAAAAAAAAAAACAAAAAAAAAACTGATTGTATGTCACGTGGTGCTATATAGTAAACATCGTGTCACCATTGATTAAAACTGGTTGTATGTCACGTGGTGCTATATAGTAAACATCGTGTCACCATTGATTAAAACTGATTGTATGTCACGTGGTACTATAATTACACATTATGTCACCATTAATTAAAACTGATTGTATGTCACGTGGTGCTATATAGTAAACATTGTGTCACCATTGATTAAAACGGGGTGTATGTCACTTGGTACTATAACATCATGTCACCATTGATTAAAACTGATTATATGTCACGTGGTACTATATAGTAAACAGCATGTTACCATTGATTAAAACTGATTGTATGTCACGTGGAACTATATAGTAAACATCATGTTACCATTGATTAACACTGATTGTATATCACGTGGTGCTATAGAGTTCTTAGAATGGAGATAACTAGGTAAAACCCCACCATGACACATCACGTGGTCAACTAGATTTACCTACAGTTTGAGGTGTCGCGTTTCAGGGCCAACTTGGCTAATGCATAATGTAGAGAGAGAGAGAGAGAGAGAGAGAAAGAGATTGGTGAGAGGGGAGGCGATTTAACGCCCACTCGACACAAAATCGGTCATTTTGGGACTACCATAATATGGTTAACATTATTTCAATAATTCGCTTGCGCGCTGGGGTCCTTGGCACTTTATACTTGGATTTTCCAGCGTGGATATGCCCTTGTCAACAGTACCGGTCGTACAATATTGTTACCATGTACATGTTGGCGAATGCTTAAATGGCCACTTCACAGTTGAAATTCAAAAAAAGAGTAAGCCCTTCATTACCGGCAAAGTTTTTCCAGGAACGTAAAGCTTTATATTTCAGGAACGTTAAGCGTTTCATTTCATTTAAAATTGAAATTAATAGTGAATGAATGACTTCTACAGCGCTTCAGTTTGTGTTTAATCAGATGAATAAGTTTACATCTGTTGAAGTGCTGCTACGGTGATCCCAGACACTCTATCTTCTACTGCTCCGGTGATCCCAGCTACTTTATTTTCTGCTGCTCCGGTGATCCCAGCTACTCTATCCACTGTATTGCTGCTTCGGTGACTCAAACCTCTTTATCCGTTTTAATGCTGCTACGGTGATCCCAGCTTCTCTATCCCATGTAGTGCTGCTCCGGTGACCCAAACCCCTTCTATCCACTGAAGTGCTGCTCCGGTGATCCCAGCACTTCTATCCCATGTATTGCTGCTCCGGTGATCCCAGCCCTTCTATCCACTGTAGTGCTGCTCCGGTGATCCCAACCCTTCTATCAACCGTAGTGTTGCTCCGGTGATCCCAGCCCTTCTATCCCATGTAGTGCTGCTCCGGTGATCCCAGCCCTTCTATCCACTGTAGTGCTGTTCCGGTGATTCCAACCCTTCGCTCCACCATAGTGTTGCTCCGGTGATCCCAGGTACTCTATGCACTGTAGTGCTGCTCCGGTGATCCCAGCAACTCTATCCGTTGTAGAGCTGCCCCGGTGACCAAACCCTTTATCCGTTGTAGTGCTGCTACGACGATCCGAATCTTTCTGTCCGTCGCAGAGCTGCTCCCTTAATCTCAACACTACTTTCTAGGGTTTTTTTTATATAAAAACAAGTAAGACTAAAGCCTATCGGAGAATCTAGCAAGCAGATGAAATTTTCTGTGTGCGCTGTGCTTTAGGCCAATTTTTATACGCCCACATTTTCATGTGGACGTATTATGTCGTCGCCCCTGTCCGTCCGTCCGTCCGGACGTCCGTCCGTCCACAATTGTTTGTGGACTCTCTACAGGTCACAATTCTTGTCCGATTTTTACGAAACTTGAAATATAGGTTTATCCCCAAAAGATCTCGGCTGCTTTCGATATTGGCATGTATCGGATCAAAACTTCATGGATTATGGCCCCTGATTGTACGAAAAATCACGTTTTTAGCTTGTGGACCCTATAGAGGTCACAATTTTGAACCGATTTTGATGAAACTTTACATGCATGTTTATAACCCAAAGATCTTGGTTCCTTTCGATATTTGCACCTATCGGAACGTAAATTCCTGAATTATGGCCCCTGATTGTCCGAAAAATCACCTATTTTAGCTCGTGGTACCTCTGGAGGTCACAATTATTATCTGATTTAAAAAAACGTTCGATTATATCACCGTTACACCCTAAGGAAGGTCGAGTTCAAATTTCGGAAAAATCGGACGAAAATTACCATACAAAATGGCCGCCGTTCGTACGCAAATACTGTTAAAAAATGGTATATCAAGGTTGTGGACCCTGTAGAGATCACAATTTTAATTCGATTTTGATGAAACTTGAAATGCATGGTTATAACCCAAAGATCTTGGTTCCTTTCAATATTTGCGCATATCGGATCGTAACTTCCTGAATTATGGCCCCTGATTATACGCAAAATCGTCTTTGTTTAGCTTGTGGTCCCTCTGGAGGTCACAATTATTATCTGATTTAAAAAATCGTTTGATTATATCACCGTTTCACCCTAAGGAAGGTTGAGTTCAAATTTCGGAAAAATTGGATCAAAATTACCATACAAAATGGCCGCCGTTCGTACGCGAATACGTTAAAAAATGGTATATCAAGGTTGTGGACCCAGTATAGGTCACAATTTTAATTCGATTTTGATGAAACTTGAAATGCATGTTTATAACCTAAAGATCTTGATTCTTTTCGATATTTGCGCATATCAAATTGTAATTTAATGAATTATAGCCTTTGATTGTAGGAAAAATCACTTTCGATTTTGCTTGTTCTCTAACCATCTCTCGAAAATGTGGGCGTATCCTGCCTGGCAGTGCCAGCTTACTATCTTTACAACTTAGCGGGAACAATTTCCCCACAAAGATGGTGATTACATGTAAAGAACACACAGTAATACATCATTTCCTGGAGACAATCTGCCGAGACGAAAACTCTATGCTCTTCTTAAATAACCAATTAAAATCAAAATAATCCTACAGGCTTTTATTATTATCTTGTGACGTAGTTATATTTAAAATTGTGATCCTCTTATCTACTCCCTGCTCAATTTTAAAAATGAAATAATTTCTTGTCTGCAATACGAACAAAACAATTCCATGTATTCAATTTACTGGTTGTTTGGTATTTATATATCCCATAATTAAAGTCGTCTGGAAGATCAAGTTGAATGAATAGTAGGAGTGCACGCCCGGACAAGTTCTACGGTATCCCAATAATTGAAGTCGTCTGAAAGAACAAGTTTAATATATAGTGACAGAAAATGATTTGAACAAGGGTTATTTAAATAAAGGTATTAAATCACCCTCTTGCTTACTTAATGTCTCGCTCTCGACCCTTAAACAATACAAATTGTTACATGAAGCATATAATTGAACTATTGTTCGACTGAGTAAATAAAACTAACAGGCAGGAAGTTGAAAGCACGTACAACCGGGAATTAGAAACCACGCCGGTTGACTCAATGACATACCTTATGATACAGCGCGAACACGCTAACAAGCACCCCCCCCCCCTTCCCGAAATGATTCTGACAAAAGAATGTTATTGGTGGCCAATCGTCGAATATGTCGTTTTAAATAATTCAAAAAGCTGCACGATTCAAGGAAACAGATGAGTTACTATGGTCTCCCAGATGAGTTACTATGGTCTCCCAGATAAGTTACTATGGTCTCCCAGATGAGTTACTATGGTCTCCCATATGAGTTACTATGGTCTCCCAGATGAGTTACTATGGTCTCCCAGATGAGTTACTATGGTCTCCCAGATGAGTTACTATGGTCTCCCAGATGAGTTACTCTGGTCTCCCAGATAAGTTACTATGGTCTCCCAGATGAGTTACTCTGGTCTCCCAGATGAGTTACTCTGGTCTCCCAGATGAGTTACTCTGGTCTCACAGATGAGTTACTCTGGTCTCCCAGATGAGTTACTATGGTCTCACAGATGAGTTACTATGGTCTCCCAGATGAGTTACTATGGTCTCCCAGATGAGTTACTATGGTCTCCCAGATGAGTTACTATGGTCTCCCAGATGAGTTACTCTGGTCTCCCAGATGAGTTACTCTGGTCTCACAGATGAGTTACTCTGGTCTCCCAGATGAGTTACTATGGTCTCCCAGATGAGTTACTATGGTCTCCAAGATGTTAAAATCCTGCTGCTTATTTCCATTAAATCACAGATTTTAACATCTTTATTCATACAAGACGATTTATTTTCAACAATTTCTATTTCATCGATCAGCCTTTTCTTTTAAAACGTATTAAGGCTAATCTTTTTATAATGGACTTGAAATTGGTGGGGTTTAACGTCCA
This sequence comes from Patella pellucida, assembly GCA_917208275.1. NCBI lineage: Eukaryota > Metazoa > Mollusca > Gastropoda > Patellidae > Patella > Patella pellucida. Next base: position 1,049,949 of record OU795037.1, on the reverse strand, counting down.
TATCATCAGTACCGTGATTTACCGCCATATTGGTTTTATTTATAAAAGATGGCAGACATTGATAACACCAGTTCTATTATTATGCTGATTATTTTCTCCTTGTCTTTTTTTTCTCGTTTCAGATATATCGCCATTGTTTTCCCGATACGAGCTCACTTATTGTGTACCAAAAAGCGAACATTCATGGTCATTGTCGTCATCTGGTTTCTGTCTCTGTGGTGTGGAATTCCGACCGCCATGTTTAATACAGTGGCGCCGCCTGCCCGCAACGTAACAGTGGAATTCTGTACGACTCAATTTCCGCATGATCCTAAAGAGTACATGAAGCTGTTTAAATTCTCAGAATCTGTTTTTTTTTACTTCGGGCCATTGTTGGTACAACTGGTCTGCTACATTGTCATCGGTAAACGACTTTTTGTTGGCGTCGAGATGTTGCATCGCAACGCGACTGTTCGCTGTCGAAACGGAACCAATCACAACGGTAGAAGTCGGGAACGGACGTCTGAAGCCATACGTGCTCGTAAGGGTGTAGTGAAAATGTTAATAGCAAGTGTCATCATATATTTCTTAAGCTACTCCCCACATCAAATTTTACTTTTTTATAACACATTTTCCCAACATCCCTTCCACCACTCCTGGTTACTTGTAGTGATAACGAATACCTTGGCTTATATTAACTCAGCAGCCAATCCCATCTTATATTGTGTATTCAGTGAAAACTTCAGACTTAAATTCCACAAACTCTTACGTTGTGTCACGTGTTGGAAGGATGACCCGGAAAGGTCAAGGGTCATCAGCATGACGTCGTATACAGAACATACTACTCTATTACTCAGACGATCTGTTCGTCGTGGTGTGCCGCCTAGTGCCGTTTGATCCCGAGTGGTGTTTTAATATTTATTTATTAAATGCTTCACGTGTTTGGTACAGTGTATGTGATATACGTCATTTATTTATGCGATACACGTCAGTGTATTTATGTATGTGAAAAACGTCATTTATTTGTGTGATATACGTCAGTGTATATATGTATGTTACATATTGAAGAAAGGGCCGTAAGTAGCATTTTAAAAGTTGGGATGCAGCAGAGTGGTGGGGCGCCAAAAAATGCCCAAATTACTGATATGGATCATAATCAAGTGATTAGTGAATCATTTTATTATCGAAAGGCTGTCAAATTTTGTTGAGGGGGGGGGGGCTTAGTTTTCTGGGGCTGCAACCTGCAATGTACCCCCTGCACCACCGCTAACGACCCTGATTAAATACAGTATTACCGCTCCTTCTGTACTTGATAAAATACAGTATAAAGAAAAGTGCCTGATTGTAACTTGCTTCACTTTCTACTCTGCACTGTGAGAGATTTCTTTAAAAAAAATAAAGAGCTGAATACTTTATCCCGTACCTTTTGGCGTTTCTTGTTCTGGCATTTAAATGAAATGAAATTAAATTGGGTATATAATAACGTCCTACTGTTCTGCTCCTAACCGTTCTAATATAATGAAGTGGGCATTCACCATACAGTGTGCTATGAGGGACTTTGCCCGGGCAGCGGCGCTACGCCCTACTGTTATATGGAACTGCCAAGGGATCTTTTACGTCCCATCCGAAAGACTAGACAGCTGCCCTTCACAGGCCCTCCGTCCTGGATCACCAACCCTCCCCTGTGAATACTGTCACACTAGATATATAATAATAGTCAATTGAAAATATCATAAAGTTTATTAATGTTCATATGCAAACAAATTCCCATAACAAGGGCAAAGGTCAAATTCACAATCAAAAAAGGTTACAAAACGGCATGGTATAAAGTTGAAAACACGCTGCCCTCTTGATTAATTACACACGCCGTCTAACCATGTAGCACACACGTCGAACTAGTGGAAGGGAATTATATAGCTTTAACAATCGCTAACAAGCGGTTTTCATACACTTTGGAAACCGCCCTCTTGCCATAATACAGAATATTAAACAAATTAACTTCAACAAAAATGTCAACACATGTTTTCAAAACGGGAAGTTGCACTCAACTTAGCAATAAACAATCCAAAATCATAACTTGAATTCATACAAAAGGCAATGTCTATAAAAATGGACATGGATCTAACATAATTAACTGCAGGCCAAAAAATAATCATATCAAGATGATTAAATCTGGTAGCTACAAGTAGTTCGGTAAAACCTGTATAAAACGGTGCAGTAACATAAACATACATGCGCATGCGCCACTGATTAAAAATAACAAAACCAGACTGGGATATATATTCAAAGAACATGATTTCAAAACGTTTCTTCAGGAAGTCTGCCATGGAGTCATATGGCATCGTTACGATTCTCCGCTTGTACGCGACAAGGAGTGTTGTCGCCTGCCCAGCCTCGTGGATTTCCCACGGGCCCTGCAGTTTCCTCGCATGGCTATACAAAAATCCCTATGCAAGCAAAATATTGAAATAAAATTTAACCATGTGTAAGTCCCGAAGTGGCCTGGTTTGTGTCGAGTTTTTGTTGGCCGCAATACACAGGTGGGAGGATTTACCCAATTCTACCCAATTCCACCCAAATATCACCTCAATATCACCACATTCTACCCAATACTACCCAATACCACCCCATACCACCTCACAATACCACATACTACCCAATTCTACCCAATACCACCCAATACCACCCCGATATCACCACATACTACCCAATACTACAAGATAATGATGCACAATAAACATATCATTTGGTCGCCCTACCTTTAACTTGATTTAACCCATGAAATTGAATGAATTATTGTAAACTTTTTTTTTCTACTACTTTATTATTTATTCCCGAGGGTGACGAGGACATCCAAATTGACATTAGTCACACTTTCACAATTCATAAATACAAATACTCAAGAAGCAATAATAACCAATCGTTATATTTACACTTTTATGGGAAACTACATGACTTTCAACCGCCGACCTTTGTATTAACATTATTCACACTATCACGATTTATTTTTACAATTTTATGGGAAATTACTCGACTTTCATTAACCGAGGACCTTCATTATTCACACTTTCACGATTTATAATTAAAAAGATTCATCACAATTAGCCTGTAATTTCTAATTAATTATGTTCGGTGAAATACGTGAACAGCCCAAATTGAACGACAATCGTTTACGTCTGCTTACTGCATTCATCTTGCTTTTTAATTATTATTTTGTCGTTTGTGAATCCGCCATTACTAATTGTTTTCTCGGAGGACGTGTTCTTCTGTTTTCATTACGAATATTGGATCATTTTACCCTTTTATTTTCACGGCAAGACAGCAACATCAATATTGATTGAAATGAACCAGTTTGAATTATAACTCGTGTTTTTAATTTCCGAATATTATCAAAGATATTGAGTTTGAGGTTTAGCGCATTTAAACAATTGATTTTATATTGATTTGGATACAAAATGGCGGCAACTTCTGTTAAAGATAATAGATACTGTATCGTAATCAAAATATAAATTAATTCCGTTTTCAATGGACAGACAATACGATGGTATTTCAACTCCTATATAAGATGGTTTCAATGGCGTTTATTAATTAAACTGAAAATACACGAACCAATTTTCTATGGAAAGCAAAAATTGTTTATACTAAGCGACAAGAACGATGGCGGGCTGAAAAGTTTTAATATCCGAGGCCAAAAGGAAGACCCACAATAGCCACGGGCTTACGAGACAATATTAGTGCCAGTCATTATCACATATAAGTGATAGAACTGGTTAAACACTTTCCAAATATAATTTTAACCACAGAGATCATTGCTATGACAGGTGCGTTATGATGATTCCATCAGTCGGAAGTGACGAACGCAAAAGGAATTAAACAAGTTATCCGTCTATATAACTGTCTGAAGTCACAAGCGATAACAGATACACGGGCGAATTTCTGCTCACTAATAATTCCTTCGAAGACCATTTGATTAATCAATTACACAAGTTATCAAGTTATCCCTCTATATAACTGTCTGAAGCCACAAGCGATAACAGACACACGGATGAATTTCTGCTCACTCTAATAATTCCCTCAAAGTCCATTTGATTACTATCAATCTTTGGTGCAACTCATGCTAAAAGCTCACTGTAACAGACCGTTCCATTGGCTAATCCGTCACACCATCTAGGACACAGGTTAAATCAAGATACTAGTGTAGTAAAGACAAGTAAACCGAAAACTTGGACTATAAAAAACGAAACGAAATGGGATATGTGTTTGAATCAGATTGGAAAATATAGGAATTAATTTCACGGGGTTTAATGTCAGCATGCTGCTCTCCAAGAAAAAAGTCTTCATACCAGACTGTATGTCGTACATCTATCTTCATATCACACTGTATGTCGTACATCTATCTTCATACCACACTGTATGTCGTACATCTATCTTCATACCACATTGTATGTCTTTATACCACACTGTATGTCGTACATCTATCTTCATACCACACTGTATGTCGTACATCTATCTTCATACCACACTGTATGTCGTACATCTATCTTTATACCACACTGTATATCGTACATCTATCTTCATACCACACTGTATGTCGTACATCTATCTTCATACCACACTGTATGTCGTACATCTATCTTCATACCACACTGTATGTCGTACATCTATCTTCATACCACACTGTATGTCGTACATCTATCTTCATACCACACTGTACGTCGTACATCTATCTTCATACCAGACTGTATGTCGTACATCTATCTTCATACCACACTGTATGTCGTACATCTATCTTCATACCACACTGTATGTCGTACATCTATCTTCATACCACACTGTATGTCGTACATCTATCTTCATACCACACTGTATGTCGTACATCTATCTTCATACCACACTGTATGTCTTACATCTATCTTCATACCACACTGTATGTTGTACATCTATCTTCATACCACACTGTATGTCGTACATCTATCTTCATACCACACTGTATGTCGTACCTCTATCTTCATACCACACTGTACGTCGTACATCTATCTTCATACCACACTGTATGTTGTACATCTATCTTCATACCACACTGTATGTCTTACATCTATCTTCATACCACACTGTATGTCGTACATCTATCTTCATACCACACTATATGTCGTACATCTATCTTTATACCACACTGTATGTCGTACATCTATCTTCATACCATACTGTATGTTGTACATCTATCTTCATACCACACTGTATGTCGTACATCTATCTTCATACCACACTGTATGTCGTACATCTATCTTCATACCACACTGTATGTCGTACATCTATCTTCATATCACACTGTATGTCGTACATCTATCTTCATACCACACTGTATGTCGTACATCTATCTTCATACCACACTGTATGTCTGTCTTTATACCACACTGTATGTCGTACATCTATCTTCATACCACACTGTATGTCTGTCTTTATACCACACTGTATATCGTACATCTATCTTCATACCACACTGTATGTCTTACATCTATCTTCATACCACACTGTATGTCGTACATCTATCTTCATACCACACTGTATGTCTGTCTTTATACCACACTGTATGTCGTACATCTATCTTCATACCACACTGTATGTCGTACATCTATCTTTATACCACACTATATGTCGTACATCACACACTGTATGTCGTACATCTATCTTCATACCACACTGTATGTCGTACATCTATCTTCATACCACACTGTATGTCGTACATCTATCTTCATACCACACTGTATGTCGTACATCTATCTTCATACCACACTGTATGTCTGTCTTTATACCACACTGTATGTCGTACATCTATCTTCATACCACACTGTATGTCGTACATCTATCTTCATACCACACTGTATGTCTGTCTTTATACCACACTGTATGTCGTACATCTATCTTCATACCACACTGTATGTCGTACATCTATCTTTATACCACACTGTATGTCGTACATCTATCTTTATACCACACCGTATGTCGTACATCTATCTTCATATCACACTGTATGTCGTACATCTATCTTCATACCACACTGTATGTCGTACATCTATCTTCATACCACACTGTATGTCGTACATCTATCTTCATACCACACTGTATGTCGTACATCTGTTTTTATTAGTCCAGTCGGAGTAGAACTGTAGGGGGTTAAACCCCTTTTGACTTCATTTCATTTGATGTCAGCACATTGCTTAGTTCGTTTTCAGACAGAATATGGTAATTTTCAATTCTAAGCCCACGTTTACAATGTCATGTGGATAAATCTCCCCGAGGGTGATGTTTCCACCTACACTTCTTCAAATTCCAATTGTAAAAGGATCTTTTACGTGTACACCGAGAGAGATGACCGGACGGTTTTAAATCCGATTGGTAATTTCATTTGGTTTCCTTAAAGATACATTATTGGAGATAAGATAAAGAATTGGCAGTTCGCATTATAATAGTTTAAACTGTCTGGGCCAAAGTTCCCCCATAGAACACGTCATGGCGTATGCCCGTCTTCATTAGCCCAGTTCAGAGCAGAACAGGAGGACGTTAAACACAATTTTATTAAATCAAATGTTTAACAACGAACCTGGGTACATATTAGTGTGCAATAAGCGGCGAGAAACTTGATATTGTCTGAAAAATACAAAATACCAATAAAATACACCCACTTTAACCGTGTAAATTGCATTATTTCAAAGAGAGAAAAAAGGCAAATTGATTTTTACCGATATCTACAGAAACAATCGAAAATGATCCAATTTCTGATACCTAGAAAAACTAATTTACGATTGCAGTTTTATGTAACGTTACCGTCTTCTAGGACTTGTGATCGAATTGGTAGAAACCATAGTACAACACCTTGCAACAAGAGAAGGGTCAAAATTAGGTTTTACAAGTTCTTTAAGTAGTTTGTAAGGCAGGATATTGTTTGGTTGAAGGGTGGAGAGAATATTATATTGTTTGGTTGAAGGGTCGGGAGTATAAAGTGATTGAGAATTTTAGAATAAGTTACCACGAGGCCTTATTAATATTATCTTGATATTATATAAGTATTCATAACATCTTGACATTTGTAATAATAATATATGTATTCATAACAGTAATACAGCATTGAATCTTTACTCGACCGGGATGGCGACCTTACTTCGTTGCTACGGCGATTGAAAATGAGTTTAGAGCGCGTTAAGATCGCCATAAGCGTGATGGAAACGCCAGCTATCGTGCTGTGGTCACCGTGGTCGCCAATGATCGCCGAGTCAACTCGTTTATTATGAGCATGTTCAAAACAAACACCAAGGTTCTCCGATCTAATACCCCCTTCAGACTGTGGTGGTGGTGTCCTTACTGCGACGCTATACGGCGACGGAAAATGGCCGCAGATCCCGTCAAGATCGCCATAAGCGCGGTAAAATCGTGGTGGAAACGGCAGATACCGTGCTGTGGTCTCCATGATCGCGAATGATCGCCTAGTCACCGTGAGATCGGGTGGCGTCCTGCACAACGTTTGAAAATGTCCCAGCCTATCACAAACTTGAAAAAAATATAATTGTGTTTTCACATAGTTTTTCCAGTGCAGATCGCAGAACCTTGGCGTTTGTTTTGAACATGCTCAAAACAAACGCCGTGACTCGGCGATCATTTGAGACCATCGAGACCACAGCGCGATATCTTGCGTTTCCATCACGCTTTACCATGTTTATGGCAATCTTGACGGGCTCTGGCCAAAGTCCGTCGCTGTAGCAGCGCAGTAAAGTCGCCACCCCGGTCTGACGGGGTAAAAAACGTGACTTCCTTCAAGTTTTTATAATTTTTGGGACATTTTCTCGCGTTGTGTTTACGTTTACCGGCGACCTTGTAAATTTTCTAGTCGCAGCAGCGCAGTAAGGACGCCACTCGGTCTAACGGGGGCATAATTGAAATCAATGGGGTTTAACGTCCCACGCTTCTACACCAACCGGGCAAATGCAGACAGACATACCGGGTGACTTGAGGGAAATTGTCCCCGAACAGCATTTAAACTCCAACTATCAGGTACCCCGTGCTACACCATTGCCAAGGGGAAAAGAGTGAGAGAGAGAAGAGAGAGAGAGAGATGGGGTATAACGTCCACTCTACATAAACTAGTTCAGTTTGAGACTAACATAAGGTTCAATTCTATTTCAATAGTTCGCGTAGGAATCTTTAGCAGTGGGAGAAAATCAGAGGACCCGGCGAAAGCCCCAATTGGTTCGACATGCACCCCTACTCCTTGTCACGTTCAAATGGGGAATCGAAACTATAATGTTGTGTGCGTTTTTAATGATATTGACTGACTAACATTTGACTGAAATACGTTGGAGAGGTTGGAGTTTGATTGAAATACGTTTGAGAGATTGAAATTTAACTGAAATACGTTTGAGGGGCTGAAATTTAATTAAAATACTTTTTGAGAGATTGACATTTAACTGAAATACTATAACATCTTTAAAAATTCACAATGATTCAACCCTCCTACAAATAACGATTTCAGATATCATCATCTTGAACGATAATTACTTTAATTTGACAAATTCACAACGGTTTTACTCTCATACAAATAAAATAATAACAATTTCAGATACCAACATCTCGAACGTTAACTTACTATTGAAGCAGTTCGGTAAAACCTGTATAAAAAGGCGCAATAACATAAACACCGGAAGTAAAGCCGTGCATGCGCACACTTATTAAAATAAACACAACCAGACTGGGATATATATTCAAAGAACATGATTTCAAAACGTCGGCATACAGTACATTTAAAGGGCCAATAACACGCTTGCTGGCTTGACAGATCAAGAAAATTTTTTTAAGCCTTATTCTAACTACAAGATGTTTAAGTGTCCTACCTGTTGTGTAAATTATCCATTACAACCTATCTTACTTGTCCAGAGAGTCGAAAATATGTTTAAATACAAGTTGCATTTGGAAGTGCTTACGTAAGGCTTTTCAAACCATGTTACGGCATGTAGTTGAATTTTTCCAATTTCTAGTATTAGGTGTGTTAAGATGAAATTTGTATCATTTTTTAATTTAAATATTGTAAAATAGTACAAATTGTTGACCAGAATAAAGATTGGAACATATTATTCAGTTTCAACAAGAGTGGTATTGGAACATATTATTCAGTTACAACAAGAGTGGTATTGGGGCTTTAAACATACATTATGCAAGAGATAAATCTGCCTATTGCAGGTCTTTATTTAGGCCTGGAATGTTATCGAAATTATTAATTAGCTGCTTAACCGTCATTCATGATTTAATCATGATATGGATAAAAGAGACTATGTTTCATTTATCGTGCCAACTTAAGTAATGATGATCGAGGCTACGCCGAAAATTCACTCGCTAAAACCTCGGTTCACAGTGGCTCAATTTTACTGACATATCAAGCAAATTGTCTTTAGATTATTTAGTTTTGAACTATTATAATGAGAACAGCTCTTTATCTAATCTCTCATAATGTATCTTTAAATAAATCTACCCTAGTTCTTATAATTCTAAACATGGAAGGTCCTTATATAGCTATGAGAATTCGTCGGGCTTCGGACACCAAATTTAGAAATACGTCACCAGTTTGTGTGGGAATGAAAAGCGTTACTTTCTAGATTCGTCGTTTTTAATATTTTAAGGGGTAGGGATGTGGGCGAATGGTTAGCGCGTGCGTCCTGTAACATCAGGTCTGTCGTTATAGTTTTGATTCCCCGCGGGTTTTCTCCGGGTCTGTAAAAATCTCCTCTCTCTCTCTCTCTCCCTCTCTCTCTCTCTCTTCCTGGGGTTCTCAAACCTCAGCGGTCCTCCTGTTTCCTCCCACGGCTAAAGACCCCTACGCGCAAGCGAATTAATAAAATAAATTGGACATCATTAGGCCAAATATTTTTAATCGACACTGATCCATATGAAAAACGAAAATACAAATTTGTTCCAAATACAGAGTCTTTATAAAGTTTTGCGTACTTGAAGTTCGACATTTCGATATTTTTCCTTTTACAATATATTTGTTCTTTCTGGTTTTTGTTTTTAATGCTCGATCATTATTCTCATTACTGAAGATGTTTGTTGACTCTCAAACACCAAACTGTACTTAGATGCTGGGGTGGGGGTGGGGGTGGGTGGCCCAATGGTTAGCACGTGGGCGATACTAAGGTCTGTCATGGAGTCAGAAAAGTTTGTCGTTAAACTCAGGTTCATTTATCCATAATCAAACACACGGCTACTAGTAGAGTTGAGGGGGGTCAATGTCTTGTATAATCTGACACAATCTCGTTCATGACAAAATGTCATATGGAACAAAATCAAATGTGACATTGTCGTACGCAATTGCGTTTAAAGGCGTCATTAAAAAATACTATTTTCGACCCCTGCATAGGCCGAGAACGTTCGTCGAGATTTTCCGACGTGGTTGTTCCCCTTATCTAGCGTGGATTACCCTTATCAGTGTTGCAGGACGTAAGGCCTGACAAGGACAGTAACCTAGTCATTCGTCATATGATTGGAAAGTCCGACGTCGTTTCCATGTATACGTTGGCGTGCACGTAAAAGATTCCTTTTTTAGTAACATTTTAAAATTTTAAAGAACGTTTCGTTCGTCTACAAATCAAATGAACTGAAATGGGGGTTTAACGTTCTACTGTTCTGCTCCAACTGGGACAATGAAGACGGCGCCAATCTAGAAGATAGTCAGAAATATTGTCATTGTAAAGAAGGACAGATAACAACAATGTATAAATATTTACATAGCATCATCGTGATTTGAATTCTCTATCGTATGGAAGGGATCGACGCCACATTTTCCATACGATAGAAAAAGACATGTAAACACGAGTAGAAGTTACTTTGTCAGAATATGAAAGTGTTGTTTTGATGATTTTTCCATGTTCGATTTAACAAAATAGAAAAGTATTGTCCACTAACGAAAAAACACATGTACAAATGCACCTTGTGGGGTTTGTATTTTCTACATCTGATCTTTCAACTGTTGTAATTTCTACTAGTGCATAATCAACATCGGTAAATTCGACATCGGTATTTTCTTCCAATGTAATTCCCTCACATTGTAACTCCTACTCGTGTTTATATGTCTTTTAATGTGGCGTCGATCCCCTTCTATACTATCGTCCTTTGTTTCGTTACATTTGATACCTTTGTTACCATAGACAAGAAGTAAATATCATACCCTGGTGGAGGTCTGTCAATAAAGATTGAAATGTTGGCAATCAAGCGTCTATTTATTATAAAGTAGATTCAGGCAGTTTACTTTAATCTTGTTAAACGCTCTTTGTCCAACGGGTAGCCAGTTTTTCTATTTTGGTACCATTAGCTGATTGAGATTGTTTGATCGCAGCTGTCTGATGCCTAAATATAGAAAGGCCCCGTGTACAGACTGGTGTAGATATAAAATAACCCATACCAGTTGGAAAGAACTTATATAGGCCTTGCATGTTGTTCAATCCTGTTCTAACGAAATAATATTGTTTAAACTAATTCGAATTAATGTCCGTCTTCATTATTCAGGATAGAGTAAACAGTGGGCGTTAAATCCCGTTTCATTTCATTTCTCTTTTTAAGTTGAGATCTTGATCATTCTAACTGTCATTCAGCCTGTCAACCTATTAAAATATTACCGTAAAATCGGTTCAAATTTTGTCAACTGTTTGAAATATTACCGTAAAATTGGTCTAAAATGTTTTTCATTTTGACAAATTAATTTTACTAGACTAGACAGTCATTGTAAAGACGGACAGATAACAACAATGTATAAATATTTACATAGCATCGTTGTGATTTGAATTCTCTATCGTCCTTTGTTTCGTTACATTTGATACCTTTGTTACCATAGACAAGAAGTAAATATCATACCCTGGTGGAGTTGTGTCAATAAAGATTGAAATGTTGGCAATCAAGCGTCTATTTATTATAAAGTAGATTGCATCAGTTTACTTTAATCTTACTTTAATCTTGTTAAACGCTCTTTGTCCAACGGGTAGCAAGTTTTTCTATTTTGGTACCATTAGCTGATTGAGATTGTTTGATCGCAGCTGTCTGATGCCTAAATATCGAAAGGCCCCGTGTACAGGCTGGTGTAGATATAAAAGAACCCATACCAGTTGGAAAGAACTTATTTTGGCCCTGCCTGTTCTTCAATCCTTTTCTAGCGAATTATTTAAACTAATTCGAATTAATGTCCGTCTTCATTATTCCGGATGGAGTAAACAGTGGGCGTTAAATCCCGTTTCATTTTATTTCTTTTTTGGGGTTGAGATCTTGAGCATCCTAACAGCCATTCACCTTGTACACCTATTATAATATTACCGTAAAATCGGTTCAAAATGTTTTTCATTTTCACAAATTAAATTTACGAGACAAGACACTCGTGAAAGGAGATTTGACCAGTTGGAAAGTGTTGTAGACACTCGTGAAAGGAGATTTGACCAGTGGGAAAGTGTTGTAGACACTCGTGAAAGGAGATTTGACCAGTTGGAAAGTGTTGTAGACACTCGTGAAAGGAGATTTGACCAGTGGGAAAGTGTTGTAGACAGTTGTGAAAGTAGATTTGACCAGTGGGAACATGTGTTGATGATCAACAGACGTTTATCCTAGATTGTTCAACACCCAAGAACATCTACATGATATGATATGAAATGGGTTGTAACGTCCCACTGTTCTTGGCCTACTGTTGAGTGGACGTTAAACCCACTTTCTCTATCTCTATCTGTCCTCAAAGTGCCTTTACATTCTTTAGTTTTTAACTAGTATAGTAGGAATTGACAGCTCTTTATCTTATGTCCCATAATGTATCTTTAAGAATAGAATAAATAAAAACAAGTGAATTTACGGATTATTTCTATTTTTATCGTGTTCCCTTATTTAGTCTGAGCCAAAGTTTAGAACGAATTCCAAAGTTGCTGCCAATCTTCCCAACACCAGCTTTGAAAAAGGAGCAGTATTTTCAACATTGTTAGGACTGGAGGCAGCAATTTACAAGAGGTGGGAAGGGTTAGGACTATTTTTACGACTATTCAGTTTTTAACTCTGAAAGCATCATCGTAACAATAGCCCGAGGACTATTTTTACGACTTAAAATTCAATGGCGAGAGAATTGGTAGTCTGGACTTTAACCGAACATAATTCTCCTGCAGGCCCCTGTGGCAGTTTCAGGAAGTCGAACAACCGAAACAATTAGCCTACTTTAGAAAACAAAGTAACTATTTATAGAAACAGAGACCAAAAATGGCAAATGATCAAATTTCCGATGGCTAAACAAACTAGTTTTACGATTGCAGTTTTACACAATATAACAAACTTCCTGGACTTCTGATGCGATTGGATAATGTCATTAGAGTCATCCATGGCAATTGAAATTGTCTATAATTAGGTCCAACAAGTGTTATGAGTAGTTTCTGGTCAGGATATTAATTTACTCAAGGGTCGCGGTGTTTATATGTTTCACGTGAGGCTTGATATTCGAGATTGAACAAAGGAAAATTGATGGGTCGGATCTAAATGGCAAGGGCCCCTTCAGATTTCGCCAAGGCCACGAGATTAAAACACGGTTAAGGCAAGTGATTGTTGCCAAGGATTGTAAGTTAAGGACACGTGCAAGCCGACATCGAAACCACTCCACTTGATTCAATGACAAGGAATAGGATCGCCTGTCAACCTCTTGGGTTTTCTCTGGATCCCAAGGGTGATTATGGTAGCCAAGTGGGTAAGACGCTGGCTGGCTAGCATGGGGGTTGGGTGTTGGCCGAGAAAGTTCATCCAGATTTTCCGGTCTGGTTCCCCTTGTCTAACTGTGTATATATTGATGTGCACGTAAAAGATCCCTTGGCAGTTGGTCTTCGACATTAGAGTAGGCGGTAATGCCGCTGCCCGGGGAATGTTTCCCTCGTAGCACACTATATGGCGTATGCCCGTCTTCATTAGCCCAGTTCGGAGCAGAACAGTAGGACGTTAGGGGTATGCCCGTCGTCCATTAGTCCAGGTTAGGAGCAGAATAGTAGGACGTTACACCCCATTTAATTTATTATTTTCATTGCAGAGTATAGTGTTATTTCTCACAAGCACTGTAGTCTGGAAACACCTGTCATCATCCTTAAAAAAGGGGGTGGGTGGGGGCGATCATAAGTAGAATAGTCCAGGGCCTATTTTCATGTAAATCCGGCACTGTTTAACATTGTTTAACATTGATAAGGAAATAAATAAATAGTGTATGTAACAAATAATAGCCACTTTAGCTTTCATCTAACCACATCAATCTACATTAATATTGAACGGCGAGAGAGAGAGAGCGAGAGAGAGAGGTAGAGAGAGAGAGAGAAATAGAGAGAGAGAGAGAGGGGAGGGAGAGATGGGGTTTAACGCTCACGTGAGGCAATCTATGTAATTTAACAAAAGGTTCATTTGTATTTTAAAACATCGATTGCGCTTAGGGGCCTTGAGCAGTCGGGGAAATCGAAGGAAAAGGAGAAAACCCTTACAGTTTAACATGAGATCATACTCATTGTCACGTACAAGCGGAGAATTGAAACCACGCCATTTGGCAGTGACCAAGAGAGAGAGAGGGGAGACAAAAATGGGGTTTAACGTCCTCTCGACACAAATTAGGTCATTTCGGGACCAACATATGGTTCAATTTCATTTCAATAATTCGCTGGAGCTTAGGCGTCTTTAGCAGTAGAAGGAAGCCTGAGAAAAACCTCGAGGTTGGACTGGCGACCCTACTTCTTGCCACGTACAACTGGGAAATCGACACCACTGAAACGTTTCATATTAAAAAATACGCAGGTAACTGACACTTATTATCGAATCTAGAAAAGTAAAATCGATGATGTGACAATACCCTTGTCTTAGTTCTTCACTTTTTATTGATCAATTAAACTATTTTTGTATCTTACATTTACAAGATATAAGAAATAACCAATATCTACGACTCGGGGGGATCAATAACACTTCTAATTATATTTATTACCAGAGTTTGTATTTCACGTTCGAATTGAAGTATAGTTTTAAATTATCAATATAGTTTTACTAAAGTACCTAGAAAGGGCGTATCGAGTGGGTGTTGAAATTATAATTTTAAATCATCAATATTGTTCTCTTAAAGGGCCAATCCCGATAATATCTAAGAGGAAAAATTTGCCTTATTTTGTGTTAAACTCCCGACTAACTAACTCAATATGTGATACGTTTTCAAACAACTTAAACCCGCCAGTCTCCATCTGGAAATGGAGACCGGTGTCTTAAACTGTATTATGCGGTGTCTGGATAACACCAGACTTAATTTTTAAACAATAATCTTTAGGTGAAATGTACCCTTCGTTATCAAGTACAGCACATGTGTCTTTCACTGTAGAGACCGCTAAAGGAACACGAGTCGATTATCAGATCACACAACGAAAAAATTGACCCGAAATTTTAAATGGGTTACGTGTCCAGATAAGCAGTTTTCACGTTAACGTCCAAACAACTCAATATTTTTAGCTGAATTTTTAAGACAAGGTATAAATACACCCCTTCTCTATATTTCGACGCTTAAATGTCATACGTACTCAGACTTTTATTTTTGAGACCCTGTATAAATCGGGATTGTCCCTTTACACTAACTATCGACCAACGAATTTTGAAATTATATTTTTAAATTGTTAATACTGATCTACACTAGACCAGCGGGGAAAATCCACTTAAATAGACTTGTTAAGTTTCACTTAATAACATGGAAGGAGGAGATACTTAATTTGACAGGTTTTGTTGTTTTTTACTAAAAATAAACATGTAAGTAGAGATTATTGATTGACAAGTCTTATATCACAAGATATTAATTTATCGGTATTTTATTAAGTATTATCATAAACTGAAGACAAGGCATTAAGTATTATTATAAACTGGAGACATGGTATTAAGTATTATCATAAACTGGAGACATGCATTAAGTATTATCATAAACTGAAGACAAGGCATTAAGTATTATCATAAACTGAAGACAAGGCATTAAGTATTATCATAAACCCAAGACATGCATTAAGTATTATCATAAACGGAAGACAAGGCATTAAGTATTATCATAAACGGAAGACAAGGCATTAAATATTATCATAAACTGGAGACATGCATTGAGTAAATATTGAACGTCTACATGTGTTCTCGTGTATAACAAATACATTAAAAATACAACCTTTCACAAAATTTGACATAATGTATTCCCTAGTTAATGACGGCGTGTATACGTCATGAAGTGTGCTATGAGCGACATTTTGCCCCGGCAGCGTAGTTTCTGTCTACTTTTTATTTAATTCCAAATTCCAACTGTCACAGAATTTTGTTTACGTTTCCAGCCCACCCAAACATTTAATAGTATCTATTTAAAACTAACTCGGTAAAATGCACGGAATTGCCCACGGAAACGTTTAGAACATTATTAATGAGATCGGGGAACAGCAACTCGTGACTAGTTCGCAATCGAGGAGCTAACTTTCTTTTCACACTGTGATTTATCTGTCGTTTGACTGTTTATGAACGCGAGGACACAAAATTTCCATGGAAGCTTTTAAAACTGTCTAAGAGACATACACACCCACGCACACCTACACTAATAAACTTATTGTTACGTCCAGAAGAACCGACCGATAAACTTATTGTTACGTCCAGAAGAACCGACCGATAAACTTATTGTTACGTTGAGAAGAATCCACCGATAAACAAACCTGATATATTCATCTCTATGATTGTATAATCTGGTCGCGATAAAAAAAAACAACTTAAACGTAAATTATACAAGAGCTAAATCTTTCTGTATCAGGGCTCTCTATAGGCATACAATTATTATATATTATACAAGAGCTAAATCTGTCCATTGCTGGTCTTTCTTGAGACCGGAAATGGTACCTAAATTATTAATTAGACAATTATTAAAGCGAGAATTTAATATTTTCTTAGAAAGTCAAAACATAATTATTTCTATGTCTTTTATTCAATAGGTTGTCAACTCACAATTATACGATCATAGGCATTATTCCCCACACGTGAAATTCATTGAAACCGGAAATAATAACACAGCTCCTTCCTTGTTTTAAACAGATTTGAACCCTATCTGCGATTCCATAGCCATTCCTTATCGTTGCAAGAATAATGATTACAATCGAGGCTTCAGTGTTTTGGAAATTTAGTTTACCGTATAGTCTCTTTACGTTTTCTGTTCCATCTACTATAGCGTGCTATCTATTATAGCGAGATATCTACTATAGCGAGCTATCTATTATAACGAGAACTGCCAGCTCTTTATCTAATCTTTCACAATGTCTCTTTAAACTTTTATTTTCTTTTCGTTTGAAACAAAATAGTTTTAATGACGTCTATTTCCGAACCGCCCTTAACGGTGATTCATTTCACATCCACATTTCTATGAATATATAAACACCATGAAAACAATAATTTTGCCATTTTTGTCAGGCAATCTATTGCAAAATTCATATATTCCTATAATCAAAGAATTTTTCTGCCTGATTTTTCTGAATGTATCCTAGATTTAACAGATCCATTGCTATAATTTTTTCAGTTGCTAATTTTATGTCTAACAATTAGATTAACTTTTCTTTGATCCATCGATCATTTAACACGATTTTTCTTTAAAGTTAGTTTATGTCAACTACAAGAAATACAATGACGTAATAGATGCGTGTTGTTGGTGCCTACAAGTCTCTGTTGGTGGGTGTTTCTATCTCATCAAAATACACATCTATATTTCGTTTCGGTTTTTTTTTATACTTTTGATGGCCTCTACAACATGCAAATCTAACAAGTTATAGTGGGAGTTTATGTCAGGGGTCAAACGAGCGGCTTTAGACCTATGACGAGAAATTGATTAATCAATCAACGTTGACGTTTCTAGTGGTTTACCCACAGTTTCGTGCATCAAAAGGCCAAGAACTCGCCGTAACAGAGCGTTTCATTAGCTCATTCCCCACATCATCCAGATTCTAATGTAATAAAGGTCGGGTGTTCGATCTCTGCATTGGCCGAAAAAGTTCATCCAAATTTCCCGGCGTGGTTTCCCCTTGTCAGTAATAATGGAGGGACTGGCAATTGGACAGCTGTCTAGTCGTTCAGATGTGACGAAAAATGGAGGTCCCGTGTACACATTGGCGTGCACGTAAAATATCCCTGGTGTTGGCCTTCGATGTAAGAGTGGGCCGTAGCGACGATGCCCGGGGCAAAATTTCCCCCTCATAAAACACTGTAGTATGCCTATCTTCATTAGCCCAGTTAAGGAGCAGAACCGAGAGTGATGTCATCCGGGCGTGTCAATTAACTCTCAATATTAACCTTTTGTCTTCTGCAAATTAAATTCTAAAACAAATTGTATAACTCATGCAGAATAAAATATTCGCTACTATCACACACAGAGATGCCACTCGGGCGTGTTAATTAGCTTTTGTCTTCTGCAATTCTAAATCAATTCTTTTAAATAATGCAGAGGAAAATCAAATATTTTGTGTAAATGAGTACATAAATAATCCACGAAGGCGAAAAAAAACTTGTAAAAAAATGAGTTCTATAAATATGCAGCTCATGTCGCTACAACCTAAACAAGATAATTAAAGGGACAATAACACTCTTGCTGGCTTGACAGGTTCCGAAAATAAAATTAGCCTTATTCTAACTACAAGATGTTTACCTGTTGTGTAAATTATCCATTAAATATTATTTTACTTGTCCAGAGGGTTTGAAAATAATGTTTAAATCCAAGTTGCGTTTGAAAGTGCTTACGTAAGGCTTTTCAAACCATGTTACTCGTGTAGTTGAATTTTTTCAATTTTTAAAATTCGGTGTGTTAAGATGAAATTTATTAATTGGAATATTGTAAAATAGTACAATTTATTGACCAGAATAAAGATTTGGACATATTTTTCAGATACAACAAGGGTGTTATTGGGGCTTTAAAGAAATATCAGCAATCCTACGCGTTATGACAAATGAATAACAGTCCAGAGAGAACGTAACAAATACTTTCGTAATACAACAATCATCACAATTTATATCATTCCACTTGCACTGTGGTTATTAACCAAATCGAAATTAAATTGGCTTTTCTACACCTACTAAGCTAAAGAAGATGGGTTAATAAAATCGAAATGAAATAGGGTTTAACATCCTTCTGCTAGAACAGTGTAAATAAAGACGGGCATACACAATGGAAAACATCCCTTGGCTAGCTGTGACGCCGTTGTCTTCATAAGCCCAGTCAGAGTAGAACAGTTGGACGTTAACATTCGTAATACAATATCGATCACAATCTTTTAGGCCAACACTAGGATGAAGCTAGAGGACCCTCTCGGCCAACACCGGGGTGGCCTGACTACCATCGTGAGTTCTCACGGGGTCTTCAAGTATCCTCCCACTGACTGCTAAAGACCCTCTGCGCAAAGAATATTATAAAATTGAATTATATGTTTATCCCGAAATGACCTCTCTCCATTATTGTATATAGTGAAGGAATACATTAATCTTTGTTATCTTGTAGAGGAAATGTCAGAGTGCCAATTATCTCATTAGAAAGACAACAAAACAGACATAATAAATTGCACAGATTCTTCCCTATTAACTCACATTGCCTTCAGCTAAATAACAGATCTTCTACGATCAAAGTCACTATAGACATAGACATAGCCTGCTTGTAGAGAGAATTAAAATCTTAGTTAGTAGCGCTGGTGTCAGTTGGGAAGTTTGCTCGGGATTTTACGGCCATGTTTTGTCTATCCTGCAGATCGGGTTAGGACACAGTGTCTTATCCTTCGCATGAGGCGAAAATATTCATGATTGTCATCTATGTTAAACACATACTCGTGACGGTTGGAATTTGGTGATGGGTCGGTGACAAGGAGTAGGGTCGCCTGTCCAACCACTTGAGTTTTCTCCTTGTCCTTCGGTTTCCCAACACTGCTAAAGACCCCTAAGCGCAAGTAAATTATTGAAATAAAAAAATTAAACCATATGTTAGTCCCAACATGACTTGGTTTGTGTCGAGTGGACATTAAACCCCATCTCTCTCTATCTCTCTCTCTCTCTCTTTCTCTCTCTCGTGACTGGTAGGCGAAAAGGGAGATGTCCATGCACGGTGTGTGTCCGTCTTAATTAGACCCTGTTTCGAATCCCCGGTTATAAATGGTAAGAAGTAGGGTCGCCTGTCTAACCGCGTGGGTTTTCTCCGGGTCCTCCAATTTCCTCCCACTGCTAAAGACCCCCACGCGCAAGCGAATTATTGTAATAAAATTTAACTATATGTTAGTCCCGAAACGACCTATTTTATGTCGAGTGGACGTTAAACCCCATTTCTCTCTCTCTAGAAAATCAACTGCCGCGAAAAGATATCTTTCAAAATTGGATTTCACCTCGGACCTTTTAATTAGTGAGCCATCGTCTTACTCACTCAACCACCCACTCGGCAAACCTCGGAAGATTCCGGTTCCCTACATGTAGCCTCGGCTGTATGACGGTAAGTGATATGTATCTTCGCCTATTGCGATGAGGCACCGGTTTACTTATTAGGAAATCTTGCCGCTTTTACAAAGAAGTTCTCACAATTGTTTTCTTTGAAGAGTGTGTAGAATTATCAGTGCAGACTTGTACTTGTCTAAAGAAATAGTTTCAGACTTTAAAATCTTTGAAAAAAAAAAATTCTTTATATGCGTCGCCACAGAGTCGATAATCCGGGAACTTGAAAGTAGTTCCAAGGGCAGACTTCGTCACAAAGACGAGGCTAGATGTAGGGTTCTAGAATCTGCTAAAGTTGGCCGAGTGTCAACCAACCTCGCCCCAATCTGTTTCAGGAAGATAAACGAAGGACTTCTAATATCTTTGTAAAAGATGACTGCCTTCTACACTTGGCATGTGCATTGTTTACATAAGACGTTACTAGTTCGGACAAAATGGTGCATTTTACCCATTTACACTAAATAGGAAATAATTTTTACTTGCAATACTTCAAACAACTTTAATTAAAACAAAAATGTTTTAGAATTCTATTTGTCGATGGAAAAAAGTTAATTATTTGACTGATTAAGTCGCATCGATTACATCCTTATCAGTGACTGTAGCGACGTAGCGAATATTCCCTGCTGATCAGTTTGCCATCGCCCACTATGTTTACACCATTCAGAGTCCATTTAAAGATTGCAGCCAACAGTTTCGTATTTACATTTGATTTTTTTATCCAGTCTGAAAGAGTTATTCTCCTCATCTGTTGTTACATTATGGCCATATTTGATGAACGGATTAAACCAAATTTAATCCATCATAACTTGAACAAGAGAACACCGAGAAAGTGTCTTTAATTCAAATAAAATTTTGTGAAGGGGACAAAGTACAAGGGTGACTTAATGCGTGGTCTTCTACGTTCTTTAAGTTCCGAAATAGCAAAGCGACGGAAAACCGATTAATTTTTCTCGCTAAGGACTTGATGTTAATTCATTTCTACAACAGACCATTTCGTTAAGTCAATAGACCGTTATGTGGAGTTGTGCAATGGTGTTCAATAGTTCAATGAAATCTACCAAATTGTTATTAATGGTTAAAATATTCTAGAATTTTCGTCATAAATTTCTGTTTGCCTAGAGTAAACATCTGTACATAGGAATTTATATAAACATGGACTGCGCTCGTCTCTAATAAACCTGCCAATAAATCTTTAAAAAATGATGTTATATAGACATGGCATGCACTAACACGTCTAGGATAGATCTAGTAATTAGAGAGAGAGAGAGAGAGAGAGAGAGAGAGAGTTACAATGAACTATTTTTATTAAATTGACCTTGATGGAAAGACTGTGTTAATGTAAAGGACTTTGCAAGGGTTAAAATACAGATCTATATTTCGTTTCGTTTTTAATACTTTTCGATGGCCTACACTACATGTAGATCTAACAAGTTATAGTGGGAGTTCACGTCAGGTATCAAGTAAGCGACATATGACCCTATAACGTCAGTCATTTTTATTTCTGTAGCTGCTAATGTCTACCCACAGTTCCGCGCAAAAAGGTCTAGCACTCGATTCGACAGGCCATTTGATTGTCTGACCCCTCATTTCAAGCAGAACACGAGTTAAATAAGTCTTCCCGATCCTAGTGTAATAAAGACAAGTAAATCGAAATTTTGAACAATAAAAACGAAACAAAATAGGATCTGTGTTTGAATCAGATTGGGGTTTTAATTGCTGTCAAAGAATGATGTATCACTACGCCGTTATGTAATCAGTTTTAGTAAAAGTGAAATCTATAGTAAATCAAGTTATTTTTATTTATTTATTTGTGCATATCAGAAAGGATGGGGTGATCGATATTTTAAGACGGACTGTAAGTCATCTAGCAGAAGCATTTTATGAAATATTATTGACAATATGTTAGTCTTGAAATGATGTAGTTTGTGTCGAGTGGCCGTTAAACCCCATTTCTCCTCGTCTGTCTCGTAAACATCACCATTGATTGTATGTCACGTGGTACTATAGAGTAAACATCATGTTACCATTGATTAAAACGGATTGTATGTCACGTGGTGCTATATAATGGAGATAGCTAGGTAAAACCCCACCATGACACATCACGTGGTCAACTAGATTTACCTACAGTTTTAGGTCTCACGTTCCAGGGTCAACTTGGCTAATGCATAATGTAGAGAGAGAAAGAGAGAGAGATTGGTGGGGGAGGGGAGGCGATTAAACGCCCACTCGACACAAACTAGGTCATTTTTGGACTATCATAATATGGTTAAGGTTATTTCAATAATTCGCTTGTACCCTTGTCAACAGTACTAGGCGGGAATGTGATTAAGGAATAAACGATAGTCGTACAATATTGTTACCATGTACATGTTGGCGTATGCTTAAATGGCCACTTACAGTAGGAATTCAAAAAAAGAGTAAGCCCATCATTACTGGCCAAGTTTTGCCAAGTTTTTCCAGGAACGTAAAGCCTTACATTTCATTTAAAATTGAAATTAATAGTGAATGGATTACTTCTACATCGTTTCAGTTTGTGTTTAATCAGATGAATAAGATTACATCTGTTGTAGAGCTGCTCCGGTGATCCCAGTTACTTTATCTTCTGCTGCTCTGGTGACCAAAACCCCTGTATCCGTTGTAGTGCTGCTACGGTGATATCAGCTCCCCTATCCGCTGTATTGCTGCTCCGGTGATCCCAGCTACTCTATCTACTGTAGTGCTGCTCCGGTGATCCCAGCTACTCTATCCACTGTAGTGCTGCTCTGGTGATCCCAGCTACTCTACCCACTGTAGTGTGCTCCGGTGACCCAAACCCCTTCTATCCACTGAAGTGCTGCTCCGGTGATCCCAGCCCTTCTATCCACCGTAATGTTGCTCCGGTGATCCCAGGTACTCTATGCACTGTAGTACTGCTCCGGTGATCCCAGCAACTATATCCGTTGCAGAGCTGCCCCGGTGACCAAACCCTTTATCCGTTGTAGTGCTGCTACGATGATCCGAATCTTTCTGTCCGTCGCAGAGCTGCTCCCTTAATCTCAACACTACTTTCTAGGTTTTTTTTATATTTAAAAACAAGTAAGACTAAAGCCTATCGGAGAATCTAGCAAGCAGATGAAATTTTCTGTGTGCGCTGTGCTTTAGGCCAATTTTTACAAGTTAGCGCGAACAATTTCCCCACAAAGATGGTGATTACAAGTAAAGAACACACAGGAGTAATATATCATTTCCTGGAGACAATCTGCCGAGACGAAAAATCTATGCTCTTCTTAAATAACCAATTAAAATTAGAATAATCTTACAGGCTTATATTATTATCTTGTGACGTAGGTTTATTTAAAATTGTGATCCTCTTATCAACTCCCTGCTCAATTTTAATAATAAAATAATTTCTTGTCTGCAATACGAACAAAAAAATCCATGTGTTCAATTTACTGGTTGTTTGGTATTTATATATCCCATAATTAAAGTCGTCTGAAAGATTAAGTTGAATGAATATTAGGAGTGCACGCTCGGACAAGTTCTACTGTATCCCATTAATTAAAGTCGTCTGAATGATCAAGTTGAACGAATAGTAGGGGTGTACGGCCGGACAAGTTCTACTGTATCCCAATTATTGTAGTCGTCTGAGAGATCAAGTTTAATATATAGTGACAGAAAATGATTTGAACAAGGGTTATTTAAATAAAGGTATTAAATCACCCTCTTGCTCTCACGATAGATTACTTAATGTCTCGCTCTCGACCTTTAAACAATACAAATTGTTACATAGAGCATATAATTGAACTCTTGTTCGATTGACCAAAATAACCGAACAGACAGGCAGTTGAAAGCACGTAAAACCGGGGAATATAAACCACGCCGTTTGACTCAATGACATGCATTATGATACATCGCGTACATACGCCCCCCCCCCCGCCTTCCGATATATTTCGAACATAAGAATATAATAAGCTACGGGAGCCGATCGTCGAATATGTCGTTTTAAAAAATTCAAAATGCCGCCCCTCTGAAAATGCTTCTGACATAAGAATGTAGTAAGCTACGGGGGGCGATCGTCAAATATGTCGTTTAAAATAATTCAAAAAGCTGCACGATTTAAGATAACAGATAAGTTACTATGGTCTCCCAGATGAGTTACTATGGTCTCCCAGATAAGTTACTATAGTCTCCCAGATGAGTTACTATGGTCTCCCAGATGAGTTACTATGGTCTCCCAGATGAGTAACTATGGTCTCCCAGATGAGTTACTATGGTCTCCCAGATGAGTTACTACGGTCTCCCAGATGAGTAACTATGGTCTCCCAGATGAGTTACTATGGTCTCCCAGATGAGTTACTATGGTCTCCCAGATGAGTTACTATGGTCTCCCAGATGAGTTACTATGGTCTCCCAGATGAGTTACTATGGTCTCCCAGATGAGTTACTATGGTCTCCCAGATGAGTTACTATGGTCTCCCAGATGAGTTACTATGGTCTCCCAGATGAGTAACTATGGTCTCCCAGATGAGTTACTATGGTCTCCCAGATGAGTTACTACGGTCTCCCAGATGAGTAACTATGGTCTCCCAGATGAGTTACTATGGTCTCCCAGATGAGTTACTATGGTCTCCCAGATGAGTTACTATGGTCTCCCAGATGAGTAACTATGGTCTCCCAGATGAGTTACTATGGTCTCCCAGATGTTAAAATCCTGCTGTTTATTTCCATTAATTCATAGATTTTAACAGATGAGTTACTATGGTCTCCCAGATGAGTTACTATGGTCTCCCAGATGAGTTACTATGGTCTCTTAGATGAGTTACTATGGTCTCCCAGATGTTAAAATATTGCTGCTTATTTCCTTTAATTCATAGATATAACCGATCTATTTATACAAGACGATTTATTCTCAACAATTCCTATTTCATCGATCAGCCTTTTCTTTTAAAACGTATTAAGGCTAATCTTTTTATAATGGACTTGAAATTGGTGGGGGTTAACGTCCATATCATCAGTATCGTGATTTACCGCCATCTTGGTTTTATTTATAAAGATGGCAGACATTGATAACACCAGTTCTATTATTATGCTGATTATTTTCTCCTTGTCTTTTTCTCGTTTCAGATATATCGCCATTGTTTTCCCGATACGAGCTCACTTATTGTGTACCAAAAAGCGAACATTCATGGTCATTGTCGTCATCTGGTTTCTGTCTCTGTGGTGTGGAATTCCCACCGCCATGTTTAATACAGTGGCGCCGCCTGCCCGCAACGTAACAGTGGAATTTTGTACGACGCAATTTCCGCATGATCCTAAAGAGTACATGAAGCTGTTTAAATTCTCAGAATCTGTTTTTTTCTACTTCGGACCATTGTTGGTACAACTGGTCTGCTACATTGTCATCGGTAAACGACTTTTTGTTGGCGTCGAGATGTTGCATCGCAACGCGACTGTTCGCTGTCGAAACGGAACCAATCACAACGGTAGAAGTCGGGAACGGACGTCTGAAGCCATACGTGCTCGTAAGGGTGTAGTAAAAATGTTAATAGCGAGTGTCATCATATATTTCTTAAGCTACTCCCCACATCAAATTTTACTTTTTTATAACACATTTTCCCAACATCCCTTCCACCATTCCTGGTTACTTGTAGTGATAACGAATACCTTGGCTTATATTAACTCAGCAGCCAATCCCATCTTATATTGTGTATTCAGTGAAAACTTCAGACTTAAATTCCACAAACTCTTACGTTGTGTCACGTGTTGGAAGGATGACCCGGAAAGGTCGAGGGTCATCAGCATGGCGTCGTATACAGAACATACTACTCTATTACTCAGACGATCAGTTCGTCGTGGTGTGCCGCCTAGTGCCGTTTGATCCCGAGTGGGTTTTTTAAATCTATTTATTAAATGCTTCACGTGTTTGGTACAGTGTATGTGATATACGTCATTTATTTATGTGATATACGTCAGTGTTTATATGTATGATACATATTGAAGAATGGGCCGTATGTAGCATTTTAAAAGTGGGGGTGCAGCAGAGTGGTGGGGCACCAATAAAATGCCCAAATTACTGATATTGATCATAATCAAGTGATTAGTGAATCATTTTATAATCGAAAGACTGTCAAAATTTGTTGAGTGGGGAGGGGGCTTAGTTTTCTGGGGCTGCAACCTGCAATGTACCCCCTGCACCACCGCTAACGGCCCTGATTAAATACAGTATTACCGCTCCTTCTGTACTTGATAAAATACAGTATATAGAAAAGTGCCTGATTGTAACTTGCTTAACTTTCTACTCTATACTGTGGGAGATTTCTTTAAAATAAATATAGAGCTGGCTTGTTTTCCCGTACCTTTTGGCGTTTCTTGTTCTGGCATTTAAATAAAATGAAATTAAATGAAATAAAATTGGGTATAACGTCCTACTGTTTTGCTCCTAACCTGTTCTAATATAATGAAGTGGGCATTCGCCATACAGTGTGCTATGAGGGACTTTGCCCGGGCAGCGGCGCTACTGTTATATGGAACTGCCAAGGGATCTTTTACGTCCCATCCGAAAGACTAGACAGCTGTCCTTCATAGGCCCTCCGTCCTGGATCACCAACCCTCCCCTGTGAATACTGTCACACTAGATATATAATAATAGTCAATTGAAAATATCATAAAGTTTATTAATGTTATTATGCAAACAAATTCCCATTACAAGGGCAAAGGTCAAATTCACAATCAAAAAATGTTACAAAACGGCATGGTATAAAGTTGAAAACACGCTGCCCTCTTGATTAATTACACACGCCGTCTAACCATGTAGCACACACGTCGAACTAGTGGAAGGGAATTATATAGCTTTAACAATCGCTAACCAGCGGGTTTCATACACTTTGGAAATCGCTCTCTTGCCATAATACAGAATATTAAACAAATTAACTTCAACAAAAATGTCAACACATGTTTTCAAAACAGGAAGTTGCACTCAACTTAGCAATAAACAATCCAAAATCATAACTTGAATTCATACAAAAGGTTATGTCTATAAAAATGGACATGGATCTAACATAATTAACTGCAGGCCAAAAAATAATCATATCAAGATGATTAAATCTGGTAGCTACAAGTAGTTCGGTAAAACCTGTATAAAACGGTGCAGTAACATAAACACCGGAAGTAAAGCCGTACATGCGCATGCGCCACTGATTAAAAATAACAAAACCAGACTGGGATATATATTCAAAGAACATGATTTCAAAACGTTTTTTCAGGAAGTCTGCCATGGAGTCATATGGCATCGTTACGATTCTCCGCTTGTCCGCGACAAGGAGTGTTGTCGCCTGCCCAGCCTCGTGGATTTTCCCAGGGCCCTGCAGTTTCCTCGCATGGCTATACAAAGATCCCTATGCAAGCAATATATTGAAATAAAATTTAACCATGTGTAAGTCCCGAAGTGACCTGGTTTGTGTCGAGTTTTTGTTGGCCGCAATACACAGGTGGGGGGATTTATCCAAAACTATATACCCAATTCTATCCAATTCCATCCAAATATCACCTCAATATCACCACATTCTACCCAATACCACCCAATACCACCCAATACCACCTCAATACCACTCAATACCACCCCAATACTACCCAATACCACCCAATACCACCTCAATACCACTCCATACCACCCCAATATCAACATATACTACCCAATACCATCATATACTACCCAATACTACAAGATAATGATACAGAATAGACATATCATTGGTCGCCCTGCCTTTAACTTTATATCATTGGTTGCCCTACCTTTAACTTTATATCATTTGGTTCCCCTACCTTTAACTTTATATCATTTGGTCACCCTACCTTTAACTTTATATCATTGGTCGCCCTACCTTTAACTTTATATCATTTGGTTCCCCTACCTTTAACTTTATATCATTTGGTCGCCCTACCTTTAACTTTATATCATTTGGTTCCCCTACCTTGAACTTGATTTAACCCATGAAATTGAATGAATTATTGTAAACGTTATTTTCTACTACTTTATTATTTATCCCCGGGGGTGACGAGGACATCCAAATTGACATTAGTCACACTTTCACAATTCATAAATACAAATACTCAAGAAGCAATAATAACCAATCTATATTTTTACAATTTTATTGGAAACTACACGACTTTGAACCGCGGACCTTTGTATTAACATTATTCACACTATCACGATTTATTTTTACAATTTTATGGGAAATTACTCGACTTTCATCAACCGAGGACCTTCATAAAAACATTATTCCCACTTTCACGATTTATAATTAAAAAGAATCATCACAATTAGCCTGTAATTTCTAATCAATTATGTTCGGTGAAATACGTAAACAGCCAAAATTGAACGACAATCGTTTACGCCTGCTAACTGCATTCATCTTACTTTTAATTATTATTTTGTTGTTTGTAAATCCGCCATTACTAATTGTTTCCTCGGAGGATATGTTCTTCTGTTTTCATTACAAATATTGGATCATGTTACCCTTTTATTTTCACTGCAAGACAGCAACATCAATATTGATTGAAATGAACCAGTTTGAATTATAACTCATGTTTTTTTAAATTTCCGAATATTATCAAAAATATTGAGTTAGAGGTTTAGCTCCTTTAAACAATTGCTTTTATATCGATTTGGATACAAAATGGCGGCAACTTCTGTTAAAGATAATATTGATTAAAATGGACCAGTTTGAATTATAGCTTGTGTTTTTAATTTCCGAATATTATCACAAATTATGAGTTAGAGGTTTAACGCCTTTAAACAATTGCTTTTATATTGATTTGGATACAAAATGGCGGCAACTTCTGTTAAAGATAACAGAGACTATATCGTACTCAAAATAAAAATGAATTCCGTTTACAAACGACAATACGATTTTATGTCAACTTCTATATAAGATGGTTTCAATGGCGTTTATTAATTAAACTGTAAATACACGGACCAATTTCCTATGGAATGCAATAATTGTTTATTATGATGGCGAGCTTAAAAGCTATAATATTTGAGGCCAAAAGAAAGACCCACAATAGCCACGGGCTTACGAGACAATATTAGTGCCAGTCATTATCACATATATGTGATAGAACTGGTTAAACACTTTCCAAATATAATTTTAACCACAGAGATCATTGCTATGACAGGTGCGTTATGATGATTCCATCAGTCGGAAGTGACGAACGCAAAAGGAATTACACAAGTTATCCCTCTATATAACTGTCTGAAGCCACAAGTGATGACAGACACACGGGTGAATTTCTGCTTACTATAATAGTTCCCTCGAAGTCCATTTGATTATTATCAATCATTGGTGCAACTCATGACAAAAGCTCACTGTAACAGACCGTTCCATTGGCTAATCCCTTACATAATGCAGAACGCTGCTTTTATAACAACTCTTCCAGATCCCAGTGTAGCAATGACAAGTTAACGAAATTTTGAACTATAAAAAACGAAACGAATAGGATATATATTTTAATCAGATCGGAAAATATAGGAATTAATTTTATGGGGTTTAATGTCAGCATGCTGCTCTCCAAAAATGTCTTCATACCACACTGTATGTCGTGTATCTATCTTCATACCACACTGTATGTCGTACATCTATCTTCATACCACACTGTATGTCGTATATCTATCTTCATACCACACTGTATGTCGTACATCTATCTTTATTAGTCCAGTCGGAGCGGAACTGTAGGGGGTTAAACCCAATTTGATTTCATTTTATTTGTTGTCAGCACAATGCATGGTTCGTTTTCTGACAGAAATATGGTCATTTTCAATTCCAATCCCACGTTTACAATGTCATGTGGATAAATATCCCCGAGGGTGACGTTTCCACCTACATTTCTTCAAATTCCAACTGTAAAAGGATCTTTTACGTGCACACCGAGAGAGAGATGACCGGACGGTTATAAATCCGATTGTATTCAGGCCGACAGATTAACTAGCGTTAGTAATTTGATTTTGTTTCCTTAAAGATACATTAAGGGAGATAAGATAAAGAATTGGCAGTTCGCATTGTAATAGTTTAAACTGTCTGGGCCAAATTTCCCCCATAGCACACTGTATGGTGTATGCCCGTCTTCATTAGCCCAGTTCAGAGCAGAACAGGAGGACGTTAAACACAATTTCATTTAATCAAATGGGTACATATTAGTCGCGAGAAAGAAACTTGATATTGTACGAAAAATACAAAATACAAATCACCTACACCCACTTTAACCGTGCAAATTACATTATTTCAAAGAGAGAAAAAAGGCAAATTGATTTTTACCGATATCTACAGACACAATCGAAAATGATCCAATTTCTGATACCTAGAAAAACTAATTTACGATTTCAGTTTTTTGTAATGTTACCGTCTTCTAGGACTTCTGATCGAATTGGTAGAAACCATAGTACACCACCTTGCAACAAGAGAAGGTCTAAATTAGGTTTTACAAGTTCTTTAAGTAGTTTGTAAGGCAGGATATTGTTAGGTTGAAGGGTGGAGAGAATATTATATTATTTGGTTGAAGGGTGGAGAGAATATTATATTGTTTGGTTGAAGGGTGGAGAGAATATTATATTGTTTGGTTGAAGGGTCGGGAGGATAGAGTGATTGAGAATATTAGAATAAGTTACCACGAGGCCTTATTAATATTATCTTGATATTATATAAGTATTCATAACATCTTGACATTTATAATAATAATATATGTATTAATAACATCTATAGTAATACAACATTGAATCCATACTCAGATACTCTCCTTAAATGAAATCAAATGGGGTTTAACGTCCCACGCTTTTACACCAACCGGGATAAGACATAATGAAGACAGACATACAGAGTGCCTTGGAGAAATCGTCCATGGACTAGCAATTAAATCAAATTCCAACTATAAGGCCCTCCGTGCTGCACCACTGACAAGGGGAAGAGAGGGTGAGAATCAATGAATGAATGAAATGGGACTTTAACGTCCTGCGGTTCTGCACCTAACCTCGGCTAATTGAAGTCGAGCATAAGCCATACAGTGTGCTATGAGGGGAATTTTTGCCCGGGCAGCAACTGAATTCCAACTGCCAAGGGATATTTTACGTGCACGCCCATCCGAATAACTAGGCAGCTGTCCATGTCAGGCCCTCTGTCTGCATCACTGACAAGGGGAAACCACGCCGGAAAATCGCGATGAACTTTCTCGGCCAATGCAGGGATCCAAGCAGAACAATTAGAAGGAAAGAAATAATGGGGTTTAACGTCCACTCGACATAAACTAGGTCAGTTTGAGACTAACATAAGGGTCAATTTTATTTCAATAATTCACTTGCACGTATGAGTCTTTAGCAGTGGGGGGACATCGAAGGACCCGGTGAAAACCTATGTGGTTGGACAGGCACCCCTACTCCTTGTCACGTACAACCGGGGAATCGAAACTGTAATGTTGCATGCGATTTTAATAGTATTGACTGACTGAAATTTGACTGAAATACGTTTGAGAGGTCTGAATTTAATTGAAATACGGTCGGTCGGATAGCCCTGGCGATAGAGAGGCGGCTTCTCACCAATGCAACGAGGGTTCAATCCCAGCTCTGGGCATAAACTTTATCGTTGTAAGTGAGAGGGATTTTCGGTCTCCCGTCCGATCAGGCAGGTTTCCCCCGAGTTCTTCGGTTTCTTCCTGCAGTAATGATCGAAATCATTCGCACGATCTGTGCCAAGGGCCAAATTGGAAAAAGGCCTCAGGCCTAATTTGCTACCCTTGTAAAATGACGTGATTATTATTATTACATTTGACTGAGATACGATTGAGAGATTGATTTTGACTGAGATATGTTTGGGGGGTTGAACATTTAAATTTGACAAAGGGCACAACGGTTCAACCCCCAACAAATGAAATAATAACTATTTCAGATACCACATCTTGAACGATAATTACTAGAAACATCTCAGATATTCACAGAATATCATTTGAACTGTCGGGATGAAATAAAACCGACTGTATCGCTTCCAAAGGTTTAAACATTAAACTTATTCAGAAACATGTACCGAAACAATCGCAACAATACCGCAACACAATTTTTTGAATTGCTGTCAAACCGCCTGGATTAATCTGTTGAACATGTCTAAATCTAAATGAGCTACAGAAAGAGAGAAAAAAGCATGGAAACTAAAAGGTGAAAGAGAAACACATGCCTCAATCCACGTGTCATGTTGGCTCCACCGACTTGTCTATTGCTCAATCAACGCTATTAGAGCGGTTCGGTAAAACCTGTATAAAACGGCACAGTAACATACACACAGGAAGTAAAGCCGTACATGCGCACTCTGATTAAAATAAACAAAACCAGACTGAGTTGTATATTCAAAGAACATGATTTCAAAACGTCGGCATACAGTACATTTAAATATACATTATGCAAGAGCTAAATCTGCCTATTGCAGGTCTTTCTTAAGGCCTGGAATCTTATCTAAATTATTAAATAGCTGCTCAACCGTCATTCACGATTTAATGTTTTTTTTATCGTGCCAACTTAATAGTAAATGCAGGAGGACTGCACTACACGCAAAACAAAAACTAAAAATCTACAAGATAAACCTGCGGACAAGACAGAAAATAGACATTGCAAAAAGTAAACAATTATCAAATCAAGTGAATGGATCCGGGGGCCAGCCGTAACCCTAAGTAATGATGATCGAGACTAGGCCGAAAATTCAATCGCTAAAACCTCGCTTTATAGTGGATCGATTTTACTGACATTTCCAGCCTTTATATTATCCTGTTTTTATACGCCCACATTTTCATGTGGACGTATTATGTCGTCGCCCCTGTCCGTCCGTCCTTCCGTCCGGATGTCCGTCCGTCCGTCCACAATTGTTTGTGGACTCTCTACAGGTCACCATTCTTGTCCGATTTTGACGAAACTTGAAATATAGGTTTATCCCCTAAAGATCTCGGCTGTTTTCGATATTGGCACGTATCGAATCAAAACTTCATGGATTATGGCCCCTGATTGTACTAAAAATCACGTTTTTAGCTTGTGGACCCTATAGAGGTCACAATTTTAAAACGATTTTTATGAAACTTGACATGCATGTTTATATCCCAAAGATCTTGGTTCCTTTCGATATTTGCGCCTATCGGAACGTAATTTCCTGAATTATGGCCCCTGATTGTCCGAAAAATCACCTATTTTAGCTCGTGGTACCTCTGGAGGTCACAATTATTATCCGATTTGAAAAACCGTTCGATTATATCACCGTTACACCCTAAGGAGGGTTGACTTCAAATTTCGGAAAAATCGGACCAAAATTACCATACAAAATGGCCGCCGTTCTTACGCGAATACTGTTAAAAAATGGTATATCCATGTTGTGGATCCTGTAGAGATCACAATTTTAATTTGATTTTGATGAAACTTGAAATGCATGGTTATAACCTAAAGATCTTGGTTTCTTTCAATATTTGCGCATATCGGATCGTAACTTTCTGAATTATGGCCCCTAATTATACGCAAAATCGTCTTTGTTTAGCTTGTGGTCCCTCTGGAGGTTACAATAATTATCCGATTTAAAAAATCGTTTGATTATATAACCGTTACACCCTAAAAAAGGTTCAGTTCGAATTTCGGTAAAATTGGACCAAAATTGCCATACAAAATGGCCGCCATTCGTACGCGAATACTGTTAAAATATAGTATATCAAGGTTGTGGACCCTGTAGAGGTCACAATTTTAATTCGATTTTGATGAAACTTGAAATGCATGTTTATAACCTAAAGATCTTGATTCTTTTCGATATTTGCGCATATCAAATTGTAATATAATGAATTATAGCCTTTGATTGTAGGAAAAATAACTTTCGGTTTTGCTTGTTCTCTATCCATCTCTCGAAAATGTGGGCGTATCCTGCCTGGTAGCCGCTGGTTAAATATTATAGTAAGAACAGCTAGGTCTTTATCTAATCTTCTATAATGAATCTTTAAATAAATTTACCAGTTCTTATTATTCTAAACATGGAAGGTCCGTATATAGCTATGAGAATTCATCGGGCTTCGGACATCAAATTTAGAAATTTATCACCAGTTTGTGTGGGAATGAAAAGCGTGACTTTCTAGATTCGTCGTTTTTAATATTTTAAGGGGTAGGGATGCGGGCGAATGGTTAGCGCGTGCGCCCTGTAACATCAGGTCTGTCGTTGTAGTTTTGATTCCCCGGTTGTAAATCCAACCTCGTGGGTTTTCTCCGGGTCTGTAAAAATCTCCCCCACCCCCTCTCTCTCTCTCCTTCTCTCTCTCTTTCTCAAACCTCAGGGGTCCCCCTGTTTCCTCCCACGGCTTAAGACCCCTACGCGCAGGGCGAATTAATGAAATAAATTGGACATCATTAGGCCAAATATTTTTTAATCGACACTGATCCATATGAAAAACTAAAATACAAATTTGTTCCCAAAACAGAGTCTTTAGATTTTTGCGTACTTGAAGTTCGACATATCGATATTTTTCCTTTTATAATATATTTGTTCTTTCTGGTTTTTGTTTTTAATGCTCGATCATTAGTCTCATTACTGAAGATGTTTGTTGTCTCTCAAACACCAAACTGTACTTAGATGCTGGGGTGGGTGGGGTGGGGTTAGGTGGCCCAATGGTTAGCACGTGGGCGGTACTAAGGTCGGTCATGGAGTCAAATAAGTAGGTCGTTAAACTCAGGTTCATTTATCCATAATCAAACACACAGCTACTAGTAGAGTTGAGGGGGGGGGGGGGTCTTGTATAAATCTGACACAATGTCGTTGATGACAAAATGTCATATGGAACAAAATCAAATGTGACATTGTCTTACGAAATTGCGTTTAAAGGCGTCATTAAAAAATACTATGTTCGACCCCTGCATAGGCCGAGAACGTTCGTCGAGATTTTCCGACGTGGTTGTTCCACGTATCATTGATGCAGTGTGCAGGGTCTGACAAGGATAGCTGTCTAGTCAGTGGAATTCGATATAACAGTAGGCTGTAGGCAAACTTTCCGCATAGCTCACTGTATGGCGTATGCCCGTTTTCACTGGCCCAGTCGAAGTAGAACAGTAGGACGTTAAACCCTATTTCATTTTATTTCATTACCTTGGTTCACGGTAAACGATACAAAGATACGCTCATACAGTAATTTTTAGTAACATTTTTTTAAAATTTTAAAGAACGTTTCGTTCGTCTACAAATGAAATGAACTGAAATGGGGGTTTAATGTTCTACTGTTCTGCTCCAACTGGGAGAATGAAGACGGCGGTCATCTAGAAGCTCGTCAGAAATATTGTCATTGTAAAGAAGGACAGATAACAACAGTGTATAAATATTAACATAGCATCATAGCATCATCGTGATTTGAATTCTCTATCGTATGGAAGGGGATCGACGCCACATTTTAATGTGGCGTCGATCCCCTTCCATACGATAGAAAAAGACATGTGAACACGAGTAGGAGTTACCATGTCAGCATATGAAAGTGTTGTTTTGATGATTTTTCCATGTTCGATTTTACAAAATAGAAAAGTATTGTCCACTAACGAAAAAACACATGTACAAATGCGCCTTGTGGCGTTTGTATTTTCTACATCTGATCTTTTAACTGTTGTAATTTCTACTAGTGCATAATCAAAATCGGTAAATTCGACATCGGTATTTTCTTCCAATGTAATTTCCCCACATTGTAACTCCTACTCGTGTTTACATGTCTTTAATAATGTGGCGTCGATCCCCTTCTATACTATCGTCTTGTTACCATAGACAAGAAGTAAATGTCATACCCTGGTGGAGTTGTGTCAATAAAGATTGAAATGTTGGCAATCAAGCGTCTATTTATTATAAAGTAGATTGCAGCAGTTTACTTTGATCTTGTTAAACGCTCTTTGTCTAACGGGTAGCCAGTTTTTCTATTTTGGTACCATTAGCTGATTGAGATTGTTTGATTGCAGCTGTCTGATGCCTAAATATAGAAAGGCCCCGTATGCAGACTGGTGTAGATATAAAAGAACCCATACCAGTTGGAAAGAACTTATAAGGCCTTGCCTGTTGTTCAATCCTTTTCTAACGAATTGTTTAAACTAATTCGAATTAATGTCCGTCTTCATTATTCTGGATGGAGCAAACAGTGGGCGTTAAATCCCGTTTCATTTTATTTCTTTTTTGGGGTTGAGATCTTGAGCATTCTAACAGTCATTCACCTTGTCAACCTATTATAATATTACCGTAAAATCGGTTCAAAATGTTTTCCATTTTTACAAATTAAATTTACTAGACTAGACAGTAGTGAAGGAGATTTGACCAGTGGGAAAATGTGTTGATGATCAACAGACATTTATCCTAGATTGTTCAACACCCAACAACATCAACATGATATGATATGTGTTGTAACGTCCTACTGTTCCGTGCCTACTGTTGAGTTGACGTTAAACCCCCTTTCTCTATCTCTATCTGTCCCCAAAGTGCCTTTACATTCTTTAGTTTTTAACTAGTATGGAATTGACAGCTCTTTATCTTATGTCCCATAATGCATCTTTAAGTATTGAATAAATAAAAACAAGTGAATTTACGGCTTATTTCTATTTTTATTGTGTTTCCTTATCTAGTGACATTCATTTAATGTTTTGAAATATCAGATATCAGATATGTCACTTCCTTTTCTAGAAATCTTCATAACGCATCTCTCATTTTTTTTCTTATCTTGAGAAAACAAAGGAAAACGTAATGAAGGAATAAAACCTCGGCTCATCCATTGATTTGACTATTGGGTTTTTAGGATGTTTTGTGATGTTTTGTGATACTAGCCAAATGAAGGACATTGCTCGGTTATTTTCATGGGTTTAACTGCTTACAAAATTAAAAGATTGGAATATCTAGTACAACAACAGGAAGCATTGTACAGCGCAATGGACGCTTACGGTTGTCCCCTCGGACCCATTCACTTGATTTGATATTTTTTAACAATGTCTGTTTTCGGTCTTGTCCGCAGGTTTATCTTGTAGATTTTTGTTTTGCGTGTAGTGCGGTCCTCCTGTACTTACTATAAGTAACTACAAATTTGGTCCTAACTCAATTTTGACATAATCCTGAGTTACAAGATTGGAAGATTTATGTAACAATGATGAGCTCTCTGTTAAAATTATATTTGTAACGTACTTGTTTAACCAGTTCTATCACATATGGGATAATACTGACACCAATATTGTCATTTAAAGTAATTTGTTCCTTGATTGGCATTTAGTAATTGAACATATTAACACACGGTACAATTGTATGGATACACAATTACTGAGTTTGATACTAAGCGACGTTTGCTAGATAAAGACGAGAGTATCCTCGCCGAAACGTCTCTTAGTATCAAACTCAGTAATTATACATCAATAAACTTGTACCTTTTGTTAAAGTAATTTCAATGAAATTTTCAATATATATAATTTTGAATTATATACTTTAGATCTATTATTACCGAGAACGGCGGGTTCTTTATCTAAATCTTACATAATGTATCTTTATGATTATTGGACTGTTCAGGAAACTTTTACAAGCCAGAACGTGTCGTGGGTTTAAAGCCGCAATACCACGCTTATTGTAACTGAATAACTGAATAATATGTTCCAATCTTTATTCTGGTCAACAATTTGTACTATTTTACAATATTTCAATTAAAAAATGATACAAATTTCATCTTAACACACCTAATTTTAAAAATTGGAAAAATTCAACTACATGCCGTAACATGGTTTGATAAGCCTTACGTAAGCACTTTCAAATGCAACTTGGATTTAAACATATTTTCGAACCCTCTGGACAAGTAAGATAGGTTGTAATGGATAATTTACACAACAGGTAGGACACTTAAACATCTTGTAGTTAGAATAAGGCTATTTTTTTTTGGACCTGTAAAGCCAGCAAGGCTGTTATTGTCCCTTTAAAATAGCTTTGTTGCTATTGTTTGTGGCTATATATTGTAACGACGAGTCTGAGCTAAAGTTTAGAACGAATTCCAAAGTTGCTGCCAATCTTCCCAACACCAGCTTTGAAAAAGGAGCAGTATTTTCAACATTGTTAGGACTGGAGGCAGCAATTTACAAGAGATGGGAAGGGTTAGGACTATTTTTACGACTATTCAGTTTTTAACTCTGAACGCATCATCGTAACAATAGCCCGAGGACTATTTTTACGACTTAAAATTCAATGGCGAGAGAATTGCTAGTCTGGGCTTGAATCGAACATAATTCTCCTGCAGGCCCCTGTGGCAGTTTAAGGAAGTCGAACAACCGAAAAGATTAGCCTACTTTAGAAAACAAAGTAACTATTTATAGAACAGAGGCCAGAAATGGCAAATGATCAAATTTCCGATGGCTAAACAAACTAGTTTTACGATTGCACTTTTACACAATATTACAAACTTCTGGGACTTCTGATTCGATTGAATGATGTCACTGGAGTCATCCATGGCGATTGAAATGGTCTATAATTAGGTCCAATAAGTGTTATGAGTAGTTTCTGGTCAGGATATTAATTTACTCAAGGGTTGCGGTGTCTATATGTTACATGTGAGACTTGGTATTCGAGAATTAACAGAGGCCAATTGATGGGTCAGATCTAAATGGCAAGGTCCCCTTCAGGTTTCGTCAAGGTCACGAGATTCAAACACGGTTAAGGCACGTGATTGTTGCCAGTGATTGTAGGTTAGGGAGAGAGAAATGGGGTTTAACGTCCACTCAACACAACTAGGTCATTTCAACAAACGCATGGTTTATTTTTATTTAAATAATTCGCTTGCGCGTAGAGGTCTTTAGCAGTGGGAGGAAACCGGAGTGCCCAGAGGAAACCCACGAGGTTGAGAAGGCGCCGCTATCTCCATGCCACCACATACGCTCACACCAGGGCTCGAAACAACAGCCGCAAGACAGAGGTGGCCGGCCAACTAGAGGTTGAAGCGCGGCACTCTAGACCACTAGGCCATCCCAACCCTCCTGTGGGTTAGGGCTTAGGCTAGAGTTTAACATATGGTTCAATGTTTTTGCCACGTGAGAGCGGACATCGAAACCACTCCACTTGATTCAATGACAAGGAATAGGATCGCCTGTCAACCTCGTGGGTTTTCTCTCGATCCTCGGGGGATCACGGTGTCCAAGTGGATGGATGCTGGCTGGCTAGCCTGGGGGTCAAGTGTTCAATCCCTGCATTGGCCGATTAAGTTCATCTCGATTTTCCGGCGTGGCTTCCCCATGTCAGTGATGCAGGACGGAGGGCCTGACAAGAACAGCTGTCTAGCTGTCTACATATTGGCGTGCACGTAAAATATCCCTTGGCAGTTGGTCTTCGACTTTAGAGAAGATGGTTGTGCCGCTGCCCTTCGTCCATTAGTCCAGGCTGTGAGCAGAACAGTAGGACGTTAAACCCCATTTCATTTCATTATTTTTTTTGCAGAGTATAGTGTTATTTCTCACATACACTGTAGTCTGAATCACCTGTCATCATCCTTACATTGGCTTTAAAGGGGGATTGGGAGAGGAGGGGGCGGTGGGGCGGGGGCGATCATAAGTAGAATAGTCCAGGGCCTCTTTTCATGTAAATCCGGCACTGCTAGGCGTCTTACTAAAACTATGAAGTCCTGCGTGAACGTTTATAGAAACCTGTTTAACATTGACCAGGAAATAAATAAATAAATAGTGTATCTAGCACATAATAGCCACTTGGGCTTTCATCTAACCCATCGATCTACACTAATATTAAACGAAACGTTTTTCAATTTATATTTTTTGATGAGAGAGCGCGCGAGAGCTAGGGAGAGAGATATAGCGAGAGCTAGATAGAGAGAGAGAGAAATAGAGAGAGAGAGAGGGAGAGATGGGGTTTTATAACGCTCACATGAGGCAAACTATGTAATGTCTTGGTTAACAAATGGTTCAATTGTATTTTAAAACATGGATTGCGCTTAGGGGCCTTAAGCAGTCGGGGAAATCGAAGGAAAAGGAAAAAATCCTGCGGTTTAACATGAGACCATACTCATTGTCACGTACAAACGGAGAATTGAAACCACGCCATTTGGCAGTGACCAAGAGAGAGAGGGGAGACAGAAGTGGGATTTAACGTCCTCTCGACACAAACTAGGTCATTTCGGGACCAACATATGGTTCAGTTTTATTTCAATAATTCGCTTGAGCTTAGCTGTTAGAGGAAACCTGAAAATCACCACGAGGTTGGAATGGCGACCCTACTTCTTGTCACGTACAACTGTGGAATCGACACCACTGAAACGTTTAATATTTAAAAAAACGCAGGTAACTGACACTTATTATTGAATCGAGAAAAGTAAAATCGATGC
This sequence comes from Patella pellucida, assembly GCA_917208275.1. Classification (NCBI taxonomy): domain Eukaryota; kingdom Metazoa; phylum Mollusca; class Gastropoda; family Patellidae; genus Patella; species Patella pellucida. The sequence goes on along the minus strand of OU795037.1, from coordinate 1,009,104 downwards.
TGTGACAATACCCTTGTCTTAGTTCTTCACTTTTTATTGATCAATTAAACTATTTTTGTTTCTTACATTTACAAGAAATAACCAATATGTACGACTCGGAGGGATCAATAACACTTCTCATTTAATTTTATTACCAGAGTAGGTACGTCACGTTCGTAATGAATAGATATTGAAATAATATTTTAAATTATCAATATAGTTTTACTAAATACCTCGTCAGGGCGTAGGCGTATGGAATAGATATTGAAATTACAGTTTTGAATTATCAGTATAGTTTTACTAAAGTACCTAGACAGGGCGTATCGAGTGGGTGTTGAAATTATAATTTTAAATCATCAATATGGTTCTCTTAAAGGGCCAAACCCGATAACATCTAAGAGGAAAAATTTGCTTAATTTTGTGTTAAACTCCCGACTAACTAACTCAATATGTGATACGTTTTCAAACAACTTAAACCCGCCAGTCTTCATCTGGAAATGGAGACCGGTGTCCTAAACTGTATTATGCGGTGTCTGGATAAAACCAGACTTTATTTTTTAACAATAATCTTTAGGTGAAATGTACACTATAGACCAACGAATTTTGAAATTATATTTTTAAATTGTTAATACTGATCTACACTAGACCAGCGGGGAAAATCCACTTAAATAAACATGTTAAGTTTCACTTAATAACATGGAAGGAGGAGATACTTAATTTGACAGGTTTTGTTATTTTTTACTAAAAATAAACTTGTAAGTAGAGATTATTGATTGACAAGTCTTATCATTATATCACAAGATATTAATTTATCGGTATTTTATTAAGTATTATCATAAACTGAAGACAAGGCATTAAGTATTATCATAAACCCAAGACATGCATTAAGTAATATGATAAACGGAAGACAAGGCGTTAAGTATTATGATAAACGGAAGACATGCATTGAGTAAATATTGAACGTCTACATGTGTTCTCGTGTATAACAAATACAACCTTTCACAATAATAACCATCTTTACATAAATTGGTCCGTTATTTTCTCGGGTTTGACACAAACTATTGACAGGTCTTTATAGATGCATTATGTAACATGTTCAAGGGCACTTTACAAATTCACAATGTAATCATAAATAAACAACAAGATTGTGTATGGTTTAATGGTCGAGAGCGAGACATTAAGTAATATACTCTTCAAAAAAAGAAACGCACGGCTCATTTTTCATTATTTTTTTTATTTGAACGAGGGCATTGTTTCCACATATCTTACTTGTTTTTAATGTCATTACGAAAGGATAAAAGAAATTCATTATTGGTAATTGATGGGCTCACTAATTGTGTCTGGTCATCCTTTTTTGCCGAAATTTGTTTTGATTGCACCAAGACACATAAATTTAACAACTTTTCAAAGTTTTTTTGCGTGGAACCTTAATCTTGGGCCTTAAATATTCATGGGTTCTCGGTTTCCAACTCAGTTGCATATGTAAACATTCAACAAACCAAGTAATGCCACATCTGATAGAAGACCAACGCAACAACGCTATTGGTCGATTACAAGCAGATGAATCTCAGACAGATGTAGCCAACTGTCACAGAATTTTGTTTAAGTTTCCAACCCAACCAAACATTTTTTAGTATCTATTTAAAACTAACTAGGTAAAGTGCACGGGAACATTTATTAGTATCTATTTAAAACTAACTAGGTAAAGTGCACGGAAACATTTATTAGAATCTATTTAAAACTAACTCGGTAAAGTGCACGGAAACATTTATTAGAATCTATTTAAAACTAACTAGGTAAAGTGCACGGAAACATTTATTAGAATCTATTTAAAACTAACTAGGTAAAGTGCACGGAAACATTTATTAGAATCTATTCAAAACTAACTAGGTAAAGTGCACGGAAACATTTATTAGAATCTATTTAAAACTAACTCGGTAAAGTGCACGGAAACATTTATTAGAATCTATTCAAAACTAACTAGGTAAAGTGCACGGAAACATTTATTAGAATCTATTCAAAACTAACTAGGTAAAGTGCACGGAAACATTTATTAGAATCTATTTAAAACTAACTCGGTAAAGTGCACGGAAACATTTATTAGAATCTATTTAAAACTAACTCGGTAAAGTGCACGGAAACATTTATTAGAATCTATTTAAAACTAACTCGGTAAAGTGCACGGAAACGTTTAGAACATTATTAATGAGATCGGGAAACAGCAGCTCGTTTCTGGTTCGCAATCGAGAAGCTAACTTTATTTTCACACTGTGATTTATCTATCGTTTGACTGTTTATGAACGTGAGGACACAAAATTTCCATCGAAGTTATTACAACTGTCTAAGCGAGATTTGTACATACACACCCACGCACACCCACGCACACCTTTATTGTTACGTCCAGAAGAACCCACCGATAAACTTATTGTTACGTCCAGAAGAACCCTCCGATAAACAAGGTTGATATATTCGTCTCTACAATTGTATAATCTGATCGCGATAAAAAACAACAACTTAAACGTATATTATACAAGAGCTAAATCTCTCAGGCCTCTCTATAGGCATGTAATTATTATATATTATGTAAGAGCTAAATCTGCCCATTGCTGGTCTTTCTTGAGACCGGAAATGTTACTTAAATTATTAATTAGACAATTATTAAAGCGAGAATTTAATATTTTCTAAAAAAGTCAAAACATAATTATTTCTATTTCATTTGCCCAATAGGTTGTTAACTCACTATTATACGATCATAGGCATTATTCCCCCGCACGTGAAATTCATTGAAACCAGAAATAATAACACAACTACCTCCCTTATTTTCAACAGATTTGAATCCTATCTGCGATTCCATAGCCATTTGTTATCGTTGCAATGGTAGTGATGACAATCAAGGCTTCAGTGTTTTGGAAATTCAGTTTTCCGTATATTCTCTTAACGTTTTCTATGTTCCATCTACTATAGAGAGCTATCTACTATAGCGAGAACTGCCAGCTCTTTATCTAATCTTTCACAATGCCTCTTCAATCTTTACGTTTTCTATGTTCCATCTATTATAGCGAGCTTTCTATTATAGCGAGAAATGCCAGCTCTTTATCTAATCTTTCATAATGCCTCTTTAAACTTTTATTTTCTTTTCGTTTGAAACAAAATAGTTTTAATGACTTCTATTTCCAAACCGCCCTCGACGGTGATTCATTTCACAGACACATTTCTATGAATATATAAACAACATAAAAACAATAATTTTACCATTTTGTCAGGCAATCTATTGAAAAATTCATATATTCCTCTAATCAAAGAATTTTTCTGCCTGATTTTTCTGAATGTATCCTGGATTAAACAGATCCATTGCTATAATTTAATTATTTCAGTCGGTAATTTTATGTCTAACAATTAAATTAACTTTTCTTTGATCCATCGATCATTTAACACGATATTTCTTTAAAGTTTGTTTATGTCAACTACAAGAAATATAATGACGTAATACATGCGTGTTGTTGGTGCCTACAAGTCTCTGTTGGTGGGTGTGGTTCTATCTGATCAAAATACACATCTATATTTCGTTTCGATTTTTTTATACTTTCGATGACCTCTACTACATAAAGATCTGACAACATTCGGCAAACCTCGACAGATTCCGGTGCCCTACATCTAGACTCGGCTGTATGATGAAGTCCGCCATTTTGGAACTATTTTAAAGGACCCGGCTAAATAAGGTTGCCCCCAGGAGATGGGTGCCAGTCAATTCGTCCACAAGCGAAGTCGTCCACAACCGTTGGTGGAGTCGTCCACAAGGCATTGGTGATGTGTCAACCTATTAGTGATGTCGTACACAACTAAATATGTTTATAAATTTGGTAATGAATTTGTTATTTATGGAATAAAATGATTTACTTTGTTGTTTATTTGCCGGGAGAAAGGGTGACCACGCAGAAAAAACTATACTAATTAAAAATACATCATGTGGACGACTCCAAAAAACGTATTACAATATCCAGAAATTAATTTACTTTGTTGTTTATTTACCGATAGAAAGGGTGACCACGCAGAAAAACTATACTATTTACAAATACATTATGTGTCCAGAAATTATACTAAGTCGTGTGGACGACCCCACCAACGGGTATGGACAGCTTAACCAGATTTTGGGACTTTTTTGTAAAAGCGGAACGTTTTCCTGTTAGAGTAAATCGGTAGTCGATAAGCCCCATCGCAAATGTATGGTCGTAGGTACATATCAATGACTATCATACATCCGAGTCTAGATGTAGGTTACGGAGAGTACCGGAATCTGTCGAGGTTTGCCGAATGGATCTGACAAGTTATAGTGGGAGTTTATGTCAGGGGTCAAACGAAGGGCTTTTGACCTATGACGTCAGAAATTGATTAATCCATCAACGTTGACGTTTCTAGTGGTTTACCCACAGTTTCGTACATCAAAAGACCAAGAACTCACCGTAACAGAACGTTTCATTAGCTAATTCCCCACAACATCCAAATTCTAATGTAATAAAGGTCGGGTGTTCGATCCCTGCATTAGCCGAGAAATTTCATCCAACTTTTCCGGCGTGGTTTCCCCTTGTCAGTGATAATAGAGGGACTGACAATTGAACAGCTGTCTAGTCGTTCGTATGTGACGAGAAAATGGAGGTTCCGTGTACACATTGGCGTGCACGTAAAATATCCCTGGAGTTGGAATTCGATATAAGAGTAGGCCGTAGCGCCGCCCGGGGCAAACTTTCCCTGTTAGAACACTCTATAGCGTATGCCCGTCTTCGTTAGCCCAGTTTAGGTGCATAACAGTAGGACGTTAAACCCCATTTCATTTCATTTCAATATCGCTACTATCACCGAGAGGGGTGCCATCCGGGCATGTTAACTAAAATTAACTCTCAATATTAACCTTTTGTCTTCTGCAAATTAAATTCTAAAATAATTTTTTAACTTATGCAGAATAAAATATTCGCTACTATCATTCAGAGAGATGCCAGCCGGGCATGTTAATTAGCTTTTGTCTTCTGCAAATACAATTCTAAAACAATTCTTTTAAATAATGCAGAGGGAAATCAAGTATTTAGAATAATAAATTAATATTTTGTGTAAATGGGTACATAAATAGTCCGCGAAGGCGTAAAAAACGTGTAAAAAAACGGTTATCCTACGCGTTCTGACAAATGAATAACAGTCCAAAGAGAAGGTAATCAAGTATCCTTCAAAGACTCTCTGTGCAAAAGATGTTATGAAATGGAATTACATGTTAATCCCGAAATGATCTCTCTTTGCCTCTCTCTTTCTCTCTCTCTTTCTCTCTCTCTCTTTCTCCCATCACGGCCAAATCTGGGATCGCCTGACTACCATCGTGAATTCTCGTTGGGTCTTCAAGTATCCCCCCACTGACTGCTAAAGACCCTCTGCGCAAAGAATGTTATGAAATTGAATTATATGTTTATCCCGAAATGACCTATCTCCGTGTCCCTCTCTTTCCCTCTCTGTCTCTCTCTTTCATTCGCTCTCTTTCTTTCTCTCTCTCTCCCTCTCTGTGTTTCTCTCTCTCTGTCCCCCTCTCTTTCTCTCTCTCTCTCTCCAGTATTTTATATAGTGGATGAATACATTTATCTTTATTAATCCTGTAGGGGAAATGTCAGAGTGCCAATTATCTCATTAGAAAGACAAAATAACAGACATAATAAATTGCACAGATTCATCCCTATTAACTCACATTGCCTCCAGCTAAATAACACATTCTTCTACGATCAAAGTCACTATAGACATATCTGTGCTTTCTATAGACATAGCCTGCTTGTAGAGAGAAAATCGAATTAAAATCTTAGTTAGTAGCGCTGGTGTCAGTTGAGAAGGTTGCTCGGGATTTTACAGCCATGTTTTGTCTATCCTGCAGATCGGGTTAGGACACAGTGTCTAATCCTTCGCATGAGGCGAAAATGTTCATGATTGTCATCTATGTTAAACACATACTCGTGACGGTTGGAATTTGGTGATGGGTCGGTGACAAGGAGTAGGGTCGCCTGTCCAACCACTTGGGTTTTCTCCAGGTCCTTCGGTTTCCTCACACTGCTAAAGACCCCTAAGCGCAAGTGAATTATTGAAATAAAATCAAACCATATGACTTGGTTTGTGTCGAGTGGACATTAGGCGAAAAGGGAGATGTCCATGCACGGTGTGTGTCCGTCTTAATTCCAAGGGCGGACTTCGTCACAAAGCCGAAGCTAGACGTAGGAGAATCTGTTAAGGTTTGCCGAATGTCAACCATGACCCTCGCCCCAATCTGTTTCAAAAAGAAATACGAACGACTTCTAATATAAAAGATGACTGCCTTTAACACTTGCATTGTTTACATACGACGTTACTAGTTCGGACAAAATAGTGCCTTTTACCCATTTACACAAAATAGGAAATAATTTTTACCTGAAATACTTCAAACGACTTTATTTATTAATGCATAAAAAAAAAATGTTTTAGAATTTTATTTGTTGGTGGAAAAAAGTTAATATTTTTGACTCATTAAGTCGCATCGATTACGTCCTTATCAGTGACTGTAGCGGCGTAGCGAATATTCACTGCTGATCAGTTTGCCATAGCCCACCATGTTTACACCATTCAGAGTCCATTTAAAGATTGCAGCCACCAGTTTCGTATTTACATTTGATTTTTTTATCCAGTCTGAAAGAGTTATTCTCCTCATCTGTAGTTACATTATGGCCATATTTGATGAACGGATTAAACCAAATTTAATCCATCATAACTTGAACAAGAGAACACCGCCATAGTGTCTTTAATTTTGTGAAGGGAAGTAGCACGAGGGTGACTTAATACGTGATCTTCTACGTTCTTTAAGTTCCGAAACAGCAAAGCGACGGAAAACCTATTAATTTTTCTCGCTAAAGACTTGATGTAAATTCATTTCACCAACAGACCATTTCGTTATGTCAATAGACCGTTATGTGGAGTTGTGCAATGCTGTTAATCAGTTCAATGAAATCTGCCAAATTTCTATTAATGGTTAAAATATTCTAGAATTTTCGTCATAAATTTCTGTTTGCCTGATGTAAACATCAGTACATAGAAATTTATATAAACATGGACTGTGCTCGTCTCTAATAGACCTGTCAATAAATCTTTAAAAATCATCTTATATAGACATGGCATGTACTAACACGTCTAGAATAGATCTGGTAATTAGAGAGAGAGAGAGAGAGAGAGAGAGAGAGAGAGAGAGAGAGAGAGAACGAGAGAGAGAGTTACAATGAACTATTATTTATTAAATTGACCTTGATGGAAAGACTGGGTTAATGTAAAGGACTTTGCAAGGGTTAAAATACAGATCTATATTTCGTTTCGTTTTTAATACTTGCTATGGTCTACACTACATGTATATGTAACAAGTTTTAGTCGGAGTTCACGTAAGGTGTCAAGTAAGCGAAATATGACCCTATAACGTCAGTCATTTTAATTTCTGTCGCTGCTAATGTCTACCCATAGTTCCGCGCAAAAAGGTCAAGCACTCGATTCGACTGACCATTTGATTGGCCGACCCCTCATTTCAAGCAGAACACGCCAATGATAACAACTCTTCCAAGTTCTAGTGTAATAAAGACGAGTAAAAGGAAATTTTAAAGTATAAAAACGAAACGAAATAGGATCTGTGTTTGAATCAGATTGTGGTTGAATTGCTGTCAAGAATGATGTATCACTACGCCGTAATTCAATCAGTTTAGTAAAAGTGAAATCCATAGAAAAGAATTATATTTATTTTTTTTATTTTTGTATTTGTGCATGTCAGAAAGGATTGGGTGATAAATAATTTAAGACGGATTGTAAGTCATCTAGCACATGCATTTTATGAAATATTATTGACCATATGTTAGTCTTGAAATGATGTAGTTTGTGTCGAGTGGACGTTAAACCCCATTTCTCTCCTTCCGCCACGTGAACATCGTGTCACCATTGATTAAAACTGTTTGTATGTCACGTGGTACTATATAGTAAACATCGTGTCACCATTGATTAAAACTGATTGTATGTCACGTGGTACTATATAGTATACATCGTGTCACCATTGATTAAAACTGATTGTATGTCACGTGGTACTATAACATCATGTTACCATTGATTAAAACTGATTGTATGTCACGTGGTTCTTATAATGGAGATAGCTAGGTAAAACCTCGTGACACGTTCTAGGACCAATTTGGCTAATGCATAATGTAGAGAGAGAAAGAGAGAGAGATGGGTAGGGGAGGGGTCATTTTGGGACTATCATAATATGGTTAACATTATTTCAATAATTCGCTTGCGCGGTGGGGTCTTTGGCACTAAGGGGGTGGGGGTGGGGGGTGGGGTTGTGAATACTTCGATTTTCCAGCGGGAAATTGATTAGGAATATACCATAGACGAACAATATTGTTTCCTTGACATGTCGGCGTGTACTTAAATGGCCCCTTCGCAGTTGAAATTCAAATTAAGGGTAAGCCCTTCATTACTGGCCAAGTTGGTTCAGGAACTTAAAGCGTTTCATTTCATTTAAAATTGATATTAACAGTCAATGGATGACTTCTACATCGTTTCAGTTTGTGTTTAATCAGACGAATAAAACTACATATGTTGTAGAGCTGCTACGGTGATCCCAGTTACTCTATCCACTGTAGTGCTGCTCCGGTGATCCCAGCTACTCTATCTATTGTAGTGCTGCTCCGGTGATCCCAGCTACTCTATCTATTGTAGTGCTGCTCCGGTGATCCCAGTTACTCTATCCACTGTAGAGCTGCTCCGGTGATCCCAGCTACTCTATCCACTGTAGTGCTGCTAAATAAACTAAAGAAAGCATGGAAACTAAAAGGTGAAAGAGAAACACATGCCTCAATCCACGTGTCATGTTGGCTCCAGCGACCTGTCTAACGCTCAATCAGTAGTTCGGTAAAACCTATATAAAACGGCGCAGTAACATAAACACCGGAAGTAAAGCCGTGCATGCGCACACTGATTAAAATAAACAAAACCAGACTGAGTTGTATATTCAAAGAACATGTTATCAAAACGTCGGCATACAGTACATTTGAACACACATTATGCAAGAGCGAAATCTGCATATTGCAGGTCTTTCTTTAGGTCTCAAATGTTATCTAAATTATTAATTTGCTGCTTAACCGTCTTTCATGATTTGATCATGATATGGATAAAAGAGACTATGTTTCTTTTAACATGCCGAATTACGTCATGATGATCGAGGCTACGCCGAAAATTCAATCGCTAAAAACTCGGTTCATAGTGGATCAATTTTTTACTGACATTTCCAGCAAATTGCCTTCACTCTATCTACTGTAGTGCTGCTCCGGTGATCCCAGTTACACTATCCACTGTAGAGCTGCTCCGGTGATCCCAGCTACTCTATCCACTGTAGTGCTGCTCCGGTGATCCCAGTTACACTATCCACTGTAGAGCTGCTCCGGTGATCCCAGCTACTCTATCCACTGTAGTGCTGCTCCGGTGATCACAGCTACTCTATCTACTGTAGTGCTGCTCGACATAAACTAGGTCAGTTTGAGACTAACATAAGGGTCAATTTTATTTTAATAATTCACTTGCACGTATGAGTCTTTAGCAGTGGGGGGACATCGGATGACCCGGTGAAAACCTGTGTGGTTGGACAGGCACACCTACTCCTTGTCACCGGGGAATCGAAACTGTAATATTGTATGTGTTTTAATGATATTGACTGACTGAAATTTGACTGAAATATGTTGGAGAGATTGGAATTGAATTGAAAAACGTGGGAGATTGACATTTGACTGAGATACGTTTGAGAGATTGATTTTGACTGAGATAAGTTTGAGACATTGATTTTGACTGAGATAAGTTTGGGAGATTAAAAACCCAACAAATGAAATAATAACAATTTCAGAAAACACATCTTAAACGATAATTACTCGAAACATCTCAGATATTCACAGATCACGGTGATATAAACCCCTTTAAGGTTTACACATTTAACCTATTCAGAAATATGTACCGATACAATCGCAACAATACCGCAACACAGTGTATTGAATGAGATACCGCAACACAGTATTTTGAATTGCTGTCAAACCGCTTGGATGCATCTGTTGAGCATGTCTAAATCTAAATAAACTAAAGAAAGCATGGAAACTAAAAGGTGAAAGAGAAACACATGCCTCAATCCACGTGTCATGTTGGCTCCAGCGACCTGTCTAACGCTCAATCAGTAGTTCGGTAAAACCTATATAAAACGGCGCAGTAACATAAACACCGGAAGTAAAGCCGTGCATGCGCACACTGATTAAAATTAACAAAACCAGACTGAGTTGTATATTCAAAGAACATGTTATCAAAACGTCGGCATACAGTACATTTGAACACACATTATGCAAGAGCGAAATCTGCATATTGCAGGTCTTTCTTTAGGTCTCAAATGTTATCTAAATTATTAATTTGCTGCTTAACCGTCTTTCATGATTTGATCATGATATGGATAAAAGAGACTATGTTTCTTTTAACATGCCGAATTACGTCATGATGATCGAGGCTACGCCGAAAATTCAATCGCTAAAAACTCGGTTCATAGTGGATCAATTGTTTACTGACATTTCCAGCAAATTGCCTTCACATTATTTAGTTTTTAACTATTATAGTGAGAACTGTCAGATCTTTATCTAAAACTTTCATTATGTATCTTTAAATAAATTTACCAGTTCTTATAATTCTAAACATGGAAGGTCCTTATATAGCTAAGAGAATTCATCGGGCTTCGGACATCAAATTTAGAAATACATCACGCGTTACTTTCTAGATTCATCGTTTTTAATATTTTAAGGGGTAGAGATGTGGGCGAATGGTTAGCGCATGCGCCCTGTAACAACAAGTCTGTCGTTGTAGTTTTGATTCCCCGGTTGTAAGTCCAACCTCGTGGGTTTTCTCCGGGTCTGTAAAAAATCTCCTCTCTCTTTCTCTCTCTCTCTCTCTCTCTCTCCCTCTCTCTCTCTCTCTCTTTCTCTTTCTCAAACCTCGGGGGTCCTCCTGTTTCCTCCCACGGCTTAAGACCCCTACGCGCAAGGGAATTGATGAAATAAATTGGACATCATTAGGCCAAATATTTTTAATCGACACTGATCGATCATGATCCATATGAAAAACTAAAATACAAATTTGTTCTTAAAACAGAGTTTTGCGTACTTGAAGTTCGACATATCGATGTTTTTCCTTTTACAATATATTTGTTCTTTCTGGTTTTTGTTTTTAATTCTCGATCATTATTCTCATTACTGAAGATGTTTGTTGACTCTCAAACACCAAACTATACTGAGATGCTGGGGTGGGGGTGGGGCGGGTGGCCCAATGGTTAGCACGTGGGTGGTACTAAGGTCGATCATGGAGTCAGAAAAGTAGGTCGTTAAACTCAGGTTCATTTATCCATAATCAAACACACAGCTACTAGTAGAGTTGTGGGGGGGTCAATGTCTTGTATAATCTGACACAATCTCGTTGATGACAAAATGTCATATGGAACAAAATCAAATGTGACATTGTCGTACGAAATTGCGTTTAAAGGCGTCATTAAAAAATACTATGTTCGACCCCTGCATAGGCCGAGAACGTTCGTCGAGATTTTCCGACGTGGTTGTTCCCCTTTTTTAGTGTGGTTCCCTTTATCAGTGGTGTAGGACATAGGGCCTGGGAAGGATAGTTGTCTAGTCATTCGAGATGGTCTGCACGTAAAAGATCCCTTGGCAGTGGAATATTTCATTTCATTTCATTACCTTGGTTCACGGTTAACGATACAAAGATACGCTCATACACTAATTTTTAGTAACATTTTAAAATTTTAAAGAACGTTTCTTTCTTCACAAATCAAATGAACTGAAATGTACGTAAAAGATCCCTTGGCAGTGGAATTCGTACAACAGTAGGCCGTAGGAAAACTTTCCCCATAGCTCACTGTATGGCGTATGCCCGCCTTCATCGGCCCAGTCGGAGCAGAACAGTAGGGCGTTAAACCCTATTTCATTTAAAGAACGTTTCGTTCGTCTACATATTGAAATGAACTGAAATGGGGGTTTAACGTTCTACTGTTCTGCTCCAACTGGGACAATGAAGACGGCGCCAATCTAGAAGATAGTCAGAAATAATGGCATTGTAAAGAAGGACAGATAACAACAATGTATAAATATTTACATAGCATCATTGTGATTTGAATTCTCTATCGTATGGAAGGGGATCGACGCCACATATTAATGTTGCGTCGATCCCCTTCCATACGATAGAAAAAGACATGTGAACACGAGTAGGAGTTACTATGTCAGCATATGAAAGTGTTGTTTTGATGATTTTTCCATGTTCGGTTTTACAAAATAGAAAAGTATTGTCCACTAACTAAAAAAAAAAAAACACATGTACAAATGCGCCTTGTAATGTTTGTATTTTCTACATCTGATCTTTCAACTGTTGTAATTTCTACTAGTGCATAATCAAAATCGGTAAATTTGACATCGGTAATTTCTTCCAATGTAATTTCCCCACATTGTAACTCCTACTCGTGTTTACATGTCTTTAATAATGTGGCGTCGATCCCCTTCTATACTATCGTCTTGTTACCATAGACAAGAAGTAAATGTCATACCCTGGTGGAGTTGTGTCAATAAAGATTGAAATGTTGGCAATCAAGCGTCTATTTATTATAAAGTAGATTGAGACAGTTGACTTTAATCTTGTTAAACGCTCTTTGTCCAACGGGGAGCCAGTTTTTCTATTTTGGTACCATTACTGCCATTAGCTGATTGAGATTGTTTGATTGCAGCTGTCTGATGCCTAAATATAGAAAGGCCCCGTGTACAGGCTGGTGTACACATAAAAGAATCCATACCAGTTGGAAAGAACTTATATAGGCCCTGCCTGTTGTTCAATCCTTTTCTAGCGAATTGGTTAAACTAATTCGAATTAATGTCTTCATTATTCCGGATTGAGCGAACAGTGGGTGTTAAATCCCCTTTCATTTCATTTCTTTTTAGGGGTTGAGATCTTGAGCATCCTAACAGTCATTCAGCTTGTCAACCTATTAAAATATTACCGTAAAATTGGTCAAAATGTTTTTCATTTTCACAAATTAAATTTACTAGACTAGACAGTAGTGAAGGAGATTTGACCAGTGGGAAAGTGTTGTAGACACTCGTGAAAGGAGATTGGACCAGTGGGAAGGTGTGTTGATGATCAACAGACATTTATCCTAGATTGTTAAACACCCAAGAACATCGACATAATATGATATGTGTTGTGACGTCCTACTGTTCTTGGCCTACTGTTGAGTGGACGTTAAACCCCCTTTCTCTATCTCTATCTGTCCACAAAGTGCCTTTACATTCTTCAGTTTTTAACTAGTATAGTAGGAATTGACAGCTCTTTATCTTGTCTCCCATAAGGTATCTTTTAGTATAGAATAAATAAAAACAAGTGAATGTATGGATTATTTCTATTTTTATCGTGTTTCCTTATCTAGTGACATTCAATTAATGTTTTGAAATATCAGATATCAGATATGTCACTTCTTTTTCTAGAAATCTTTATAACGCATCTCTCATTTTTTTTCTTATCTTGAGAAAACAAAGGAATACGTAATGAAGGAATAAAACCTCGGCTCATCCATTGATTTGACCATTGGGTTTTTAGGATGTTTTTGTGATACTAGCCAAATGAAGGACATTGCTCGGTTTTTTTCATGGGTTTAACTGCTTACAGAATTAAAAGATTGGAATATCTAGTACAACAACATGAAGCATTGTACAGCGCAATGGACGCTTACGGTTGGCCCCCCGGATCCATTCACTTGATTTGATAATTGTTTACAATGTCTGTTTTCGGTCTTGTCCGCAGGTTTATCTTGTAGATTTTTGTTTTGCGTGTAGTGCGGTCCTCCTGCACTTACTATTAGTAACTACAAATTTGGTCCTAACTCAATTTTGACATAAACCTGAGTTACAAGATTGGAAGATTTATGTAACAATGACCTCTGTGTTAAAATTATATTTGGAACGTACATGTTTAACCAGTTCTATCACATATGTGATAATACTGACACTTATATTAACCAGTTCTATCACATATGTTATAATACTGACACTTATATTATCCTTTAAAGTAATTTGTTCCTTGATTGGCATTTAGTAATTGAACATATTAACACACGGTACAATAAGTATGGATACACAATTACTGAGTTTGATACTAAGCGACGTTTGCTAGATAAAGACGAGAGTATCCTCGCCGAAACGTCTCTTAGTATCAAACTCAGTAATTATACATCCATAAAATTGTACCTTTTGTTATAGTAATTTTTATGAAATCTTCAATATACATGTATATAATTTTGAATTATATACTTTAGATCTATTATTACCGAGAACGGCGGGTTCTTTACCTAAATCTTACATAATGTATCTTAATGATTATTGGACTGTTCAGGAAACTGTTACAAGTCAGAACGTGTCGTGGGTTTAAAGCCGCAATACCACTCTTGTTGTAACTAAATAATATATTCCAATCGTTATTCTGGTCAACAATTTGTACTATTTTACAATATTTCAATTAAAAAATGATACAAATTTCATCTTAACACACCTTATTTTAAAAATTGGAAAAATTCAACTACATGCCTTAACATGGTTTGATAACCCTTACGTAAGCACTTTCGAATGCAACTTGGATTTAAACATTTTTTCGAACCCTCTGGACAAGTAAGATAGGTTGTAATGGATAATTTACACAACAGGTAGGACACTTAAGCAATTTACAAGAGATGGGAAGGGTTAGGACTATTTTTACGACTATTCAGTTTTTAACTCTGAAAGCATCATCGTAACAATAGCCTGAGGACTATTTTTACGACTTTAATTCGATGGCGAGAGAATTGCTAGTCTGGGTTTTAAACGAACATAATTCTCCTGCAGGCCCCTGTGGCAGTTTCAGGAAGTCGAACAACCGAAACAATTAGCCTACTTTAGAAAAAAAAGTAACTATTTATAGAAACAGAGACCAAATATGGCAAATGATCAAATTTCCGATGGCTAAACAAACTAGTTTTACGATTGCACTTTTACACAATATTACAAACTTCTGGGACTTCTGATTCAACTGGATAATGTCATTAGAGTCATCCATGGCAATTGAAATGGTCTATAATTAGGTCCAATAAGTATTATGAGTAGTTTCTGGTCAGGATATTAATTTACTCAAGGGTTGCGGTGTCTATATGTTACACGTGAGACTTGGTATTCGAGAATGAACAAAGGCCAATTGATGGGTCAGATCTAAATGGGAATGTCCCCTTCAGATTTCGTCAAGGTCACGAGATTTAAACACGGTTAAGGCACGTGATTGTTGCCAAGGATTGTGAGTTAAGGCCACAGCCGGAAGCCAGAGGTGGCCGGCAAACTAGAGGTTGAAGCGCGGCACTCTAGACCACTAGGCCATCCCAACCCCCCTGTAGGTTAGGGCTTAGGCTAGAGTCTAACATATGTTTCAATGTTTTTGCCACGTGGAAGCGGACATCGAAACCACTCCACTTGATTCAATGACAAGGAATAGGGTCGCCTGTCAACCTCGTGGGTTTTCTCTGGATCCCTAGGGTGATTATGGTAGCCAAGTGGGTAAGACGCTGGCTATAGAGCATGGGGGTCGGGTGTTGGCCGGGAAAGTTCATCCAGATTTTCCGGTCTGGTTCCCCTTGTCTAACTGTGTATATATTGATGTGCACGTAAAAGATCCCTTGGCAGATGGTCTTCGACATTAGAGTAGGCGGTAATACCGCTGCCCGGGGAATGTTTCCCTCGTAGCACACTATATGGCGTATGCCCGTCTTCATTAGCCCAGTTCGGAGCAGAACAGTAGGACGTTAGGGGTATGCCCGTCGTCCATTAGTCCAGGTTAGGAGCAAAACAGTAGAACGTTACACCCCATTTCATTTCATTATTTTCATTGCAGAGTTTAGTGTTATTTCTCACAAGCACTGTAGTTTGGAAACACCTGTCATCATCCTTAAAAAAGGAGGCGGGTGGGGTCGATCATAAGTAGAATAGTCCAGGGCCTCTTTTCATGTAGATCCGGCACTGTTTAACATTGACCAGGAAATAAATAAATAGTGTATGTAACAAATAATAGCCACTTTGGCTTTCATCAATCTACATCAATATATTGAACGGCGAGAGAGAGAGAGTGAGGGAGAGAGAGAGAGAAATAGAGAGAGAGGGGGGAGGGAGAGATGGGGTTTAACGCTCACGTGAGGCAATCTATGTAATGTCTTGGTTAACAAATGGTTCATTTGTATTTTAGAACATCGATTGCGCTTAGGGGCATTGAGTAGTCGGGGAAATCGAAGGAAAACGAGAAAACCCTTGCGGTTTAACATGAGATCATACTCATTGTCACGTACAAGCGGAGAATTGAAACCACGCCAATTGGCAGTGACCAAGAGAGAGAGGGGAGACAAAAATGGGGTTTAACGTCCTCTCGACACAAGCTAGGTCATTTCGGGACTAACATATGGTTCAATTTCATTTCAATAATTCGCTTGAGCTTAGGGGTCTGTAATAAGCAGTTGGAGGAAACCTGAAAAACACCACGAGGTTGGACTGGCGACCTTACTCCTTGTCACATACAACTGCAGAATCGACACCACTGCAACGTTTAATAAAAAAAACCCGGGTAACTGACACTTATTAATGAATCGAGAAAAGTAAAATCGATGCAGTGACAATACCTTTGTCTCAGTTCTTCCCTTTTTATTTATCAATAAAACTATTTCTGTTTCTTACATGAAACAAGAAATAACCAATATGTGTGGCTCGGGGGGGTCGATAGCACTTCTAATTTAATTTTATTACCAGAGGTACGTCACGTTCGACTTGAAATTATAGTTTTATATTATACGGCTCGGGGGAATCAATAACACTTCTAATTTAATTTTATTACCAGAGTAGTTACGTCACGTTCGAATTGAACTTATATTCTTAAATTATCAATAAAGTTTTACTAAAGTACCTATAGACAGGGCGTATCGAGTGGGTGTTGAATACTTTTAAATCGTCAATAGAGTTCTGTTACCTAGACCAACTTATGTTGAAATTATAATTTTAAATCATCAATATGGTTCTCTTGAAGGGCCAATCCCGATATTATTTTGGAGAATAAAACTGCTCAATTTTGTGTTAAGATCCCGACTAACTAACTCAATATGTGATACGTTTTCAAAAAAATTAAACCCGTCAGTCTTCATCTGGAAATGGAGAACGGTGTCCTAGCTGTATTATGCGGTGTCTGGATAAAACCAGACTTTATTTTTAAACAATAATGTTTAGGTGAAATGTACCCTTCGTTATCAAGTACAGCACATGTGTCTTTCACTGTAGACACTGTGGAGACCTCTAAAGGAACGCGGGTCGATTATCAGATCACACAACGAAAAAATTGACCCGAAATTTTAAAAGGGTTACGTGTCCAGATAATCAGTTTTCACGTTAACGTCTAAACAACTCAATATTTTGAGCTGAAATTTTAAGACAAGGTATAAATACACCCTTCCTCTATATTTCGACGCTTAAATGTCATACGTACTAGGACTTTTATTTTCGAGACCCTTTTCAAATCGGGATTGTCCCTTTAAACTAACTATAGACCAACGAATTTTGAAATTATATTTTTTAATTGTTAATACTGATCTACACTTAATAACATGGAAGGAGGAGATACCTAATTTGACAGGTTTTGTTATTTCTTACTAAAAATAAACTTGTAAGTAGAGATTATTGATTGACAAGACTTATATCACAAGATATTAATTTATCGGTATTTCATTAAGTATTATCATAAACTGAAGACACGGCATTAAGTATTATCATAAACTGAGACAAGTTATTAATTTATCGGTATTTCATTAAGTATTATGATAAACCCAAGACATGCATTAAGTAAATATTGAACGTCTACATGTGTTCTCGTGTATAACAAATACATTAAAAATACAACCTTTCACAATAATAAAATCTGACATAATGTATTCCCTAGTTAATGACGGCGTCTATACACCATGAAGTGTGCTATGAGCGACATTTTGCCCCGGCAGCGTAGTTTCTGTCTACTTTTTATTTAATTCCAAATTCAAACTGTCACAGAATTTTGTTTAGGTTTCCAACCCACTCAAACATTTATTAGTATCTATTTAAAACTAACTCGGTAAAGTGCATGGAATTGCCCACGGAAACGTTTAGAACATTATTAATAAGATCGGGGACCAGCAACTCGTGACTGGTTCGCAATCGAGGAGCTAACTCTCTTTTCACACTTTGATGTATCTGTCGTTTGACTGTTTATGAACGTGAGGACACAAAATTTCCATGGAAGCTTTTAAAACTGTCTAAGCGAGATTTGTACATACACACCCACGCACACCTACACTAATAAACTTATTGTTACGTCCAGAAGAACCGACCGATAAACTTATTGTTACGTCCAGAAGAACCGACCGATAAACTTATTGTTACGTCGAGAAGAATCCGCCGATAAACAAACCTGATATATTCGTCTCTTGTATAATCTGATCTCGATATAAAAAAAACTGAAACGTACATTATACAAGAGCTAAATCTTTCTGTTTCAGGCCTCTCTATAGGCATACAATTATTATATATTATGCAAGAGCTAAATCTGCCCATTGCCGATCTTTCTTGAGATCGGAAATTTTATCTAAATTATTAATGAGACAATTATTAAAGAGAGAATTTAATATTTTCTAAAAAAGTCAACACATAATTATTTCTATTTCTTTTGCCCAATAGGTTGTCAACTCACTATTATACGATCATAGGCATTATTTCCCACACGTCAAATTCATTGATACCGGAAATAATAACACATTTACCTCCCTTGTTTTTAAGAGATTTGAATCCTATCTGCGATTCCATAGCCATTCGTTATCGTTGCAATAGTAGTGATGACAATCGAGGCTTCAGTGTTTTTGAAATTCAGTTTTCCGTATACTCTATGTTCCATCTATTATAGCGAGCTATCAATTATAGCGAGATATCTACTATAGCGAGCATCTACTATAGCGATCTATCTACTATAGCGTGCTATCTACTATAGCGTGCTATCTATTATAGCGAGAACTGCCAGCTCTTTATCTAATCTTTCACAATGTCTCTTTAAACACAATTTTCTTTTATTTTCGATGATTCATTTTACAAACACATTTCTATGAATATATAAACACCATGAAACAATAATTATGCCATTTTTGTCAGGCAATCTATTGAAAAATTCATATATTCCTATAATCAAAGAATATTTCTGCCTGATTTTTTCTGAATGTACCCTGTATTTAACAGATCCATTGCTATAATTTTTCAGTTAGTAATTTTATGTCTAACAATTAAATTAACATTTTTTTGACTAATCGATCATTTTAGTTTATTAATGTCAATTACAAGAAATACAATGACGTAATACATGCGTGTTGTTGGTGCCTACAAGTCTCTGTTGGTGGGTGTTTCTATCTGATCAAAATACACATCTATATTTCGTTTTTTTTATGCTCTCGATGGCCTCTAATACATGGAGATCTGACAAGTTATAGTGGGAGTTTATGTCAGGGGTCAAACGAGCGGCTTTTGACCTATGACGTCAAAAATTGATTAATCAATCAACGTTGACGTTTCTAGTGGTTTACCCACAGTTCCGTGCATCAAAAGGCCAAGAACTCGCCGTAACAGAACGTTTCATTAGCTAATTCCCCACATCATCCAGGTCCTAATGTAATAAAGGTCGGGTGTTCGATCTCTGCATTGGCCGAGAAATTTCATCCAAATTTTCCGGCGTGGTTTCCCCTTGTCAGTAATACTGGAGGGACTGACAATTGGACAGCTGCCTAGTCGTTCGAATGTGACGAAAATGGAGGTCCCGTGTACACATTGGCGTGCACGTAAAATGCACGTAAAATATCCCTGGTGTTGGCTTTCGATGTAAGAGTGGGCCGTAGCGCCGATGCCCGGGGCAAAATTTCCCCCTCATAGAACACTGTAGTATGCCCATCTTCATTATCCCAGTTTAGGAGCAGAACAGTAGGACGTTAAACCCCATTTCATTTAATTTCAATTTCGCTACTATCACCGAGAGTGATGTCATTCGGGCGTGTCAATTAACTCTCAATATTAACCTTTTGTCTTCTGCAAATTAAATTCTAAAACAAATTTTATAACTCATGCAGAATAAAATATTCGCTTCTATCACTCAGAGAGATGCCACCCGGGCGTGTTAATTAGCTTTTGTCTTCTGCAATTCTAAATCAATTCTTTTAAATAATGCAGAGGAAAATCAAATATTTTGTGTAAATGAGTTCATAAATAGTCCACGAAGGCGTAAAAAACGTGTAAAAAAATGAATTCTACAAGATAATTAAAGGGACAATAACACTCTTGCTGGCTTGACAGGTTCCGAAAATAAAATTAGCCTTATTCTAACTACAAGATGTTTAAGTGTCCTACCTGTTGTGTAAATTATCCATTACATATTATTTTACTTGTCCAGAGGGTTCGAAAATATGTTTAAATCCAAGTTGCATTTGAAAGTGTTTAGGTAAAGCTTTTCAAACCATGTTACGCGTGCAGTTGAATTTTTTCAATTTTTAAAATTAGGTGTGTTAAGATGAAATTTATTAATTGGAATATTGTAAAATAGTACAATTTATTGACCAGAATAAAGATTTGGACATATTTTTCAGATACAACAAGAGTGTTATTGGGGCTTTAAAGAAATATCAACAATCCTACGCGTTATGACAAATGAATAACAGTCCAGAGAGAACGTAACATATACTTTCGTAATACAACAACCGTCACAATTTATATCATTCCATTTGTACTGTGGTAATTAGCCAAATCGAAATGAGATGGGCTTTTCCACACCTACTAAGCTAATGAAGATCGGTTAATAAAATCGAAATCAACTAGCGTTGAACATCCTTCTGCTAGAACGGTGTAAATAAAGACGGGCTTACACAATGTAAAACATCCCTTGGCTAGCTGGGACGCCGTTGTCTTCATTAGCCCAGTCAGAGCAGAACAGTAGGACGTTAACAAGTACTTTCGTTATACAATATCCATTACAATCTATCATGTCATGTGGTTATGAACCAGTTGACTTCCTACTTTTCTCCACCTACTGGGCTCGTGCAGATGGGTTAATTTCACTTATAGCACACTGTATGCCTGTCTTCATTAGCCCAGTCGGAGCAGAACAGTGAGACGTTAAACCCCATTTCATTTCCGTAGGTTTCAATACTATAAAAGATCTAGCCACTGTGGTCCAATAATTAAGGGATTGACTCACTAACCAGCAGGTCCGGGGCTCGAACTCGGTGTTGACGGGTTTCCCTTGGTTTTTTTTGGTTGTTTCTGATTATGATGTCTTGTCGATATATAAAATTCCAGTTTTTCTAGACGTAAGATTAGGGAGCGGAGTTTTACATAGGCTTTTATATTGGTCTTTAGTGTAAATTATGGGAGTGCAGTTCCCCTGCACTTACTATTGGTAATGGGACGAGGGACAGCGTCTAGTTATTCAGATAGAACGAAAACCCGAAGTCACATCGCCTTGCACCACTGACAAGAGGACACCAAGCTGACAAATTTTTTGGGACCTTTTCGGCCAACACCTGGATGAAACTAGAAGACCGTCACGAACAACACCGGGGTCGCCTGACTACCATCGTGAGTTCTCGTGGGGTCTTCAAGTATCCTTCAAAGACTCTCTGTGCCTCTCTCTCTCTTTCTCTCTTTCTCCCGTCACGGCCAACCCTGGGATCGCCTGACTACCATCGTGAGTTCTCGCGGGGTCTTCAAGTATCCCCCACTGACTGCTAAAGACCCTCTGCGCAAAGAATGTTATGAAATTGAATTATATGTTAATCCCGAAATGACCTCTCTCCGTGTCCCTCTCTTTCTCCCCCCCCCCCCCTCTCTCTCTCCATTATTTTAAATAGTGGAGGAATACATTAATCTTTGTTAATTTGTAGGGGAAATGTCAGTACCTCTCGAGTATCCTCCCACTGCTAAAGACCTTCTTCGCGCGAGATTTCGTGAAATTGTATAATATGTTAGTCCCGAAATGATCTCTCTCTCCCCCTCTCTCTCTCTCTCTCTCTCCATTATTTTATATAGTGGAGGAAACATTAATCTTTGTAATCTTGTAGGGGAAATGTCAGAGTGCCAATTATCTCATTAGAAAGACAACATAACAGACATAATAAATTGTACAGATTCATCCCTATTAACTCACATTGCCTCCAGCTAAATAACAGATTATTCTACGATCAGAGTTGCTATATACATATCCTGTTTGTATAGAGAAAATCTAATTAAAATCTTAGTAAGTAGCGCTGGTGTCAGTTGAGAAGGTTGCTCGGGATTTGACAGCCATGTTTTGTCTACCCTGCAGATCGGGTTAGGACACAGTGTCTAATCCTTCGCATGAGGCGAAAATATTCATGATTGTCATCTACGTTAAACACATACTCGTGACGTTTGGAATTTAGTGATGGGTCGGTGACAAGGAGTAGGGTCGCCTGTCCAACCACTTGAGTTTTCTCCAGGTCCTTCGGTTTCCTTACACTGCTAAAGACCCCTAAGCGGAAGTGAATTATTGAAATAAAATTAAACCATATGACTTGGTTTGTGTCGAGTGGACATTAGGCGAAAGGGGAGATGTCCATGCACGGTGTGTGTCCGTCTTTATTCCAAGGGCGGACTTCGTCACAAAGCCGAAGCTAGACGTAGGAGAATCTGTTAAGGTTTGCCTAATGTCAACCATGACCCTCGCCCCAATCTGTTTCAAGAAGGCTAGATGTAGGGTACTAGAATCTGCTAAGGTTTGCCGAGTATCAACAACCTTCGCCCCAATCTGTTTCAAGAAGAAATACGAACGACTTCTAATATCTCTGTAAAAGATGACTGCCTTCAACACTTGGCATGTGCATTGTTTACATAAGACGTTACTAGTTCGGACAAAATGGTGCCGTTTACCAATTTACACCAAATAGGAAATAATTTTCTACTTACAATACTTCAAACGACTTCATTTATTAATGCATAAAAAAATGTTTTAGAAATTTATTTGTCGGTGGAAAAAAGTTAATATATTTGACTCATTAAGTCGCATCAATTACATCCTTATCAGTGACTGTAGCGGCGTAGTGAATATTCCCTGCTGACCAGTATACCATCGCCCACCATGTTTACATCATTTAGGGTCCATTTAAAGATTGCAGCCACCTGTTTCGTATTTACCTTTGATTTTTTTATCCAGCCTGGAAAAGTTATTTTTCTCATCTGTAGTTACATTATGGTCATATTTGATGAACAGATTAAACCAACTTTAATCCATCATAACTTGAACAAGAGAACACCGATAAAGTGTCTTTAATTCAAATAAAATTTTGTGAAGGGAAGTAGCAAGAGGGTGACTTAATACGTGATCTTCTACGTTCTTTAAGTTCCGAAATAGCAAAGCGACGGAAAACCGATTAATTTTTCTCGCTAAAGACTTGATGTAAATTCATTTCTACAACAGACCATTTCGTTAAGTCAATAGACCGTTATGTGGAGTTGTGAAATGTTGTTCAATAGTTCAATGAAATCTGCCAAATTTCTATTAATGGTTAAAATATTCTAGAATTTTCATCATAAATTTCTCTTTGCCTAGAGTAAACATGAGTACATAGGAATTTATAAAAACATGGACTGCGCTCGTCTCTAATAAACCTGCCAATAAATCTTTAAAAATGATGTTATATAGACATGGCATGCACTAACACGTCTAGGATAGATCTGGTAATTAGAGAGAGAAAGAGAAAGAGAGAGAGAGAGCGAGGGAGTTAAAATGAACTATTTTTTTTATTAAATTTACCCTGGATGGATAGACTCGGTCAATATAAAGGACTTTGCAAAGGTTAAATTGTAGGTCTAAATTTCGTTTCGTTATTCATACTTTCGATAGCCTACACTACATGTAGATCTAACGAGTTATAGTGGGAGTTCACGTCAGGTAGCAAGTAAGCGACATATGACCCTATAACGTCAGTCATTTTGATTTCTGTCGATGCTAATGTCTACCCACAGTACTGCGCAAAACAGAACAAGCACGCGATTCGACTGACCATTTGATTGGCCGACCCCTCATGTCAGGAGTAAAATAACAAGACTACCAGATCCAAGTGTAATAAAGACAAGTTAAACGAAATTTTGAAGTATAAAAACGAAACAAAATAGGATCTGTGTTTGAATCAGATTGTGGTTGAATTGCTGTCAAAGAATTATTTATCTCTGCGCCGTTATGTAATCAGTTTCAGTAAAAGTGAAATCTATAGCAAATAATTATATGTATTTATTTTTGTATTTGTGCATGTCAGAAAGGATTGGGTGATAAATAATTTAAGACGGATTGTAAGTCTTCTAGCACATGCATTTTATGAAATGTTATTGACCATAAGTTAGTCTTGAAATGATGTAGTTTGTGTCGAGTGGACGTTAAACCCCATTTCTCTCCTTCTGCCTCGTGAACATCATATCACCATTGATTAAAACTGATTGTATGTCACGTAATGGTAATATGGAGATAGCTAGGTAAAACCCCACCATAACACATCACTTAGTCAACTAGATTTACCTACGTTCGATGGACAACTTGGCTAATGCATAATGTAGAGAGAGAAAGAGAGAGAGATTGGTGAGGGGGGGGGGGGCTTTAACGCCCACTCGACACAAACTAGGTCATTTTTGGACTACCATAATATGGTTAACATTTTTTCAATAATTCGCTTGCGCGCTGGGGTCCTTGGCACTTTATACTTGGATTTTCCAGCGTGGTTATGCCCTTGTCAACAGTACCGGGCGGGAATGTGATTAAGGAATATACGATAGTCGTACAATATTGTTACCATGTACATGTTGGCGTATGCTTAAATGGCCACTTCACAGTTGGAATTGAAAAAAAGAGTAAGCCCTTCATTACTTGCCAAGTTTTTCCAGGAACTTAAAGCGTTTCATTTCATTTAAAATTGAGATTAATAGTGAATGAATTACTTCTACAGCGTTTCAGTTTGTGTTTAATCAGATGAATAAGTTTACATCTGTTGTAGTGCTGCTCCGGTGATCCCAGCTACTTTATCTTTCTGCTGCTCCGGTGATCCCAGTTACACTATCTTCTGCTGCTCCGGTGACCAAAACCCCTTCTATCCACTGAAGTGCTGCTCCGATAATCCCAACCCATGTATCCACTGAAGTGCTGCTCCGATGATCCCAACCCTTCTATCCACCGTAGTGTTGCTCCGGTGATCCCAGGTACTCTATGCACTGTTGTGTTTCTCCGGTGATCCCAGCAACTCTATCCGCTGTAGAACTGGCCTGGCGACCAAACCCTTTATCCGTTGTAGTGCTGCTACGATGATCCGAATCTTTCTGTCCGTCGCAGAGCTGCTCCCTTAATCTCAACACTACTTTCTAGGGTTTTTTTTTTATATAAAAACAAGTAAAACTAAAACCTAATGGCGAATCTAGCAAGCAGATGGAATTTTCTGAGTGCGTGGTCCTTAAGGCCAATTTTTACAACTTAGCGCGACCAATTTCCCCACAAAGATGGTGATTACAAGTAAAGAACACACAGAAATAATACGTCATTTCCTGGAGACAAGCAGCCCAGACGGAAACTCCATACTCCTCTTAAATAACAAAAAAAAAATAGATTAATCCTACAGGCTTTATATTATTATCTTGTGACGTAGGTTTATTTCAAATTGTGATCCTCTTATCTACTCCCTGCTGAATTTTAAAAATAAAATAGTTTCTTGTCTGCAATAAATTCCATGTGTTCAATTTACTGCTTGTTTGGTATTTATATAAACCATAATTGAGGAATTTTGTGTGCTCGTTGACGCAAGTGTTCACTAAGTAGGTGTACGCCTGGACAAGTTCTTCTGTAATCCCTGTGTTCAATTTACTGGTTGTGTGGTATTTATATATCCCACAATTGATGTGTGTGAAATAGATTTATTTTACGTCCGCTTCCACCGAAGTGATATCGCAGACAATTTACTTGTTTTTTGGTATTTATGGAAACCACGCCGATTGACTCAATGACAGACTTTATGATACAGTGCGTAGACAGATTTAAACATCTGTATTTATACAAGACGATTTATTCTCAAGAATTCCTATTTCATCGATCAGCCTTTTACTTTTAAAACGTATTAAAGCTAATCTTTTTATAATGGACTTGAAATTGGTGGTGGTTAACGTCCATATCATCTGTACCGTGATTTACCGCCATATTGGTTTTATTTATAAAAGATGGCAGACATTGATAACACCAGTTCTATTATTATGCTGATTATTTTCTCCTTGTCTTTTTCTTTCGTTTCAGATATATCGCCATTGTTTTCCCGATACGAGCTCACTTATTGTGTACCAAAAAGCGAACATTCGTGGTCATTGTCGTCATCTGGTTTCTGTCTCTGTGGTGTGGAATTCATACCGCCATGTTTAATACAGTGGCGCCACCTGCCCGAAACGTAACAGTGGAATTTTGTACGACTCAATTTCCGCATGATCCTAAAGAGTACATGAAGCTGTTTAAATTCTCAGAATCTGTTTTTTTCTACTTCGGGCCATTGTTGGTACAACTGGTCTGCTACATTGTCATCGGTAAACGACTTTTTGTTGGCGTCGAGATGTTGCATCGCAACGCGACTGTTCGCTGTCGAAACGGAACCAACCACAACGGTAGAAGTCGGGAACGGACGTCTGAAGCCATACGTGCTCGTAAGGGTGTAGTGAAAATGTTAATAGCGAGTGTAATCATATATTTCTTAAGCTACTCCCCACATCAAATTTTACTTTTTTATAACACATTTTCCCAACATCCCTTCCACCATTCCTGGTTACTTGTAGTGATAACGAATACCTTGGCTTATATTAACTCAGCAGCCAATCCCATCTTATATTGTGTATTCAGTGAAAACTTCAGACTTAAATTCCACAAACTCTTACGTTGTGTCACGTGTTGGAAGGATGACCCGGAAAGGTCAAGGGTCATCAGCATGACGTCGTATACAGAACATACTACTCTATTACTCAGACGATCTGTTCGTCGTGGTGTGCCGCCTAGTGCCGTTTGATCCCGACTGGTTTTTTTAAAATCTATTTATAAAATGCTTCACGTGTTTGGTACATTCGGCAAACCTCGACAGATTCCGGTGCCCTATATCTAGACTCGGCAGTATGATGAAGTCCGCCATTTTGGAACTATTTTAAAGGACCCGGATAAAATGGTTGCCCCCAGGAGATGGGTGCCAGTCAAGTCGTCCACAAGCGAAGTCGTCCACAACCGTTGGTGGAGTCGTCCACAAGGCATTGGTGATGTCGCCAACAACTATTAGTGATGTCGTCCACAACTAAATTTGTTCATGAATTTGTTAATGAATTTTTTAATGAATTTGTTATTTATGGAATAAAACGATTTACTTTGTTGTTTATTTGCCGGGAGAAAGGGTGACAACGCAGAAAAAACTATACCGGTACTAATTAAAAATACATCGTGTGGACGACTCCAAAAAACGTATTACAATATCCAGAAATTATTCACTTTGTTGTTTATTTACCGAGAGAAAGGGTGGCCACGCAGAAAAACTATACTATTTACAAATACATTATGTGTCCAGAAATTATACTAAGTCGTGTGGACGACTCCGCCGACGGGTGTGGACAGCTTAACCAGATTTTGGGACTTTTTTGTAAAAGCGGAACGTTTTCCTGTTAGAGTAAATCGGTAGTCGATAAGCCGCATCGCAAATGTATGGTCGTAGGTACATATCAATGACTATCATACATCCGAGTCTAGATGTAGGTTACGGAGAGTACCGGAATTGTCGAGGTTTGCCGAATGGTGTTTGGTACAGTGTATGTGATATACGTCATTTATTTATGTGATATACGTCATTCATTAACGTGATATACGTCAGTGTCTATATCTATGTTTCATATTAAAGGCAGTATTACCGCTCCTTGAGTACTTGATACAATACAGTTTAAAGAAAAGTGCCTGATTGTAACTTGCTTCACTTTCTACTCTACTCCAAGAGAATTTCTTAAAAATAAATAAAGCGCTGACTTGTTATCCCGTACCTTATGATGTTTCTTGTTCTGGTATTTAGTTAGGGTTCCGTTGTTACTTCAGTTTTAAGGGGTTTTCTTCCCTGTATTTCCCATGC
This sequence comes from Patella pellucida, assembly GCA_917208275.1. NCBI lineage: Eukaryota > Metazoa > Mollusca > Gastropoda > Patellidae > Patella > Patella pellucida. Next base: position 980,789 of record OU795037.1, on the reverse strand, counting down.
ATAATTATTACCCACCCTGATTTGAGTTTTTTTTAATTTACAATTATACTGGTGTTGTTAAAACACACTATACATGTACATGTTCATACATAACACACTAATTACACGTGTTCATACATAACACACTAATTACACGTGTTCATAGACAACACACTAATTACACGTGTTCATAGAAAACACACTAATTATATTACAGGCGTTGATAGAAATCACACTAATTACAAGTTTTCATAGAAATCACACTAATTACGCGTGCGCATAGAAAACACACTATTTACACGTGCATATAGAAAACACACTAATTACACGTGTTTCAAGAAACCACACTAATTACACGTGTTCATAGAAAACACACTAATTACAGGCGTTCATAGAAATCACACTAGTTACACGTGTTTATAGAAAACACACTAATTACACGTGTTCATAGCAAGCACACATATTACACGCGTTCACGGTAAACGATAAAAGATACGCTGATGCACTAATATTTAGTAACATTTTAAAGTACGTTTAGTTCGTCTACAAATGAAATGAAGTGAAATGGGTGTTTTACGTCCTACTGTTCTGCTCAAACTGGGATAATGAAGTCAGCACTCATCTAGAAGGTCGTCAGAAATAATGACATTGTAAAGAAAGACTGGCGTATGACAGAGTATACATGGTTTCTCGGTCCCGTACAAGAGGACACCACGCTGAAAAATCCCAGGAAACTATCCCGCAGCGAACCAAAGACGTCTAGGCAGCGTCTTACTGAGCCACCCGCATTAGGGGGGGGGGGTGAATGGACGGATGATTTGCACGTGCGAGCTGTATAATAAGGTCTGTCAGCTGGTGTGGTTTTGATTCCCCTGTTGTATTAGACAAAGAGTATTGTCGCCTGTACAATCTCGTGGGCTTTCTCCGGTTTCCCCACACTACTAAAGAACCCTACGCATAAGCCAGATATTGAAATGATATTGCGCCATGTGTTAGTTCGAGATGACCTAGTTTGTGCTGAATGGACGTTAAACCATACAATATTGGTTCTCTCCGACTTGCATAACTAGAACGTTAAACCCCATTTCTCTATCTCTCCCCGTCCCCGACGGGTATAAAACTGAATTTCAACAAAAGCTGATTTAATATTGGGAGGTGGAAATATCTGACCTTATCAACGTTTGTGTTTTTGATATGTGACAATCATTTGTCGATCATCGCTAATATTCGAGCCTTTAAACCACATTCTGTGACGTTACACTTTCAAAATGGAAGTATGAGTGACGGCGCAGATGCTTTACAAATATTCAATCTTTTTAGCTATTTCAATAATTCGCTTGCGCGTAGGGATCTTTAGCAGCGGGAGGAAACCGGAGGACACGGAGAAAACCTACAAGGTTGGGGAAGCGACCCTACTCCCTGTCACGTACATATATTATGCAAGAGCTAAATCAGTCTATTACATGTATTTCTTTAGGCCTGTTAGGTTATCTTAATTATAAATTAGACATTAACTAATTCATCCAGACAATAATCAACTCTCGATGACATCGCTAGCCTGCGATATTTGGTGGATTATCAGCCCATTTACTGCACAACTTTCCTTTGCGATTCAATGATTAAATTGATAATCGAGACTATGCTGCTTCTCGTACTGACTTTAGGCGGAATTTTCAATCGCTCGATTTTCGGTTCATATTGGATCAATTTCAATGAAATTTTTCAAATTGCCTTTACATTATCTAGTTTTTAACTATTTTAGTGAGAACTGCCAACTCATACGGTATCTTATAGAATAAATAAAAACAACTGAATGTATGGACTATTTCTATTTTTATCGGGTTCCCTTATTTAGTGACATCTTATTACATTTTTTGAAATATCAGATATCAGATATGTCACTTCTTTTTCAAGAAATCTTCATAACGCATCTCTCATTTTGTTTCGTATCTTGAGAAAACAAAGGAAAACGTAATGAATGAATATTTAACCTCGGCTCATCCATTGATTTGACTATTGGGTTTTTAGGATGTTTTGTGATACTAGCCAAATGAAGGAATTTGCTAGGTTTTTTTCATGGGTTTAACTGCTTACAAAAGTCAAATATTGGAATATCTAGTACAACAACAGGAAGCATTGTACAGCGCAATGGAAGCTTACGGTTGGCCCCCCGGATCCATTCACTTGATTTGATATTTTTTTACAATGTCTGTTTTCGGTCTTGTGCGCAGGTTTATCTTGTAGATTTTTGTTTTGCGTGTAGTGCGGTCCTCCTGCACTTACTATTAGTAACTACAAATTTGGTCCTAACTCAATTTTGATATAAACCTGGGGCCTGTTTCACGAAATTTTAACTTAAGATAAAATCCAAATTTTAGTACATACTTAAATCTGATTGGCTAAGCGCTAAAATCAATCTAATACTATCCAATCGAATTACTAAAATCGGATTTTATCTTAGTTAAAATTTCGTGAAACAGGCCCCTGAGTTACAAGATTGGAAGATTTATGTAACAATGACCTCTGTGTTAAAATTATATTCGGAACGTACATGTGTAACCAGTTCTATCACATATGTAATAATACTGACACCAATATTATCCTTTAAAGTAATTTGTTCCTTGATTGGCATTTAGTAATTGAACATATTAACACACGGTACAATTGTATGGATACACAGTTACTGAGTTTGATACTAAGCGACGTTTGCTAGATAAAGACAAGAGTAACCTCGCCGAAACGTCTCTTAGTATCAGACTCAGTAATTAAAGTAATTTGAATGAAATTTTCAATTTATATAATTTTGAATTATATACTTTAGATCTATTATTACCGAGAACGGCGGGTTCTTTATCTAAATCTTACATAATGTATCTTTACGATTATTGGACTGTTCAGAAAACTTTTACAAGTCAGAACGTGTCGTGGGTTTAAAGCCCCAATACCACTCTTGTTGTAACTGAATAATATGTTCCAATCTTTATTCTGGTCAACAATTTGTACTTTTTTACAATATTTCAATTAAAAAATGATACAAATTTCATCTTAACACACCTAATTTTAAAAATTGGAAAAATTCAACTACATGCCGTAACATGGTTTGATAAGCCTTACGTAAGCACTTTCAAATGCAACTTGGATTTAAACATATTTTCGAACCCTCTGGACAAGTAAGATAATATGTAATGGATAATTTACACAACAGGTAGGACACTTAAACATCTTGTAGTTAGAATAAGGCTATTTTTTTCTGGACCTGTCAAGCCAGCAAGAATGTTATTGTCCCTTTAAAATAGCTTTGTTGCTATTGTTTGTGGCTATATATTGTAACGACGAGTCTGAGACAAAGTTTTGAACGAATTCCAAAGTTGCTGCCAATCTTCCCAACACCAGCTTTGAAAAAGGAGCAGTATTTTCAACATTGTTAGGACTGGAGGCAGCAACTTACAAGAGATGGGAAGGGTTAGGACTATTTTTACGACTATTCAGTTTTTAACACTGAAAGCATCATCGTAACAATAGCCTGAGGACTATTTTTACGACTTAAAATTCAATGGCGAGAGAATTGCTAGTCTGGGTTTTAAACGAACATAATTCTCCTGCAGGCCCCTGTGGCAGTTTCAGGAAGTCGAACAAAAAAACCTAAAAAAGACTTTTCATGAAGTCGAACAACCGAAACAATTAGCCTACTTTAAAAAAACAAAGTAACTATTTATAGAAACAGAGGCCAAAATGGCAAATGATCAAATTTCCGATGGCTAAACAAACGAGTTTTACGATTGCACTTTTACACAATATTACAAACTTCTGGGACTTCTAATTCTATTGGATGATGTCATTAGAGTCATCCATGGTGATTGAAATGGTCTATAATTAGGTCCAATAAGTGTTATGAGTAGTTTCTGGTCAGGATATTAATTTCCTCAAGGGTTGCGGTGTCTATATGTTACACGTGAGACTTGGTATTCGAAAATTAACAAAGGCCAATTGATGGGTCAGATTGCGCTTAGGGGCTTAAGCAGTCGGCAGGAAGCGGAGAAAACACTTGCGGTTGAACATGAGACGTACGAGCAGGGAAAGGGGAAAAACACACCACTTGACAGTGACCCAGAGAGAGAGACGAGACAGAAATGGGGTTTAACGCCCGCTGCACACAAACTAGGTCATTTCGGGACCAACATATGGTTCAATTTTATTTCAATAATTCGCTTGAGCTTATGTGTTTGGCAGTAGGAGGAAACATGGGAAACACAACGAGGTTGGACTGGCGATACTACTCCTTGTCACGTACAACTGGGGAATCGACACCACTGAAACGTTTAATATTAAAAAAACGGGTAACTTACACTTATTATCGAATCGAGGAAAGTAAAACCGATGCTGTAACAACACCCAAGTCTTAGTTCTTTACTTTATATTTATCAATAAAACTATTTTTGTTTCTATCCTTTACAAGAAACAAGAAATAACCAATATCTACGACTCGGAGGAATCATTAACACTTCTAATTCAATTTATTACCAGAGTCGTTACCTCACGTTCGTATTGAATACATATTGAAAATATCAATATAGTTTTACTAAAGTACCTAGACAGGGCGTATGGAGTGGGTGTTGAAATTATAATTTGTAAGGCATCAACATGGTTCTCTTAAAGGGCCAATCCCGATAATATTTTGGAGAATAAAACTGCTCAATTTTCTGTTAAAATCCCGACTAACTAACTTAATATGTGATACGTTTTCAAACAAGTTTTACCTGTCAGTCTTCATCTGGAAATAGAGAACGGTTTCCCAACCAGACTTTATTTTTTAACAATAATCTTTAGGTGAAATGTACCCTTCGTTATCAAGTACAGCACATGTGTCTTTCACTGTGGAGACCTTTAAACGAACGGGAATTGATTATCAGAACACCCAACGAAAAAATTGACCCGAAATCTTAAAAGGGTTACGTGTCCAGATAAGCAGTTTTCACGTTAACGTCCAAACAACTCAAATTTTAAGACAAGGTATAAACACACCCTTCCTCTATATTTCGACGCTTAAATGTCATACGTATTCAGACTTTTATTTTCGAGACCCTGTTCAAATCGGGATTGTCCCTTTACACTAACTATAGACCAACGAATATTGAAATTATATTTTTAAATTGTTAATACTGATCTACACGAGACCAGCGGGGAAAATCTACTTTAATAAACATGTTGAGTTTCACTTAATAACATGGAAGGAGGAGATACTTAATTTGACAGGTTTTGTTATTTTTTTACTAAAAATAAACTTGTAAGTAGAGATTATTGATTGACAAGTCTTTTCATTATATCACAAGATATTAATTTATCGGTATTTTATTAAATATTATCATAAACCCAAGACATGCATTAAGTATTATCATTAACTGAAGACAAGGTATTAAGTATTATCATAAACCCAAGACATGCATTAAGTATTATCATAAACTGAAGACAAGCATTAAGTAAATATTGAACGTCTACATGTGTTCTCGTGTATAACAAATACATTACAAATACAACCTTTCACAATAATAACCATCTTTACATAAATTCGTCCGTTATTTTCTCGGGTTTGTCAGGTTTTTATAGATGCATTATGTAACATGTGCAAGGACACTTTACAAATTCACAATGTAATCATAAATAAACAACAAGATTGTGTATGGTTTAATGGTCGAGAGCGAGACATTAAGTAATATACTCTTCAAAAAAAGAAACGCACGGCCCATTTTTCATCATATTTTTATTTGAACGAGGGCGTTGTTTCCACATATCTTAATTGTTTTTAATGTCATTACGTAATTGATGGGCTCACTTATTGTGACTGGTCATCCTTTTTTGCCGAAATTTGTTTTGATTGCTAGAAGACACATGAATTTAACAACTTTGCAAGTTTTTCGCGTGAAACCTAAATCTTGGGCCTTAAAAATCCCTGGGTTCTCGGTTTCCAAATCAGTTGCATATGTAAACATTCCACGAACCAAATGATGCCACACCTTAAAGAAGACCAACACAACAACGTTATTGGTCGATTACAAGCAGATGAATCTCAGACAGATGTAGCAAGGCTGCTGAATGTTTCCCGGAGTTCCATTTCTCGCCTTTGGGATAGATACCGACAGTGAAGTTCAACAAGTGACCGCCCAAGCTCAGGCCAAACAAGAGTGACCCCAACCTGTCCTGGATCGTCACTTCCGGTTAATTCATTGGCGGAAACGGTTTTCAACAGCAGCAGTAAAACGCCGGATGGCGTAGAATCTCAGATTAGAAGTCAATAAACGCCTACGTGAAACCGGATTACAAGCAAGACGTCCCCATAAGAGCTGCTGTTTTAAAATACGCCGACACCCTGAAATTCAAATTTTTTTTAAAACACTTTTTAATATGATCAGACCACAATCAACTCTCTAGACCATCGGATGGTAGAGATCTGAATGGAATTAAACAATTTAATGATGAACTGGATAATTGAGACTTAGTCGTGTTTGTCCAGTACCGTTTCTGCGATACTGGATGATCTACGCTACTACATCGCCAAACACTCATAACTTCACACAGAATATAGAAATTTAAATGCAATTTTCAATATATTTCTTTTTCATTATCTATTTTAGTAAGAACGACCAGCCCTTTATTTAAATCTTACATAATGTATTCCCTAGTTAATGACGGCGTGTATACGTCATGAAGTGTGCTGTGAGCGACATTTTGCCCCGGCAGCGTAGTTTCTGTCTACTTTTTATTGAATTCCAAATTCCAACTGTCACAGAATTTTGTTTACGTTTCCAACCCACCCAAACATTTATTAGTATCTATTTAAAACTAACTCGGTAAAGTGCACGGAAACATTTATTAGTATCTATTTAAAACTAACTCGGTAAAGTGCACGGAATTGCCCACGGAAACGTTTAGAACATTATTAATGAGATCGGGGAACAGCAGCTCGTGACTAGTTCGCAATCGAGAAGCTAACTTTCTTTTCACACTGTGATTTATCTATCGTTTGACTGTTTATGAACGTGAGGACACAAAATTTCCATGGAAGTTATTACAACTGTCTAAGCGAGATTTGTACATACACACCCACGCACACCCACGCACACCTACACCCATAAACTTATTGTTACGTCCAGAAGAACCGACCGATAAACAAACCTGATATATTCATCTCTACAGTTGTATAATCTGATCGCGATAAAAAAACCAACTTAAACGTACATTATGCAAGAGCTAAATCTTTCTGTTTCAGGCCTCTCTATAGGCATACAATTATTATATACTATTCAAAAAAATATAGGCATACAATTACTATATATTATGTAAGAGCTAAATATGTCCATTGCAGGTCTTTCTTGGGACCGGAAATGTTACCTAAATTATTAATTAGACAATTATTAAAGCGAGAATTTAATATTTTCTAAAAAAGTCGAAACATGATTATTTCTATTTCTTTTGCCCAATAGGTTGTCAACTCACTATTATACGATCATAGGCATTATTTCCCACACGTCAAATTCATTTTTCCGTATACTCTATGTTCCATCTACCGTAGCGAGCTATCTATTATAGCGAGAACTGCCAGCTCTTTATCTAATCTTTCACAATGTCTCTTTAAACACAATTTTCTTTTATTTTCGATTTCACAAACACATTTCTATGAATATATAAACACCATGAAACAATAATTATGCCATTTTTGTCAGGCAATCTATTGCAAAATTCATAAATTCCTATAATCAAAGAAATTTTCTGCCTGATTGTTCTGAATGTATCCTGGATTTAACAGATCCATTGCTATAATTATTTCAGTTGGTAATTTAATGTCTAACAATTAATTTAACTTTTCTTTGATCCATCGATCATTTAACACGATATTTCTTTAAAGTTTGTTTATGTCAACTACAAGAAATACAATGACGTAATACATGCGTGTTGTTGGTGCCTACAAGTCTCTGTTGGTGGGTGTTTCTATCTGATCAAAATACACATCTATATTTCGTTTCGGTTTTTTATACTTTCGATGGCCTCTTCTACATGAAGATCTGACAAGTTATAGTGGGAGTTTTTATGTCAGGTGTCAAACGAGCGGCTTTTGGCCTATGATGTCAGAAATTGATTAATCAATCAACGTTGACGTTTCTAGTGGTTTACCCACAGTTCCGTACATCAAAAGGCCAAGAACTCGCCGTAACAGAACGTTTCATTAGCTAATTCCCCAAATCATCCAGATTCTAATGTAATAAAGGTCGGGTGTTCGATCTCTGCATTGGCCGAGAAATTTCATCCAAATTTTTCGGCGTGGTTTCCCCTTGTCAGTAATAATGGCGGGACTGACAATTGGACAGCTGCCTAGTCGTTCGTATGTGACGAAAAATGGAGGTCCCGTGTACACATTGGTGTGCACGTAAAATATCCCTGGAGTTGGAATTCGATATAAGAATAGGCCGTAGCGCCGATGCCCGGGAAAAATGTCCCCCTCATAGAACACTGTAGTATGCCTATCTTCATTAGCCCAGTTAAGGAGCAGAACCGAGAGTGATGTCATCCGGGCGTGTTAATTAACTCTCAATATTAACCTTTTGTCTTCTGCAAATTAAATTCTAAAACAAATTGTATAACTCATGCAGAATAAAATATTCGCTACTATCACACACAGAGATGCCACTCGGGCGTGTTAATTAGCTTTTGTCTTCTGCAATTCTAAATCAATTCTTTTAAATAATGCAGAGGAAAATCAAATATTTTGTGTAAATGAGTACATAAATAATCCACGAAGGCGAAAAAAAACGTGTAAAAAAATGAATTCTATAAATATGCAGCTCGTGTCGCTACAACCTAAACAAGATAATTAAAGGGACAATAACACTCTTGCTGGCTTGACAGGTTTCGAAAATAAAATAAGCCTTATTCTAACTACAAGATGTTTACCTGTTGTGTAAATTATCCATTAAATATTATTTTACTTGTCCAGAGGGTTCGAAAATATGTTTAAATCCAAGTTGCATTTGAAAGTGTTTAGGTAAAGCTTTTCAAACCATGTTACGCGTGTAGTTGAATATTTTCAATTTTTAAAATTAGGTGTGTTAAGATGAAATTTATTAATTGGAATATTGTAAAATAGTACAATTTATTGACCAGAATAAAGATTTGGACATATTTTTCAGATACAACAAGAGTGTTATTGGGGCTTTAAAGAAATATCAGCAATCCTACGCGTTATGACAAATGAATAACAGTCCAGAGAGAACGTAACAAATACTTTCGTAATACAACAATCATCACAATTTATATCATTCCACTTGCACTGTGGTAATTAACCAAATCCAAATGAAATAGGGTTTTCTTCACCGACTGGGCTCATGAAGATGGGTTAATGAAATCGAAATGAAATAGGATTTAACATCCTTCTGCTCGAACAGTGTAAATAAAGACATACCTTTGATAGCTGGGGCTCCGTTGTCCGGGCAAAATTTCATTTATAGAACACTGTATGCCTGTCTTCATTAGCCCAGTTGGAGCAGAACAGTAGGACGTTAAACCCCATTTCATTTCCGTAGGTTTAAATACTATAAAAGATCTAGCCACTGTGGTCCAATAATTAAGGGATTGACTTACTAACCAGCAGGTCCGGGGCTCGAACACGGTGTAGACGGCTTTCTCTTGTTTTTTTTTGTTGTTTCTGAGTATGATGTCTTGTCGATATATAAAAGTCCAGTTTTTCTAGACATAAGATTAGGGAGAGGAGTTTTACATAGGCTTTTATAATTGTCTTTAGTGTAAATCATGGGGGTGCAGTCCCCCTGCACTTACTGTAAGTAGTGGGACGAGGAACAGCGTCTAGTTATTAAGATGGAACGAAAACCCGAAGTCACATCGCCTTGCACCACTGACAAGAGGACACCAAGCTGACAAATTAGTTGGGACCTATTCGGCCAACTTTGGGATGAAACTCGAGGACCGTCACGGACAACACCGGGGTCGCCTGACTTCCATCGTGAGTTCTCGTGGGGTCTTCAATTATCCCCCCACTGACTGCTAAAGACCCTCTGCGCACAAGATGTTATGAAATTGAAGTATATGTTCATTCCGAAATGATTTCTCTCTGTCTCTCTTTCTCTTTCTCTTTCTCCCCTCTCTCTCTCTCCATGATTTTATATGACCTCTATCTGTGTGTCTGTCTCTCTCTTTCTCTCTCTCTCTCTCCATTATTTTATATAGCGGATGAATACATTAATCTTTGTTATCTTGTAGGGGAAATGTCAGAGTGCCAATTATCTCATTAGAAAGACAACAAAACAGACATAATAAATTGCACAGATTCATCCCTATTAACTCACATTGCCTCCAGCTAAATAACACATTCTTCTACGATCAAAGTTGCTATAGACATAGTCTGCACTTTCTATAATCAAAGTTACTATATAGATGTAGCCTGCATGCTATTATCAAAGTTACTATTGACCTACACTGCTTGCAGAGAGAAAATCGAATTAAATTCTGAGTTAATAGCGCTGGTGTTAGTGGAAAGTTGTTCGGGAATTTACAGCCAGGTTTTGTCTATGGAGCAGATCGGGTTAGGAAACGGTGTCTTATCCTTCGTATGAGGCGAAAACTTTAATAATTGTCATACGTTAAACAAATACTCTGACAAGAACAACTGTCTAGTCGTTCGGATGGGACGAAAAAACGAGGCTCCGTGTAGACATTGGCGTGTACGTAAAAGATCCCTTGGTAGTTATAATTCGATATAAGAGTAGGCCATAGCGCCGCTGCCCGGGCAAAATTATCCTCATAGCACGCACACTGTGAGGCATATGCCCGTCTTTATCGGCTGTATGACGGTAAGTGATAAGTATCTACGCCTATTGCGATGAGGAACCGGTCTACTTATTAGGAAAACTTGCCACTTTTACAAAGAAGTTCTCACAATTGCTTTCTTCGAAGAGTGTGTAGAATTTTCAGTGCAGACTTGTCCTTGTCTAAAGAAAATAGCTTCAGACTTTAAAATCTTGGTATGAAAAAAAAAAGCTTCAAATGAGTCGCCACAGCGTTGATGATCCGGGAACTTGAAAGTAGTTCCTAGGGCAGACTTCGTCACAAAGACGAGGCTAGATGTAGGGTACTAGAATCTGCTAAGGTTTGCCAAATGTCAACCACCCTTGCCCCAATCTGTTTCAAGAAGAAATACGAAAGACTTTTAATATCTCAGTAAAAGATGACTGCCTTCAACACTTGGCATGTGCATTGTTTACATTTAAGACGTTACTAGTTCGGACAAAATGGTGCCTTTTACCAATTTACACTAAATAGGAAATAATTTTTACTTAAAATACTTCAAACGACTTAATGCATAACAAAAATGTTTTAGAATTGTATTTGTCGATGGAAAAAAGTTAATATTTTTGACTCATTAAGTCGAATCAATTACATCCTTATCAGTGACTGTAGCGAATATTCCCTGCTGATCAGTTTGCCATCGCCCACCATGTTTACACCATTCAGAGCACATTTAAAGATTGCAGCCACCAGTTTCGTATTTACCTTTGATTTTTTTATCCAGTCTGAAAGAGTTATTTACCTCATCTGTTGTTACATTATGGCCATATTTGATAAACGGATTAAACCAAATTTAATCCATCATAACTTGAACAAGAGAACACCGCAAAAGTGTCTTTAATTCAAATAAAATTTTGTGAAGGGGACAAAGTACAAGGGTGACTTATACGTGATCTTCTACGTTCTTTAAGTTCCGAAATGGCAAAGCGACGAAAAACCGATTAATTTTTCTCGCCAAAGACTTGATGTAAATTTATTTCTACAACAGACCATTTCGTTATGTCAATAGACCGTTATTTTGAGTTGTGCAATGCTGTTAATCAGTTCAATGAAATCTGCCAAATTGGTATTAATGGTTAAAATATTCTAGAATTTTCGTCATAACTTCTGTTTGCCTGATGTTAACATCAGTACATAAGAATTTATATCAACATGGACTGCGCTCGTCTCTAATAGACCTGCCAATAAATCTTTAAAAATGATGTTATATAGACATGGCATGTACTAACCAATCAAGAATAGATCTGGTAATTAGAGAGAGAGAGAGAGAGAGAGTTAAAAATAACTATTTTTTATTAAATTGACCTTGATGGAAAGACTTGGTCAATATAAAGGACTTTGCAAAGGTCAAAATATAGATCTATATTATTTCGTTTCGTTTTTAATACTTTTCGATGGCCTACACTACATGTAGATCCAACAAGTTATAGTGGGAGTTCACGTCAGGTGTAAATATGAACCTATAACGTCAGTCATTTTGATTTCTGTAGCTGCTAATGTCTACCCACAGTTCCGCGCAAAAGGGTCTAGCACTCGATTCGAAAGGCCATTTGATTGGCTTACCCCTCATTTCAAGCAGAACACAAGTTAAATAACAAGTCTTCCAGATCCAAGTGTAATAAAGACAAGTAAATCAAAAGTTTGAAGTATAAAAACGAAACGAAATAGGATCTGTGTTTGAATCAGATTGTGGTTGAATTGCTGTCAAAGAATGTTGTATCACTGCGCCGTTATGTAATCAGGTTCAGTAAAAGTGAAATCTATAGTAAATAATTATATATATTTATTTACTTATTTGAGCATGTCAGAAAGGTTTGGGTGATAAATAATTTAAGACAGATTGTAAGTCATCTAGCACATGCATTTTATGAAATATTATTGACCATATGTTAGTCTTGATGTATATGTTAGTCTTGAAATGATGTAGTTTGTGTAGAGTGGACGTTAAACCCCTTTTCTCTCCTTCTGCCCTGTAAACATTATGTCACCATTGATTATAACTGATTGTATGTCACGTGGTACTCTATAGTAAACATCATGTCACCATTGGTTAAAACTGATTGTATGTCACGTGGTACTTTATAGTATACATCATGTTATCATTGATTAAAACTGATTGTATGTCACGTGGTACTATATAGTATACATCATGTCACCATTGATTAAAACTGATTGTATGTCACGTGGTACTCTATAGTAAACATCATGTCACCATTGGTTAAAACTGATTGTATGTCATGTGGTACTATATAGTAAACATCATGTCACCATTGATTAAAACTGATTGTATGTCACGTGGTACTATATAGTAAACATCGTGTCACCATTGATTAAAACTGATTGTATGTCACGTGGTACTCTATAGTATACATCGTGTTACCATTAATTAAAACTGATTGTATGTCACGTGGTACTATATAGTATACATCATGTTACCATTGGTTAAAACTGATTGTATGTCACGTGGTACTATATAGTATACATCATGTCACCATTGATTAAAACTGATTGTATATCACATGGTTCTATAGAGTTCTTAGAATGGAGATAGCTAGGTAAAACCTCGTGACACATCATTTGGTCAATTAGATTTCCCTAGAGTTTGAGGTATCACGTTTCAGGACCAACTTGGCTAAATGCATAATGTAGAGAGAGAAAGAGAGAGAGATTGGTGGGGGGGAGGGCTTTAACGCCCACTCGACACAAAATAGGTCATTTTGGAACTACCATAATATGGTTAAGGTTATTTTGATAATTCGCTTGCGCGCTGGGGTCCTTGGCACTTTATACTTGGATTTTCCAGCGTGGTTATGCCCTTGTCAACAGTACCGGGCGGGAATGTGATTAAGGAATATACGATAGACGAACGATATTGTTACCATGTACATGTTGGCGTGTACCTAAATGGCCACTGCACAGTTTGAATTCAAGCCCTTCATTACTGGCCAAATTGGTTCAGGAACATAAAGCGTTTCATTTCATTTAAAATTGAGATTATTAGTGTATGAATGACTTCTACAGCGCTTCAGTTTGTGTTTAATCAGATGAATAAGATTACATCTGTTGTAGTGCTGCTCCGGTGATCCCAGCTAATCTATCCACTGTAGGGCTGCTCCGGTGATCCCAGCTACTTTATCCACTGTAGTGCTGCTTCGGTGACTCAAACCCCTTTATCCGTTTTAATGCTGCAACGGTGATCCCAGCTTCTCTATCCGTTGTAGAGCTGCCCCGGTGACCAAACCCTTGATCCGTTGTAGTGCTGCTACGATGATCCGAATCTTTCTGTCCGTCGCAGAGCTGCTCCCTTAATCTCAACACTACTTTCTAGGGTTTTTTTTTTATATAAAAACAAGTAAGACTACAGCCTATCGGAGAATATAGCAAGCAGATGACAGTTTCTGTGTGCGCTGTGCTTTAGGCCAATTTTTTACAACTTAGCGCGAACAATTTCCCCACAAAGATGGTGATTACAAGTAAAGAACACACAGGAGTAATACATCATTTCCAGGAGACAATCTGCCGAGACGAAAACTCTATGCTCTTCTTAAATAACCAATTAAAATCAGAATAATCCTACAGGCTTATATTATTATCTTGTGACGTAGGTTTATTTAGAATTATGATCCTCTTATCTACTCCATGCTGAATTTTAAAAATAAAATAGTTGCTTGTCTGCAATACGAACAAATACATTCCATGTGTTCAATTTACTGCTTGTTTGGTATTTATATAAACCAAAATTGGGGAATTTTTTGTGCTCGTTGACGCAAGTGTTCACTAAGTAGGAGTGTACGCCTGGACAAGTTCTACTGTAATCCCTGTGTTCAATTTACTGGTTGTGTGGTATTTATATATAAATATCCTATAATTGAAGTCGTCTGAAAGATCTAGTTGACAAGATAGTGACAGAGAGGGGTTTGTTGAACAAGGATTATTTAAATAAAGGGACTGACCCAGGCAGTTGAAAGTATGTGCAGCCGGGGAACGCCGGTTGACTCGATGACAGATTTTAACATCTTTATTTATACAAGACGATTTATTTTTCCTATTTCATCGATCAGCCTTTTCTTTTACAACGTATTAAGGCTAATCTTTTTATAATGGACTTGAAATTGGTGGTTTAACGTCCATATCATCAGTACCGTGATTTACCGCCATATTGGTTTTATTTAGAAAAGATGGCAGACATTGATAACACCAGTTCTATTATTATGCTGATTATTTTCTCCTTGTCTTTTTATTTCGTTTCAGATATATCGCCATTGTTTTCCCGATACGAGCTCACTTATTGTGTACCAAAAAGCGAACATTCATGGTCATTGTCGTCATCTGGTTTCTGTCTCTGTGGTGTGGAATTCCCACCGCCATGTTTAATACAGTGGCGCCGCCTGCCCGCAACGTAACAGTGGAATTTTGTACGACTCAATTTCCGCATGATCCCAAAGAGTACATGAAGCTGTTTAAATTCTCAGAATCTGTTTTTTTCTACTTCGGGCCATTGTTGGTACAACTGGTCTGCTACATTGTCATCGGTAAACGACTTTTTGTTGGCGTCGAGATGTTGCATCGCAACGCGACTGTGCGCTGTCGAAACGGAACCAACCACAACGGTAGGAGTCGGGAACGGACGTCTGAAGCCATACGTGCTCGTAAGGGTGTAGTGAAAATGTTAATAGCAAGTGTCATCATATATTTCTTAAGCTACTCCCCACATCAAATTTTACTTTTTTATAACACATTTTCCCAACATCCCTTTCACCATTCCTGGTTACTTGTAGTGATAACGAATACCTTGGCTTATATTAACTCAGCAGCCAATCCCATCTTATATTGTGTATTCAGTGAAAACTTCAGACTTAAATTCCACAAACTCTTACGTTGTGTCACGTGTTGGAAGGATGACCCGGAAAGGTCAAGGGTCATCAGCATGGCGTCGTATACAGAACATACTACTCTATTACTCAGACGATCTGTTCGTCGTGGTGTGCCGCCTAGTGCCGTTTGATCCCGAGTGGTTTTTTAAAATCTATTTATTAAATGCTTCACGTGTTTGGTGCAGTGTATGTGATATACGTCATTTATTTATGTGATATACGTCATTTATTCATGTGATATACGTCATTTATTTGTGTGATATACGTCAGTGTTTATATGTATGTTACATATTGAAGAAAGGGCCGTATGTAGCATTTTAAAAGTTGGGATGCAGCAGAGTGGTGGGGCGCCAATAAAATGCCCAAATTACTTATATTGATCATAATCAAGTGTATCATTTTATAATTGAAAGACTGTCAAATTTTGTTGAGGGGGGGGGGGCTTAGTTTTCTGGGGCTGCAACCTGCAATGTACCCCCTGTACCACCGCCAACGGCCCTGATTAAATACAGTATTACCGCTCCTTAACTACATGATAAAACACAGACTACATGATAAAATACAGTGTCAAGAAAAGTGCCTGATTGTAACTTGCTTCACTTCTACACTGTGAAAGATTTCTTTAAAATAAATACAGAGCTGAATAGTTTATCCCGTACCTTTTGGCGTTTCTTGTTCTGGCATTTAAATGAAATAAAATTAAATGAAATGAAATTGGGTATAACGTCCTACTGATCTGCTCCTAACCTGTTCTAATACAATGAAGTGGGCATTCGCCATACAGTGTGCTATGAGGGACTTTGCCCGGGCAGCGGCGCTACGCCCTACTGTTATGCGGAACTACCAAAGGATCTTTTACGTCCCATCCGAAAGACTAGACAGCTGTCCTTGACAGGCCCTCCGTCCTGGATCACCAACCCTCCCCATCTCTTACAAATTGCTGCCTTCAGTCCTGCAAATGTTGAAAATACTGCTCCTTTCTTAATGAATGATCAAATGAATGAAATGGGGTACAACGTCCTACGCTTCTGCACCAGCCTGGGCTAATTGAGACGGGCATACGCCATATAGTGGGCTTTGAGGGAAATTTTTACCCGGGTGGCAACTGCATTCCAACTGCCAAGGGTTTTTTTACGTGCACGCCAGCGAGCCAGCGTCTTACCCAATTAGCCATGTGATCCCCAAGCATTTAATTAGTGTTACAATATTATTTTCATTGCTCAAGATGTATCCAATCATTACGAAATAACTATAATAAAAATTAAAATACGTTAGTTTTTAGAGGCTTTCCTCCCTGTATTGAACAAAACGTTTTTGAACTTGTATTCTTTGAAATACCTTTGAACCAAGTGTAGTTCCGAAATGACCCAGTGTTTGTCGAATGGATGTTAAACACTCCCCCCCCCCCCTCTCTCTCCCTCTCTCTCTCTCTCTCTCTCTAATTACCAGATCTATTCTAGACGTGTTAGTGCATGCCATGTCTCTATAAAGTAATTTTTAAAGATTTATTGGCAGGTTTATTAGAGACGAGCGCAGTCCATGTTCATATAAATTCCTATATACTCATGTTTACTCTAGGCAAACAGAAATTTATGACGAAAATTCTAGAATATTTTAACCGTTATTACCAATTTGGCAGATTTCATTGAACTATTGAACAACATTGCACAACTCCACATAACGGTCTATTGACTTAACGAAATGGTCTGTTGTAGAAATGAATTTACATCAAGTCTTTAGCGAGAAAAATTAATCGGTTTTCCGTCGCTTTGCTATTTCGGAACTTAAAGAACGTAGAAGATAACGTATTAAGTCACCCTCGTGCTACTTCCCTTCACAAAATTTTATTTGAATTAAAGACACTTTGGCGGTGTTCTCTTGTTCAAGTTATGATGGATTAAATTTGGTTTAATTCGTTCATCAAATATGGCCATAATGTAACTACAGAGAAGGACAATAACTCTTTCAGACCGGATAAAAAAATCAAAGGTAAATACGAAACTGGTGGCTTCAATCTTTAAATGGGCTCTAAATGATGTAAACATGGTGGGCGATGGCATACTGATCAGCAGTAAATATTCGCTACAGTCACTGATAAGGATTACACGATGCGACTTAATGAGTCAAATATATATTAACTTTTTTCCACCGACATTTTTTTTATGCATTAATAAAATAAATAAAGACGTTTGAAGTATTTCAGGTAAAAATTATTTCCTATTTAGTGTAAATAGGTAAAAAGCACCATTTTGTCCGAACTAGTAACGTCTTATGTAAACAATGCACATGACAAGTGTTGAAGGCAGTCATCTCTAACAGAGATATTAAAAGTCTTTCGTATTTCTTCTTGAAACAGATTGGGGTGAGGGTGGTTGACACTCGGAAAACTTCAGCAGATTCTAGAACCCTACATCTAGCCTCGTCTTTGTGACGAAGTCTGCCCTTGGAACTACTTTCAAGTTCCCGGATTATCAACCCCGTGACGACGCATTTGAAGATTATAATTTTTTATCATACGAAGATTTTAAAGTCTGAAGCTATTTCCTTTAGACAAGTCTTCACTGAAAATTCTACACACTCTAGAAGAAAACAATGGTGAGAACTTCTTTGTAAAAGCGGTAAGTTTTCCTAATAAGTAAACCGGTGCCTCATCGCAATTGTATAGGCGTAGGTACATATCACTTACCGCCATACAGCCGAGGCTACATGTAGGGAACCGGAATCTTCCGAGGTTTGCCGAGTGGGTGGTCGAGTGAGTAAGACGATGGCTCACTAATTAAAAGGCCCAGGATGAAATCAAATTTTAAAAGATATCTTTTCGCGGAAATTGTTTTTCTAACTACATGACCAATTATTGAATGAAATGATATTGGGTTTTACGTCCCATTTACCTACTGATCTAATTAAGGCGGGCACACACCATGCAGTGGTAGCACTCAGCAAATCTCGACAGATTCCGGTACCCTACATCTACTCTTGGCTGTATGACAGTAAGTGATATGTACCTACGCCCATACATTAGCGATCCAGGATACCGGCTTACTTCAAACAGGAAAACGTCGCTTTTACAAAAAAAGGTTCCAAATTGCGTCTTTTGTAGAGTGCGTATACCCAAATGAGCTGAGATATTGTCTCAAAGCTGCTGGTTTGATAACATGTCCTGGTTATTCCCCAAACCCAATGTCAAACGTGACGTTTGTTGATATAATACACTCTCCACAGAAATCTCCATGGGGACAGCCATTTTCCATTTAGATCTCTCAAAATAGTTCGAATATGGCGGAAATGGTCATGCAAAAATGAAATGACAGTTATTCTTGCCAGGGAGTATTTGTTAAACGTAGGTCAATAGTAACTTTGATCGTAGAAGAATCTGTTATTTAGCTGGAGGCAATGTGAGTTAATAGGGATGAATCTGTGCAATTTATTATGTCTGTTTTGTTGTCTTTCTAATGAGATAATTGGCACTCTGACATTTCCCCTACAAATTAACAAAGATTAATGTATTCCACCACTATATAAAATAATGGAGAGAGAGAGAGATAGAGAAGAGAGAGGGAGAGCGAAACAGACAGACAGGGAGAGAGAGAAAGAAAGAGAGAGACAGAGAGAGAAAGAAAGATAGAGAGACAGAGAGAGAGATCATTTCGGGATTAACAAGTAATTCTATTTCATAACATCTTTTGCACAGATGGTCTTTGGAGGATACTCGAAGGCCCCGCGAGAACTCACGATGGTAGTCAGGCTATCCCGGTGTTGGCCGTGACGGTCCTCAAGTTTCACCCTAGTGTTGGCCGAATAGGTCTTAACGAATTTGTCAGCTTGGTGTCCTCTTGTCAGTGGTGCAAGGCGATGTGACTTCGGGTTTTCGTCCCATCTAAATAACTAGACGCTGTTCCTCGTCCCACTACTAATAGTAAGTGACGGGGGGACTGCACCCCCATGATTTACACTAAAGACAAATATAAAAGCCTATGTAAACTCCTCTCTCTAATCTTATGTCTAGAAAAACTGGAGTTTAATATATCGACAAGACATCATATTCAGAAACAACAAACAAAACAAGGGAAACGGGAAACCCGTCAACACCGAGTTCGAGCCCCGGACCTGCTGGTTAGTGAGTCAATACCATTATTATTGGACCACAGTGACCGGCTCCTTTATAGTATTTAAACCTACGGAAATGAAATGGGTTTTAACGTCCTACTGTTCTACTGTTCTGCTCCAACTGGGCTAATGAAGACAGGCACACAGTGTTCTATAAGTGAAATTTTGCCTGGACAACGGAGCCCCAGCTAGCCAAGGGATGTTTTACATTGTGTATGCCCGTCTTTATTTACACTGTTCGAGCAGAAGGACGTTAAACCCTATTTCATTTCGATTTTATTAACCGATTTTCATGAGCCCAGTAGGTGGAGTAAAGCCGAGTTCATTTAGATTTGGTTAATTACCACAGTGCAAGTGGAATGATATAAATTGTGACGGTCGTTGTATTACGAAAGTATTTGTTACGTTCTCTCTGGACTGTAAATTCAGTTTTCATAACGCGTAGGATTGCTGATATTTCTTTAATTATCTTGTTTTGGGTATGGCGGCATGAGCTGCATATTTATAGAAATCAATTTTTTACACGTTTTTTACGCCTTTGTGGACTATTTATGTACCCATTTACACAAAATATTTGATTTTCCTCTGCATTATTTAAAAGAATTGTTTTAGAATTGTATTTACAGAAGACAAAAGCTAATTAACACGCCCAAGTGGCATCTCTCTGTGTGATAGTAGTGAATATTTTATTCTGCATGAGTTAAAATTTATTTTAGAATTTAATTTGCATAAGACAAAAAGGTTAATATTGAGAGTTAATTAACACACCCGGATGATAGTATCGAAATTAATGTGAAATGAAATAGGGTTTTACGTCCTACTATTCTGCTCTTAAACTGGGCTAATGAAGACGGGCATATACCATACAGTGTGCTATGAGGAAAACTTTGCCCGAGAAGCGGCGTTACGACCTACTCTTATATCGAATTCCGATTACTAAGGGATCTTTTACGTGCACGCCAATGTGTACACGGGAACTTCATTTTTCGTCACATCCGAACGACTAGACAGCTGTCCAATTGTAAGTCCCTCCATTATTACTGACAAGGGGAAACCATGTCGGAAAAGTTGGATGAAATTTCTCGGCAAATGCAGAGATCGAACACCCGACCTTTATTACATTAGGATCTGGATGTTGTTGGAAATTAGCTAATGAAACGGTCTGTTACGGCGAGTTCTTGGTCTTTTGCTGCACGGAACTGTGGGTAAACCACTAGGAACATCAACACTGATTGATTAATCAATTTCTGACGTCAAAGGTCAAAAGCAGCTCGTTTGACCCCTGACATAAACTCCCACTATAATTTGTCAGATCTTCATGTAGTAGAGGCCATCGAAAGTATAAAAAACGAAACGAAATATAGATGTGTATTTTGATCAGATAGAAACACCCACCAACAGAGACTTGTAGGCACCAACAACACGCATATATTACGTCATTGTCAGATAGAAACATCCACCAACAGAGACTTGTAGGCACCAACAACACGCATGTATTACGCCATTGTATTTCTTGTAGTTGACATAAACAAACTTTAAAGAAAAATCGTGTTAAATGATCGATGGATCAAAGAAAAGTTAATTTAATTGTTAGACATAAAATTACCAACTGAAATAATTATAGCAATGGATCTGTTAAATCCAGGATACATTCATAAAAATCAGGCAGAAAATTTCTTTGATTATAGGAATATGTGAATTTTTCAATAGATTGCCTGACAAAAATGACAAAATTATTGTTTCATGTTGTTTATGTATTCATAGAAATGTGTTTGTAAAATAAATCATCGTCGAGGGCGGTTTGGAAATAGAAGTTATTAAAACTATTTTTTTTTCAAACAAAAAGAAAATAAAAGTTTAAAGAGGCATTATGAAAGATTAGATAAAGAGCTGTCAGTTCTCGCTATAGTAGATAGCTCGCTATAGTTGATGGCTCGCTATAATAGATAGCTCGCTATAATAGAAAGCACGCTATAGTAGATAGGTCGCTATAGTAGATAGCACGCTATAATAGATAGCTCGCTATAATAGATAGCTCGCTATAATAGATAGCTCGCTATAATAGATAGATCGCTATAATAGATAGCTCGCTATAGTAGATGGCTCGCTATAATAGATAGATCGCTATAATAGATAGCACGCTATAATAGATAGCTCGCTATAATAGATAGCACGCTATAATAGATAGCTCGCTATAGTAGATGGCTCGCTATAATAGATAGATCGCTATGGTAGATAGCACGCTATAATAGATAGCTCAAGCTATTTTGTTTCAAACGAAAAGAAAATAAAAGTTTAAAGAGACACTGTGAAAGATAAGATAAAGAGCTGGCAGTTCTCGCTATAATAGATAGCTCGCTATAGTATACGGAAAACTGAATTTAAAAAACACCGAAGCCTCGATTGTCATCACTACTATTACAACGATAACGAATGGCTATGGAATCACAGATGGGGTTCAAATCTGATGAAAACAAGGGAGGTAATTTTGTTATTATTTCCGGTATCAATGAATTTGGCGTGTGGGGAATAATGCCTATGATCGTATAAAAGTGAGTTGACAACCTATTGAGCAAAAGAAATAGAAATAATTATGTTTTGACTTTCTTAGAAAATATTAAATTCTCTCTTTAATAATTGTCTAATTAATAATTTAGATAAAATTTCCGATCTCAAGAAAGATCGGCAATGGGCAGATTTAGCTCTTACATAATATATAATAATTGTATGCCTGAAACAGAAACGTACGTATAACGTACGTTTAAGTTGGTTGTTTTTTATCGCGATGAATATATCAGGTTTGTTTATCGGTCGGTTCTTCTGGACGTAACAATAAGTTTATGGGTGTAGGTGTGCGTGGGTGTAGGTGTGCGTGTGTATGTATGTACAATCTCGCTTAGACAGTTTTAATAGCTTCCATGGAAATTTTGTGTCCTCAAGTTCATAAACAGTCAAACGACAGATAAATCAAAGTGTGAAAAGAAAGTTAGCTCCTCGATTGCGAACTAAAAACGAGCTGCTGTTCCCCGATCACATTAATAATGTTCTAAACGTTTCCGTGGGCAATCCCGTGCATTTTACCGAGTTAGTTTTAAATATATACTAATAAATGTTTGGGTGGGTTAGAAACGTAAACAAAATTCTGTGACAGTTAGAATTTGGAATTAAATAAAAAGTAGAAAGAAACTACGCTGCCGGGGCAAAATGTCGCTCATAGCACACTTCATGACGTATACACGCCGTCATTAACTAGGGAATACATTATGTCAGATTTTATTATTGTGAAAGGTTGTATTTTTAATGTATTTGTTATACACGAGAACACATGTAGACGTTCAATATTTACTTAATAACTTGTCTTCAGTTCATGATAATACTTAATGTCTTGTCTTCAGTTTATGATAATACTTAATGCATGTCTTCCGTTTATGATAATACTTAATGTCTTGTCTTGGGTTTATGATAATACTTAATGTCTTGTCTTCAGTTTATGATAATATTTAATAAAATACCGATAAATTAATATCTTGTGATATAATGATAAGACTTGTCAATCAATAATCTCTACTTACATGTTTATTCTTGGTAAAAAAAATAAAAAAACCTGTCAAATTAAGTATCTCCTCCTTCCATGTTATTAAGTGGATCAGTATTGACGATTTAAAAATATGATTTCAATACTCGCTGGTCTTGTACCATATTGATGATATAAAAATATAATTTCAACATTCGCTGGTCTAATTAGTTTAAAGGGACAATCCCAATTTGAACAGGTCGAGTCTCAAAAATGAACGTTTGATTACGTATGACATCTTAGCGCCGAAATATAGAAGAGTGGTGTAGTTAACTTGCCTCAAAATTTCAGCTCAAAATATTAAGTCGTTTGAAAACTGCTTATCCGGACATGTAATACTTTTCAGATTTCGGGTCAATTTTTTCGTCGGGTGAATCTATAATCTATAATTGACTCCCGTTCCTTTAAAGATGGGTTCCCAGCAAAGTATTTATCGGGTGGTCATTTCCAATAAAAGTATGGCAAATGTGGTATATATGGAAAGTATAGACACCCAATCTTACTAGAGAAATACTGGATTACGCGAAAAACGCCCATGTGGCAGGCACTGGGCAATATTGTCAGGGAATCCCTAACTGTCAACCCGACAGGTTTTGCTAGCTTATTGTCTACTGGCTTAGGTCAGGGAGCAGTTGTTATTTCTTGCTCAAATGGTTAGGCGGTTTTGGGAACATTGAGGGTTGTCAACGTACAAACGACTCTTCAATTAAACGCCAGAAAAAGAAAATTAAGAATTTACTTAGGCCTCAGTAAGAATGGTAAATGTACAGTATTTAATGATAGATACATTCTGAAAAATGGACATTCCCACAATGAAGTTAAGTTGGCAAACATTGCGTCTTACAACAGCTTACTTATAGCTATAGGTATCCACGGTGAAAACAAAGTTTTAAAAGGGAATTGAAGCAAGCAAATGTTTGATAAATTGGTTACTTTGAATATGGTTTTAGTACAAATATATCATCAATTCGCAAAGTTTGTACCCGGGAATGCATCTTTAAGGTTCTCTACAGTGAAAGACACATGTGCTGCACATTTCACCTAAACATTATTGTTAAAAAAAAGTCTTGTTTTATGCAGACACCGCATAATACAGCTTAGGACACGGGTCTTAATTTCCAGATGGAGACTGATGGGTTTAAGTTGTTTGAAAACGTATCACATATTGAGTTAGTTAGTCGGGATTTTATCACAAAATTGAGCAATTTTACTCTCCCAAATATTATCGTGATTGGCCCTATGTATTTTAGTAAAACTATATAGATGATTTAAAAATATAATTTCAACATAAGCTGGTCTAGGTCATTTAATAGAACTATAATGACCATTTAAAAGTACTCGATACGCCCTGTCTAGGTACTTTAGTAAAACTATAATGATAATATAAAACTATAATTTCAATTCGAACGTGACGTACCTCTGGTAATAGATTCAATTAGAAGTGTTATTGATCCCCCCGAGTCTTACATATTGGTTATGTCTTATATCTTGTAAATGTAAGAAACTGAAATAGTTTAATTGATAAATAAAAAGTGAAGAACTAAGACAAGGGTATTGTCACAGCATCGATTTTACTTTTCTCGATTCAATAATAAGTGTCAGTTACCCGTTTTATTTTTTGTATTAAACGTTTCAGTGGTGTCGATTTCTCAGTTGTACGTGACAATTAGGGACTGGGTCGCCAGTCTAACCACAGGAATCCGACCTTCTATCCGTATATGCATACATCATTATGTACGACATGATGTATGCATAAATATACGGATAGAGAGTCCGATTCCTGTGGTCAAACTCGAGTCCGAGTCGCGGGACTGGAGTTCCCACCAGATATATAAAAAAAAAGAACAGGAATGCAATGCCTTTTGAAGACTCGATTTTACCTGTTCTCGCTTCGGCTCGTGTTTTTTCAACAATTCGTAATGTCAGGCAATCAAACCTCTGTCGATTCACTCAGATATGTACTTTCTTCAATCCAGTCGTTTTGATTTGCATAAATACTCCTACAAAACGATTTCATAGCCATTTGTTTCCAATATTTACATTATGTTCGTCCATTTCCATTTTGTCCTCGCCGCCATGCGCTGACGTCACATATAACACCGATCACAAATTAGCACCAAAGAAATGAATCAAATGGGGTTTAACGTCCTACTGTTCTGCTTCAACCTGGGCTAATGAAGACGGGGATACGCCATACAGTGTGCTACGAGGAAAACATTCCCCGGACAGTGGCGCTACCGCCTACTCTTATGTCGAAGAACAACTGTCAAGGGATCGTTTATGTGCACGCCAACACCAGAAAATCTGGACGAACTTTCCAGACTAGCAAGCCAGCATCTTACCTACATGGCCACCGCGATCCCTCGGGGATCCAGAGAAAACCCACGAGGTTGACAGGCGACCCTATTCCTTGTCATTGAATCAAGTGGCGTGGTTTCGATGTCCGTTTGCACGTGACAATAACATTGAACCATTTAATTAAACTCGAGCCCTGGCCCTAACCCACAATCACTGTCAACAATCACGTGCCTTAACCGTGTTTAAATCTTGTGACCTTGACGAAATCTGAAGGGGGCCTTGACATTTAGTTCCGACCTTTGTTAATTCTCGAATATCAAGTCTCACGTGTAACATATAGACGCCACAACCCTTGAGTAAATTACTATCCTGACCAGAAACTACTCATAACACTTGTTGTACCTAATTTTAGACCATTTCAATCGCCATGGATGACTCCAATGACATCATCCAATCGAATCAGAAGTCCCAGAAGTTTGTAATATTGTGTAAAAGTGCAATCGTAAAACTAGTTTGTTTAGCCATCGGAAATTTGATCATTTGCCATTTTTGGTCTCTGTTTCTATAAATAGTTACTTTGTTTTCTAAAGTAGGCTAATTGTTTCGGTTGTTCGACTTCCTGAAACTGCCACAGGGGCCTGCAGGAGAATTATGTTCGGTTAAAGCCCAGACTAGCAATTCTCTCGCCATTGAATTTTAAGTCGTAAAAATAGTCCTCGGGCTATTGTTACGATGATGCTTTCAGAGTTAAAAACTGAATAGTCGTAAATAATAGTCCTAACCCTAACCCTAACCCTTCCCATCTTCTATAAATTGTTGCAACCAGTCCTAAAAATGTTGAAAATACTTCTCCTTTTTCAAAGCTGGTGTTAGGAAGATTGGCAGCCACTTTGGAATTCGTTCTAAACTTTGGCTCAGACTCGTCGTCACAATAGCCACAAACAATAGCCACAAAGCTATTTTAAACCCACGACACGTTTTGACTTGTAAAAGTTTTCTGAACAGTCCAATAATCATTAAGATACATTATGTAAGATTGAGATAAAGAACCCACCGTTCTAGGTAATAATAGATCCAAAGTATACAAATCAAAATTATATATATTTAAAATCTCATTGAAATTACTTTAACAAAAGCTACAATTTTATTGATACACAGTTAATGAGTTTAATACTAATCGACGTTTCGGCGAGGATACTCTCGTTTTTATCAAACGTCGCTTAGTATCAAACTCAGTATACGCAATTGTGTATCCATAAAATTGTACCTTGTGTTAATATGTTCAATTACTAAATGCCAGCCAAGGAAAACAATATGTGATAATTTTAACATAGTGGTCATTGCAATATAGATCTTCCTTTTAAATTCAAAATCTTGTAACTCACGTTTTGGTCAAATACAAAACAAAATCTACAAGATAAACCTGCGGACAAGACAGAAAATAATAAACAATACTGTCCAATGCTTCCTGTTGTTGTACTAGATATTCCAATCTTTTAATTCTGTAACCATGACACCACCTAGCAAATTCCTCCATTTGCCTAGGATCACAAAACATCCTAATAACCCAATAGTCAAATCAATGGATGAGCCGAGGTTTAATATTCCTTCATTACTCTTTCCTTTGTTTTCTCAAGATAAGAATAGAGTGAGAGATGCGTTATAAAGATTTCAAGAAAAAGAAGAGACATATCTGATATCTGATATTTCAAAACATTAATTGAATGTCACTAAATAAGGAAACACGATAAAAATAGAAATAATCCGTAAATTCACTTGTTTTTATTTATTCCATACTTAAAGATGCATTATGGGAGACAAGATAAAGAGGTGTCAGTTCCTACTATAATAGTTAAAAACAAGATGATGTAAAGGGAATTTGGGGACAGATAGAGATAGAGAAAGGGGGTTTAACGTCCACTCAACAGTAGGCCAAGAACAGTAGGACGTTACAACACATATCATATCATGTAGATGTTGTTGGGTGTTGAACAATCTAGGATAAATGTCTGTTGATTATCAACACATGTTCCAACTGGTCAAATCTCCTTTCACGAGTGTCTACAACATTTTCCCTCTGGTCAAATCTCCTTTACAACTGTCTAGTCTAGTAAATTTAATTTGTGAAAATGAAAAACATTTTAGACCAATTTTACGGTAATATTTTAATAGGTTGACAGAATGAATGACAGTTAGGATGCTCAAGATCTCAACCCCAAAAAGATAAATGAATGAAATGAGATTTAACGCCCACTGTTTACTCCATTCGGACTAATGAAGACGGACATTAATTCGAATTCTAACTGGTATGGGTTCTTTTATGTCAACATCAGCCTGTACACGGGGCCTTTCTGTAATTAGGCATATCGGACAGCTCAATCAGCTAATGGTACCAAATGAAATGGGGTTTAACGTCCTACTGTTCTGCTCATTTCATATCATATGACATTTGGTCATAATAGAGATTGTGTCAGATTATACAAGACAATGCCCCCCCCCCCCCCCACAACTCTACTAATAGCTGTGTGTTTGATTATGGATGAATGAACCGGAGTTTAACGACCTACTTTTCAGACTCAATGACAGACCTTAGTATCGCGCACGTGCTAACCATTCGGCCACCCACCCCCACCCCCACCCCCACCCCAGCATCTAAGTACAGTTTGGTGATTGAGAGGCAACAAACATCCCCCCTCTCTCTCTCTCTCCTGGTTGGTACAAAAGCACTATATTTGTATGTTTGTACAATATAGTTTGCATTATTTAACCTATACTGATCACTAATTAACTCTTTATCCCAGTTCTTTGATATGTAATAAATATGGCTTTGTTCACCTTAACTTCGTAGGGCTTCACACCATCGCTTTGATCAGTGCTTGTTATATATACTCTCTATAATTATGGCTTCTTATTACTGTATATAAATACCTCATGTTTTACTATATGTTATCACTTGCTTGATAAAGACGAGAGTATCATCGTCGAAACGTTGCATGTTAATAAACCAGTAATTGTTAATCCATAAATAGTGTTATTGTGTTACTGTTCAATTACTAAATGCCACTCAAAGAAGTTCTGACACATCGATATGGAGATGAGGCAATCAAATTAGTTAATAGTGTGGGTAAAACAGAAGGGAAGTATTATAGAATTTGTAATTAATTTGACTTTTCTATTGCGATGTCGTGACAAACAGCTTATACCCAAAGGTTTACGTCTCAAGCCACCAGTGAAGTCCAAAGCAGCCTTGAAGATATTGAACAAAGCCAGCCACGCGCTACTTAGGGAAAGGATTCAACATCTTAGGAATGAGAAGCAGCGCATCAACGTCCTGAAACAACAGCAACTACTAGAATTAGAAACCACATTAAACCCAGATGACTTTCGAGCACTCCGTGACAAACAGACTCGTGCCAATGAAGCTCTGAAAATGAAGATTAGAACGAAGCAATGTGCCAAATTCCAAAGTCTACTACTAGCTGGT
Source organism: Patella pellucida (assembly GCA_917208275.1). Classification (NCBI taxonomy): domain Eukaryota; kingdom Metazoa; phylum Mollusca; class Gastropoda; family Patellidae; genus Patella; species Patella pellucida. The sequence continues at coordinate 951,622 of OU795037.1, read as the reverse complement.
AATAAGAAAGAGAACCGACCAACCAACCACAAAGTAAATGAATACATCTCAAAGACAGTAGTGAACCTGAGTGACAAGCAACTCTCAGATGATCAGATTTCTTTACTTACCAAAGGTCTCAATTATGCACCAGTAATCCAGCAGAAAAACAGTGACACCTTCATCACCAACATTGAACGAGGAATACGACAATTAGCCCCAGGGGGGAGAACAGAATACCTGCGCCACCAGATTACAGAGTTACTATCCAAATCCAAACCACAAAAGCCCAACCTGACCAAGCCACAGCGAGATGCCATCAAAGAACTGAAGACAGATGACACCATCACCATTGTAGCAGCAGATAAAGGTAAAGCCACAGTCGTCCTCAACAAAAAAGATTACAATACCATAGTGGACAACTTACTCCAAGACAAAACCACATACAAGAAACTACGTAAAGACCCTACTAATACTCTAACTAATCACCATTTTAGCTACCTCAAAGAATTACGGACTCTAAACCAAATAACAGATGAGACCATGTACCAGATGAGAGTAATGCATCCACGCCCACCTTATGCCAGAGCCACAATAAAAATACACAAAGAACCGATTAAAGCCCGCCTATTAGTCTGCTCCAGAGAATCAGTCTTCTACAAAACAGCGCAGCACTTGGTCAAGTTACTATCTCCACTAGGTAAATCTGCTAACTCCTTCATTAAAGATTCAGCAGATTTCTGTGAAAAAATCAAGGGTTCCCAAGAGGTAGGCAAATTTATTTCATACGATGTCGTCGACCTATTCACCAACATCCCAAGAAATGAAGCACTTCAAGTACTAAGACATAGAATAGATAACCTAGAGACCCCACTAAATACCAAACTAAGTACAGATACGATCATAACTTTATTAAATAAATGTGTAAGCTCGACTTATTTCAGTTGGGGTGAAGATATGTTTGAGCAAGTTCATGGACTCCCGATGGGAAGCCCCCTCTCCCCATTGATCACTGAAGTATATATGACCCAACTAGAGGAAGAAGCACTACGCACATCACCAATAACCCCTCTAAGTTGGCATAGGAAGGTAGATGACACATTCGTGATGCTCAGGGATGAAGACAGTCCACAACAACTGCTGGACCACCTCAACAACCAGGCGGAGAGAATCAAGTTTACCATGGAAAGTGAGTCCAATAACCAATTGGCCTTCCTTGATGTTCTTGTGGAGAGAGTAGGAGATAATATAACCACCGCAGTCTACAGGAAACCCACCCATACAGACCAGTATGTAAACTTTACGTCAAACCACCCCAGTCAAGTCAAGAAAGGAATTATTTCAACCTTAACACGCCGCGCCCTCAAAATATGTGATCCATCGCAAATAGAATCAGAAATACAGCACTTGAAAGAAGTTTTCACCCAATTCAACCAATATCCACCTCAAATGACAGAAAACATAATCTCCGCTACCATCACCAAACATCAGAAGGCACCTAATCCCCCACCCAAACCCGAGACAGCAGTGAGAATTTCCATTCCGTTCATAGGGAAGACATCGTATGAAATTAGAAGATTACTAAGCAGAGCAGGGATAGACGCCACTTTCAGCACGGGACCCACAATTAAACAATTATTAAAGGCTAACGGGAAGAACCCCCCATCAAACCCCCCACTACCAACAGGATGTATATACAAACTGACCTGCACGTGTGACAGTCTGTACATAGGTGAAACGAAGAGGCCGTTAAGCATCAGAATCAAAGAACATCAATCGCTATCTAAAGACAACCAATCCGCAGTCGCAGAACACTTACGAAACAACAAGAGACATAGAATCCAATGGTCAGAAGTTGAAGTACTGAACTCCAACCAGCATGTGAAGAAGACAAGAAAAATCATGGAGAGCATTCAGATCAGACGACATAAACCAGCCCTTAACAGAGATGTAGGAGTCTACCTTCCCCACGCATACGATAGAATCATTTTTCAATAGAATATGTCATCAGGATTGTTGTTGTTGTTAGATTCTCAATATAATGTCATTTAATTTAATATCATGTATAACGGGTTAGCCCCTTTTACTTATACAATATTATTCATTTTTTATTTATTTCAAAACAAGCATGTGTATTAGCCCATATTTTAAACCAGTATTTAATTATTTATATAAACATAATAACTAGTGCTCACATACTGCCTTACATCTTTTATTATATATTTACATATAAATGTTATCTAAACATAGTAAAGTTCACCCCATTGTTTGTACAATATAGTTTGCATTATTTAACCTATACTGATCACTAATTAACTCTTTATCCCAGTTCTTTGATATGTAATAAATATGGCTTTGTTCACCTTAACTTCGTAGGGCTTCACACCATCGCTTTGATCAGTGCTTGTTATATATACTCTCTATAATTATGGCTTCTTATTACTGTATATAAATACCTCATGTTTTACTATATGTTATCACTTGCTTGATAAAGACGAGAGTATCATCGTCGAAACGTTGCATGTTAATAAACCAGTAATTGTTAATCCATAAATAGTGTTATTGTGTTACTGTTCAATTACTAAATGCCACTCAAAGAAGTATTGTGTAACTATCTACATTTTAGATTGACGGCACATTGTGTGTACGAAAGATGCATGTTGCATTATATTTTACCTAAATAAATACTGCCGATTATGTCTATATGGGAATGAGCTGTAAAAAATAAATCATGCCTTGTTTCTAGAGGTAGTATAAAAAAAATTCTAAAATTTTATAAAGCCATGTCATCACAAATGAATTTAACTTTATTATATGACAATCTTATCGTGGACACATGATTAATCATGTATACGAACATGATATACGATCGGAAAAAATATCCAGTTAAAACTATCTCGCTGGTAATAACCCTTTACTCTATTATGGAACCGCAACATAAGAGCTGCCGACGAAAAAAGAAATTTGAGGCCAGCTACGCTCGGCGACATTGTCTTTGTTTCAATCTGAATCCCTTAACTTTTAAAATCGCCAAAACCGGACTACTACTACAGCGTTAAAAGAAGGCATTATAATCTCACTTAACTTTAAGGTACCTCCCATAGGTCACTTAAAGTTAAGTGGGTATTTCTCACTTAAACTGGCCTTTGAATACCACTTTAAGACAAACACTTAAATGTTAAGCCAGCTTAACTTTAAGGGAAAATTTGATACTTAACAGTGCCTTTGAATACCAATTGTCCTTAACTTACAGGAAGTTACGTATATTTGAGTGAAAGCTAGTAGTTAAGTGACTATCTTAAACTTGAGATATCCTTTGAATACGGACCCTGTATTTTAACCTTTGCAAAGTCCTTTATATTGACCCAGTCTTTCCATCAAGGTCAATTTAATTAAAAATAGTTCATTTTAACTCTCTCTCTCGTTCTCTCTCTCTCTCTCTCTCTCTCTCTCTCTCTCTCTCTCTCTCTCTCTCTCTAATTGCCAGATCTATCCTAGACGTGTTAGTACATGCCATGTCTATATAAGATGATTTTTAAAGATTTATTGACAGGTCTATTAGAGACGAGCGCAATCCATGTTTATATAAATTCCTATGTACTTATGTTTACTGTAGGCAAACAGAAATTATGATGAAAATTCTAGAATATTTTAACCATTAATAACAATTTGGCCTATTTCATTGAACTGATTAACAACATTGCACAACTCCACATAACGGTCTATTGACATAACGAAATGGTCTGTTGTAGAAATGAATTTACATCAAGTCTTTAGCGAGAAAAATTAATCGGTTTTCCGTCGCTTTGCTATTTCGGAACTTAAAGAACGTAGAAGATCACGTATTAAGTCACCCTTGTACTCCTTCCCCTTCACAAAATCGTATTTTGGCGGTGTTCTCTTGTTCAAGTTATGATGTATTAAATTTGGTTTAATCCGTTTATCAAATATGCCCATAATGTAACTGCAGATGAGGAAAAAAACTCTTTCAGGCTGGAGAAAAAAAATCAAACGTAAATACGAAACTGGTGGCTGCAATCTTTAAATGGACTCTGAATGGTGTAAACATGGCGGGCGATGGCATACTGATCATCAGTAAATATTCACTACGCCGCTACAGTCACTGATAAGGATGTAATCGATGCGACTTAATGAGTCAAAATATTAACTTTTTCCACCGACAAATTAAATTCTAAAACATTTTTTTTATGCATTAATAAAATAAATAAAGACGTTTGAATTATTTCAGGTAAAAATTATTTCCTATTTTGTGTAAATTGTAAAAGGCACCATTTTGTCCGAACTAGTAACGTCTTATGTAAACAATGCACATGCCAAGTGTTGAAGGCAGTCATCTTTTTACAGAGATATTAGAAGTCGTTCGTATTTCTTCTTGAAACAGATTGGGGCGAGGGTGGTTGACACTCGACAAACTTTAGCAGATTCTAGAACCCTACATCTAGCCTCGGCTTTGTGACGAAGTGCGCCATCGGAACTACTTTCAAGCTCCCGGATATACCAAGATTTTAAAGTCTGAAGCTATTTTCTTTAGACAAGGACAAGGCGGCTCTGAAAATTCTTCACAGTCTTGAAGAAAACAATGGTGAGAACTTCTTTGTAAAAGCGGCAAGTTTTCCTAAAAAGTAAATCGGTGCCTCATCGCAATTGTATAGGCGTAGGTACATATCACTTACCGTCATACAGCCGAGGCTACACGTAGTGAACCGGAATCTTCCGAGGTTTGCCGAGTGGGTGGTCGAGTGAGTAAGACGATGGCTCACTAATTAAAAGGTCAAGGATGAAATCCAATTTTTAAAAGATATCTTTCCGCGAAAATTGTTTTTCTAACTACATGGCCAATTATTGAATAAAATGATATGGGGTTTTACGTCCCATTTACCTACTGATCTAATTAAGACGGGCACACACCATGCAGTGGTAGCACTCAGCAAATCTCGACAGATTCCGGTACCCTACATCTACTCTTGGCTGTATGACAGTAAGTGATATGTACCTACGCCCATACATTAGCGATTCAGGATACCGGCTTACTTCAAACAGGAAAACGTCGCTTTTACAAAAAAAGGTTCCAAATTGCGTCTTTTGTAGAGTGCGTATACCTAAATGAACTGAGATATTGTCTCAAGGCTGCTGGTTTGATAAAATTCCCTGGTTATTCCCCAAACCCAATGCCAAACGTGACGTTTGTTGATATAATACACTCTCCACAGAAATCTCCATGGGGACAGCCATTTTCCATTTAGAACTCTTAAAATAGTTCGAATATGGCGGAAATGGCCATGAAAAAATGAAATGACAGTTATTCTTGCCAGGGAGTATTTGTTAAACGTATGACAATCATGAAAATTTCCACCCCATACGAAGAATTAGACACCGTTTCCTAACCCGATCTGCAGGATAGACAAAACCTGGCTATAAAATCCCGAACAACTCTTTTCACTCACTAACACCAGCGCTACTAACTAAGATTTTAATTCGATTTTCTCTCTACAAGCAGGGTAGGTCAATAGTAAGTTTGATCATAGCATGCAGGCAAGTTCTATAGTAACTTTGATTATAGCAACTTTGATCGTAGAAGAATGTGTTATTTAGCTGGAGGCAATGTGAGTTAATAGGGATGAATCTGTACAATTTATTATGTCTGTTATGTTGTCTTTCTAATGAGATAATTGGCACTCTGACATTTCCCCTACAAGATAACAAAGATTAATGTATTCCACCACAATATAAAATAATGGAGAGAGAGAGAGACAAAGAGAGGGGGACACACACAGAGAGATCATTTCAGGATTAAAATGTTATTCTATTTTATAACATCTTTTGCGCAGAGGGTCTTTGAAGAATACTTGAAGACCCCACGAGAACTCACGAAAGTAGCCAGATGATCCCAGAGTTGACCGTGACGGTTCTAGAGTTTCATCCCAGTGTTGGCCGAATAGGCCCAATCGAATTCGTCAGCTTGGTGTCCTCTTGTCAGTGGTGCATTTCGTCCCATCTGAATAACTAGACGCTGTTCCTCGTCCCACTACTACTAGCAAGGGACGGGGGGACTGCACCCCCATGATTTACACTAAAGACAAATATATCGACAAGCCAGCATACTCAGAAACAGCAAACAAAACAAGGGAAACCCGTCAACACCGAGTTCGAGCCCCGGACCTGCTGGTTAGTGAGTCAACCCCTTATTATTTGATCACAGTGGCTAGCTCTATTGTAGTAGTTAAACCTACGGAAATGAAATGAAATGAAATGGGTTTAACGTCCTACTGTTCTGCTCCGACTGGGCTAATAAAGACAAGCATACAGTGTGCTATAAGGGAAATTTTGCCCGGACAACGGCGCCCCAGCAAGCCAAGGGATGTTTTACATTGTGTATGCCCGTCTTTATTTGCACTGTTCGAGCAGAAGGATGTTAAACCCTATTTCATTTCGATTTCATTAACCCATCTTCATAAGCCCAGTAGGTGTAGAAAACCCCATTTCATTTCGATTTGGTTAATTACCCCAGTGCAAGTGGAATGATATAAATTGTGACGGTTGTTGTATTACGAAAGTATTTGTTACGTTCTCTCTGGACTATAAATTCAGTTTCCATAACGCGTAGGATTGCTGATATTTCTTTAATTATCTTGTTTTAGTTATGGCGGCATGAGCTGCATATTTATAGAACTCATTACTGTTTTTTTACACGTTTGTTTACGCCTTCGTGGACTTTTTATGTACCCATTTACACAAAATAGAAAATATTAATTTATTATTCTAAACATTCGATTTTCCTCTGCATTATTTAAAAGAATTGTTTTAGAATTGTATTTGCAGAAGACAAAAGCTAATTAACATGCCCGGCTGACATCTCTCTGAGTGATAGTAGCGAATATTTTATTCTGCATAAGTTAAAAATTTGTTTTAGAATATAATTTGCAGAAAGGTTAATATTTTTTTTATTCTTTATTTATTCACAGTATTTAAGGCCTCCAGCCAATAGTACAACATATAAGAAGTGCGGTGAGTAAATGTGAGATAAGTAACAGTAACAAATAATAATGGTAATAAAGACAATATGTATACATAATTTGTTGATATAATATAATAATAAATCAAAATAAGCATAACTATTTACAATTATCAATTTGTTTTCGGATAACATATGACTGATAAATAAACATAGCTAAATTTCGATAATTATTTTCGTCAGACATGACCCTAATAAAAATAAAAATATCCCTATTTGTTTTATGTTGTCTCTCGTTCTCTATTTCTTGAAGTAAATTGGTTCTTAGATTATCATACAATTAACAATAAACAATAACATGTATTTCATCCTCAGTATTTACAGACTCTTTCAATTTTTGGTACATTTTTCCAGCGTCCTGTCTCTACAGCTAAATCATGGTTTGAACATCGAAAACGGGTTAAGGATTGTCGAAATTTAGTCACAGATACCTTGGATAAATAAGGTTCATAGTTAACATTGTGTTTAATCAAGCTATAATTTTGTAGTCTGGACGTCTCTTTAATATCACATGATAATTGTTGACGTGAGCAATCAATTAGCCATTGCTTAAATGATGATAAAAACCCATTACATCAAAAACATCCTGCCCTTGCCAAACGTAACCAAATCCATATTCATATAAAATATGCTTAATATTACTGGTCAAAGTTGACCTTCCAGCTAAATCTAAATTGTACAATAAGTCATAACAAGCTTTGGTAAATATAGTAATTTTAACCAATACTTAAGACAATTATAGTATTTACATAGAGTGGTACTCGACCAGTTTCACCATATACTGCACAATTACATGTGTTAGAACTAACGTGTCATATAGATTTCAGAAACCTTAACTGCACCTTTTCTATCGATTCATATTTTCTAAAACCCCAAATCGCAGAAGCATATTCTAATATTGGTACGATCATTCGATCGAATAAAAATAATGAATTTTTAATACTAATATTGCTCTTTTTGATATAATATGTTAACATATTGGGGGCCTTCCTGGCCTGCTGTGCAAGGGTGTCTGTCGCAAGGGTCCAAAAATATACCCAAATATTTATAGCCATTTACAGTCTCTATTTCTGTGCCATCGAGAAACCTTTTCTCATACGACTTGACAATTCCACCTCGTCTAAATGCGACGACCTTTGTTTTGCTTAAGTTAATTTGCATCCCATATAACTTGCCAAATGTTTGGATGCAGTTTATTTGAGATTGTAGCCCAAAATGGCAATTTCGTGGATTCTGATTGGTCGAAAAGTGGTGTCGAATGAGTATAACAGTCCTCTAAATTTCTTGGGCGACTCACTGCGAATGAATATTTTCTTGGAACTGGGACTCTGTTTGCAGTGGCCAACAATTCTACACCTCAAAACTTTATTCTAGAAAATCTTCATGATTTTTTCTTGTATGTCAACAACAATGAAATTCAACCATTGGTTTATTGAAACACACACCTGAAACACACAAAAAAACAAAGTTAGTGGTGTATTTGAAAGATAATAAGTAAATTTTATTTGAAGGATGGTCGGACAATAATGGTTGCTATGGTCATTCTGTCATAATCAGACTGGTCAAAATCGAAGATTTTCAACAAGTGAATAAAAATACAACAACTTATTGAACTCTATATGGAGCGTAAATAACTGTTGCGTTGGTGATATATTTTAAAAAAAATATACAAGACAGGCTGATACTGATATGAATAGGACAGACACTAATTTTCATACACGGTCACACGAGTGTTTGGACATTAATCAAACATGGTATGCAATTTATTTAGGACCTAGTCACTGCCGGCGTTCACAATTATTAAAAAAGTACAGATTTAATACACTTACGATGTTTGTGTCCATCTCCAACATGATCGTAGAGTGAACTCCCTTTTTAAACAGGCACTATTAACCAGTCGCTTTGTGAACCAAACCGAACGAGAATGGTGTTACAATCGTTACGTCACGGATGTTTTCATGACGTCAAAATTGTTTTATTTGGTTTTTACGTCATTTAAACCAATAAACGACCGTCAACAATCGCGAAAGAAAGAATCCCATTAAAAATGTTAAATATTTTGGGCTACAATATCGATAAACACCTCCTGTTTAGAATTTATCGGACTGTTATTGTCTATTTGATACCGCGTAAATTTTTCATTAGAGGCGCTCGATCGCTGCGCGATCTCGGCCTCTAATGATTTAAGCGGTATCAAATGACAATAACAGTCCTCTAAATTCTAAACAGTCGGTGTTTATCTCCTAATTGTAATCTAGGAACAGTGTTAATATTGAGAGTTAATCAACACGCCCGGATGACATCCCTCCAGTGATTTTTTTTTGGTTTAAAATTCACAGAAGCTGTATAGCTTAGGCTATATTGTAGTAGACGCTGTTCATATGATTATTTACAGGCTTACCTGATCTGACATTTTGCAATCTTCAATAATTTGGTATACTGACTGTTGGGGAAAAAATAGAGCAACCAGTCAAGCGTGTGTTATCATCACCTGTCCGACCAGCAAAAAACTGGAAGTGAGATCAGCTAACCTTTCAGAGTCATAAGCCTCCATGTCGGCCATATTTTATTTCATAAATATGAAACAAGTATGGCGGCTTGGGGGATTTAACTTTTTTTATGCAATTATTTCGGTATTTTTGTAACCGGAGTTCAGCTTTAATAAAATACCAATATATATTAATACCTTGTGGTATAATGATAAGTCTTGTCAATCAATAATTTCTACTTCTAGGTTCATTCCTAGTAAAAAACAACAAAACCTGTCGAATTAAGTATGCCCTTCCATGTTATTAAGTAGAAACTTAACATGTTTATTAAAGTAGATTTTCCCCACTGGTCTAGTGATACTAGAAGATCAATATTGACGATTTAAAAATATAATTTCAACATTCGCTGGTCTAGTTAGTTTAAAGGGACAATCCCGATTTGAGCGTCAATATATAGAGAAAGGGTGTAGTTACCTTGTCTTAAAATTTCAGCTCAAAATATTGAGTTGTTTGGACGTTAACGTGAAAACTGCTTATCTGGACACGTAACCCTTTTAAGATTTCGGGTCAATTTTTTCGTTGGATGATCTGATAATCGACTCCTGTTCCTTTATAGTCTCGGTCACCCAGAACCCTCTAGTCTTCAACGTCTGGTTCCATTGTCAATTTTTGACGAAAATTACTGGATAATCCACCGCATAAAAAAAAACTTCCGGTTACGCATGGGCAATGGAACCTTTTGGCTAAAGTCTCGATAAGTGATAGATATTATGAAGTCGGGCCATTTTTGCTAGATTCTATAAAGCCATGCAGAAATACATCCCACAATTCACTTGGCACATCATTATTAGAAACAAAAAAGAGACGAGAAAATAGCATGAATCGCGATGAAGTTTAAGAAAATTGTAAGAAGCCATACGTCTGACTCATGACGAGAGAAAATTACTATTTCAATTAAAACCTTTACAAACAAAATTTAGAGAGTGTCATTGTTCACAAGCGAGATGTTTTGATAGATTCAGTACGTGGTAACTTAACAGATTGGATAATCCAGACAATGTCCGATTTTCCGTCAAATTTTGAGGACTCATCCAGACTAATATTGGGTAGAATATTTGTTTGGATAGTAGAGACTAGTCTTTAAAGGTCTCTACAGTGAAAGACACATGTGCTGTACTTGATAACGAAGGGTACATTTCACCTAAACATTATTGTTAAAAAATAAAGTCTCCGCATAATACAGCTTAAACACCGGTCTCCATTTCCAGATGAAGACTGGCGGCTTTAAATTGTTTGAACACAACTCTATTGATAATTTAAAACTATAATTTCAGTATCTATTCAATACGAACGTGACGTAATACTCTAGTAATAAATTAAATTGGAAGTGTTATTGCCCCCCCCCCCCCCCCCGAGCCATAGAAAACATGTCACATGTTGAGTTAGTTAGTCGGTCCTGGGGTAGATAATTTTAGGGGATTTTAACACGGTTTTATTTTCCGAAATATTATCGGGTTTGGCCCTTTAAGAGAACCATATTGATGATTTAAAATTATAATTTCAACATAAGCTGGTCTAGGTACTATAATAGAACTCTATTGACGATTTAAAATTATAATTTCAACACCCACTCGATACGCCCTGTCTAGGTACTTTAGTAAAACTATATTGATAATTTAAAATTATAAATTTCAATATCTATTCAATTCGAACGTGACGTACCTACTCTGGTAATAAATTAAATTAGAAGTGTTATCGATCCCCCCGAGCCACACATATTGGTTAGTTCTTGTTTCTTGTAAATATAAGAAACAGAAATAGTATTTTTGATAAATAAAAAGGGAAGAACTAAGACAAAGGTTATTATCACAGCATCGATTTTACTTTTCTCAATTCAATAATAAGTGTCAGTTACCCGTTTTATTTTTTATATTAAACGTTTCAGTGGTGTCGATTTCCCCAGTTGTACGTGACAAGGAGTAGAGTCGCCAGTCCAACCACAGGAATCTGACCTTCTATCCGTATATGCATACATTATTATGTACGACATGATGTATGCATAAATATACGGATAGAGAGTCCGATTCCTGCGGTCAAACTCGAGTCCGGGTCGCGGGACTGGAGTTCCCACCAGATATATAAATATAAAAAGAACAGGAATGCAATGCCCTTTGAAGACTCGATTTTACCTGTTCTCGCTTCGGCTCGTGTTTTTTCAACAATTCGTAATGTCAGGCAATCAAACCTCTGTCGATTCACTCAGATATGTACTTTCTTCAATCCAGTCGTTTTGATTTGCATAAATACTCCCACAAAACGATTTCATAGCCATTTGTTTCCAATATTTACATTATTTTCGTCCATTTCCATTTTGTCCTCACCGCCATGCGCTGACGTCACATATAACACCGATCACAAATTAGCACCAAAGAAATGAATCAAATGGGGTTTAACGTCCTACTGTTCTGCTTCAACCTGGGCTAATGAAGACGGGGATACGCCATACAGTGTGCTACGAGGAAAACATTCCCCGGACAGTGGCGCTACCGCCTACTCTTATGTCGAAGAACAACTGTCAAGGGATCGTTTATGTGCACGCCAACGCCAGAAAATCTGGACGAACTTTCCAGGCTAGCAAGCCAGCATCTTACCTACATGGCCACCGCGATCCCCCGGAGGATCCAGAGAAAACCCACGAGGTTGACAGGCTACCCTATTCACGTGACAATAACATTGAACCATTTAATTAAACTCGAGCCCTGGCCCTAACCCACAATCACTGTCAACAATCACGTGCCTTAACCGTGTTTAAATCTTGTGACCTTGACGAAATCTGAAGGGGGCCTTGACATTTAGATCCGACCTTTGTTAATTCTCGAATATCAAGTCTCACGTGTAACATATAGACGCCACAACCCTTGAGTAAATTAATATCCTGACCAGAAACTACTGATAACACTTGTTGGACCGTATTATAGACCATTTCAATCGCCATGGATGACTCCAGTGACATCATCCAATCGAATCAGAAGTCCCAGAAGTTTGTAATACTGCAATCGTAAAACTAATTTGTTTAGCCATCGGAAATTTGATCATTTGCCATTTTTGGTCTCTGTTTCTATAAATAGTTACTTTGTTTTCTAAAGTAGGCTAATTGTTTCGGTTGTTCGACTTCCTGAAACTGCCACAGGGGCCTGCAGGAGAATTATGTTCGTTTAAAGCCCAGACTAGCAATTCTCTCGCCATTGAATTTTAAGTCGTAAAAATAGTCCTCGGGCTATTGTTACGACGATGCTTTCAGAGTTAAAAACTGAATAGTCGTAAAAATAGCCCTAACCCTTCCCATCTCTTGTAAATTGCTGCCTCCAGTCCTAACAATGTTCAAAATACTGCTCCTTTTTCAAAGCTGGTGTAGGGAATATTGGCAGCAACTTTAGAATTCGTTCTAAACTTTGGATCAGACTCGTGGTTACATTAGCCACAAACAATAGCAACAAAGCTATTTTAAAGGGACAATGACACTTTTGCTGGCTTGACAGGTCCAGAAAAAAATAGCCTTATTCTAACTACAAGATGTTTAAGTGTCCTACCTGTTGTGTAAATTATCCATTACAACCTATCTTACTTGTTCAGAGGGTTCAAAAATATGTTTAAATCCAAGTTGCATTTGAAAGTGCTTACGTAAGGCTTATCAAATCATGTTACGGCATGTATTTGAGTATCAGTATTATCCCATATGTGATAGAACTGGTTACACAAGTACGTTACAAATATAATTTTAACACAGAGGTCATTGTTAAATAAATCTTCCAATCTTGTAACTCAGGTTTATGTCAAAATTGAGTTAGGACCAAATTTGTAGTTACTTAAAGTGAGTACAGGAGGATCGCACTACACGCAAAACAAAAATCTACAAGATAAACCCGCGGACAAGACCGAAAACAGACATTGTAAAAAAAATATCAAATCAAGTGAATGGATCCGGGGGGCCAACCGTAAGCGTCCATTGAGCTGTACAATGCTTCCTGTTGTTGTACTAGATATTCCAATCTTTTGATTTTGTAAGCAGTTAAACCCATGAAAAAAACCGAGCAATGTCCTTCATTTGGCTATAGTATCACAAAACATCCTAATAACCCAATAGTCAAATCAATGGATGAGCCGAGGTTTAATATTCATTCATTACGTATTCCTTTGCTTTCTCAAGATAAGAAAAAAAATGAGAGATGCGTTATGAAGATTTCTAGAAATAGAAGAGACATATCTGGTATCTAATAATTAAAAACATTAATTGAATGTCACTAGATAAGGAACACGATAAAAATAGAAATAATCCGTAAATTCACTCGGTTTTTATTTATTCCATACTTAAAGATACATTATGGGAGACAAGATAAAGACGTGTCAGTTCCTACTATACTAGTTAAAAACTAGATAATGTAAAGGGAATTTGCGGACAGACAGAGATAGAGAAGGGGGGTTTAACGTCCACTCAATAGTAGGCTAAGAACAGTAGGACATTAAAACTAGATAATGGGAAGGGAATTTTGGGACAGATAGAGATAGAGAAAGGGGGTTTAACGTCCACTCAACAGTAGGCCAAGAACAGTAGGACGTTACAACACATATCATATCATGTAGATGTTGTTGGGTGTTTAACAATCTAGGATAAATGTTTCTTGATAATCAACACATGTTCCCCCTGGTCAAATCTCCTTTCACGAGTGTCTACAACATGTTCCCACTGGTCAAATCTCCTTCACAAGTGTCTTGTCTAGTAAATTTAATTTGTGAAAAATGAAAAACATTTTAGACCAACTTTACGGTAATATTTTAATAGGTTGACAGAATGAATGACAGTTAGGATGCTCAAGATCTCAACCCCAAAAAGATAAATGAATGAAATGGGATTTAACGCCCACTGTTTACTCCATCCGGAATAATGAAGACGGACAATAATTTGAATTCTAACTGGTATGGATTCTTTTATGTCTACATCAGCCTGTACACGGGGCCTTTCTATATTTAGGCATCAGACAGCTGCAATCCGACAGCTCAATCAGCTAATGGTACCAAATGAAATTGTGTTTAACGTCCTACTGTTCTGCTCATTTCATATCATATGACATTTCGTCATAATAGAGATTGTGTCAGATTATACAAGACAATGCCCCCCCCCCACAACTCTACTAGTAGCTGTGTGTTTGATTATGGATAAATGAACCGGAGTTTAACGACCTACTTTTCAGACTCAATGACAAACCTAGTATCGCGCACGTGCTAACCATTCGCCCCCCCCCCAAACCCACCCCCACCCCAGCATCTAAGTATAGTTCGGTGTTTGAGAGGCAACAAACATCCCCCCTCTCTCTCTCTCCCGGTTGGTACAAACGCGAGCGTGGGACGTTAAACCCCATTTGATTTCATTTAAGCAGAGTATCCGAGGGTATGAATGTAATGTTGTATTATTATAGATCAGAGGCCGCGGAGCCGGGGGGGCTAGGGGGGCTTTAGCCCCGGCAATAATTTTTAAGTGAAAATAAAATGTCGCCAAAAGCTCAAAAAAGCGAAAAAAGGTTAGGGGGGGTATGGTCAGTAGCCCCCCCCCCCCGAAATTGGGCCTGCTCTGCGGCCCCTGCTATAGATGTTATGAATACATATATTATTATTACAAATGTCAAGATGTTATGAATACTTATATAATATCAAGATAATATTAATAAGGCCTCGTGGTAACTTATTCTAATATTCTCAATCAGGCTATACTTCCGACCCTTCAACCAAACAATATAATATTCTCTCCACCCTTCAACCAAACAATATCCTGCCTTACAAACTACTTAAAGAACTTGTAAAACCTAATTTAGACCCTTCTCTTGTTGCAAGGTGTTGTACTATGGTTTCTACCAATTCGATCACAAGTCCTAGAAGACGGTAACATTACATAAAAACTGCAATCGTAAATTAGTTTTTCTATGTATCAGAAATTGGATCATTTTCGATTGTTTCTGTAGATATCGGTAAAAATCAATTTGCCTTTTTTCTCTCTTTGAAATAATGTAATTTACACGGTTAAAGTAGCAATACGTGATTTGTATTTTCTCGACAATATCAAGTTTCTCACTCAGATTAATAAACATTAGATTAAAGGGACAGCATGTAAGATTAGATAAAGAGCTGAAACTGAAAGTTTTATCTATAATAGTAAAAAAACGGTATCGTCAAAATGGTGTAATCAGCTACTGGACTGTCCATGTGTATGTGGTAATATGTGTCCGAAAGAGAAAGCTTACCTTTTAACTTTGATTAAATAAAAAGAAAATAAATGGTTTCTTAAAGGCAAATTATATAAGATCTAAATCTGGCTATTGTAGGGGGTGAGGGGATGACCAAATAGTTAGCGCGCTGTATCATAAGGTCAGGTTCAACTGGCGTGGTTTCGATTCCCAGGTTGTATATGATAAGGAGTAGGGTTTTCTCCAGTTTCCTCTCACTGCTAAAAAGTAAAGATTTCTACGCGCAAGCGAATTATTGAAATAAAATGGAACCATATGTTAGTCCCGAAATGACATATATAGTTCGTGCCAAGTGAACGTTTAACCCCATTTCCCACTCTGGCTATTATACTCTTTCTTTTGGCCTCGAATCGTCGATTTTCTCTGCCAGCCCTCGTTCGTCTCGCTTAGTAATAAACAATGATTGTTTAACTTAGAATATTGCTCCTTGTATTTACAGTTTAATTAATAAACGTCATTGAAATCATCTTATATGGGAGTTGACATACCATCGTATTGTCAATTGAAACCATCTTATATAGAGTTGACATACCATCGTATTGTCTGTCCATTGAAAACGGAATTAATTTTTATTTTGATTACGATACAGTATCTATTATCTTTAACAGAAGTTGCCGCCATTTTGTATCCAAATCAATATAAACGCAATTGTTTAAATGAGCTAAACCGCTAACTCAATATTTGTGATAATATTCGAAAATTAAAAACACGAGTTATAATTCAAACTGGTTCATTTCAATCAATATTGATGTTGCAGTCTTGCCGTGAAAATAAAAGGGTAACATGATCCAATATTCGTAATGAAAATAGAAGAACACATCCTCCGTGGAAACAATTAGTAATGGCGGATTCACAAACGATAAAATAATAATTAAAAAGCAAGATGAATGCAGTAAGCAGACGTAAACGATTGTCGTTCAATTTGGGCTGTTGACGTATTTCACCGAACATAATTGATTAGAAATTACAGGCTTATTGTGATGAATCTTTTTAATTATAAATCGTGAAAGTGTTAATAATGTTTATATGAAGGTCCTCGGTTGATGAAAGTCGAGTAATTTCCCTTAAAAGTGTAAAAATATAGATTGCTTAGTATTGCTTCTTAAGTATTTGTATTTATGAATTGTGAAAGTGTGACTAATGTCAATTTGGATGTCCTCGTCACCCTCGGGGATAAATAATAAAGTAGTAGAAACTTAAGTTTACAATAATTCATTCAATTTCATGGGTTAATAATATAAAGTTAGAGGTAGGGCGGCCTAATGATATGTTTAATTTTGATATTGAGGTGGTGTTGTGTGGCCAAAAATCGTATTGCAATATCGAAACCACGCCACTTGAATCAATGACACGCTGCGTGCTAACCATACGGCCATCCAAAGCAGCTGAGTTTATTTTTTTGGACAACCAGATTGTTCTTAGTACCCCCCGTTCTCTCGAATAAGATGGCATTTTACAGTATATATGCATCGATATGTTAGAGATATATGAACTATTTGTATTTAAATGACCTTGATGGAAACACTGGGTCACTATGGCTAAATTGCTGTCAAAAAATGATACGCCGTCACGTAATCATTTTCAGTAAAAATGAAATGTATAGCAAAGAATTGTATTTATTTATTTGTGCATGTCAGAAAGGATTAGGTGATAAATAAGATCTCCTTCTCGTCTTTTTTGTTATAAAAAATTATTAAAACTCATCTATAAAGTGAAAGAAAACCTCGACAGAGTTTCTATTTTTTACATTATCCACTTGTGTTATTATTTCTTGTAGGAGATTCTCTATTTAAAACGTCATCTGGTACTATATAGTTCTTGTTGTTGATGTTTTGCAATGTCTGTATAGTTTCACGAGGGGTGGGGGTGGATAGCCAAATGGTTAGCACGTGCGCGCTGTATCATAAAGCATGTCATTGAGTCAACTGACTTGGTTTCAAATCCCCGGTTGTATGTGACAAGCCTGTCAAACCTCATGGGTTTTCCACGGCTAAAGACCCCATCGCACAAGCGAATTATTGAAATAAAATTGAACCACATATTAGTCCCGAAATGGCATAGTTTCTTTCAAGTAAGTGGATGTTAAACCCCATTTCTCTCCTTCTGTCTCGTGAACATCACGTCACCATTGATTAAAACTGAGTGTATGTCACGTGGTACTATATAGTAAATGTCATGTGTATGTCACGTGGTACTATATAGTAAACATCATGTGTATGTCACGTGGTACTATATAGTAAACGTCATGTGTAAGTCACGTGGTACTATATAGTTCTTATAATGGAGATAATTAGACAAAACCTCATGACACGTCACTTATCGGTCAAATAGATTTACTTAATGTCCCCTAAAGCCTATCATAGTCCTAATTAGATAGCCAGGGAGGACACGGAGTGCCGAGGCTAATAACTACATTATATTATTGCATGCACGACACGGAGAACCGAGGCTAATTTCCAGGGGCCTGTTTCACGAATTTTTAACTTAAGATACAATCCAAATTTTAGTACATACTTAAATCTGATTGGCTAAGCGCTAAAATCAATCTGATACTATCCAATCGAATTACTAAAATCGGATTTTATCTTAGTTAAAATTTCGTGAAACAGGCCCCAGATTATATTATTTCATTCAGGACACGGAGAACCGAGGCTAATTTCCAGATTATATTATTTAATTCATACTGAAGGAGACGCACGAAATAATCTCAAGTATGGCGTCAATGGTGTGTTATTACAGATTTACATGCTGAAAAAATATCGTTTGTAATGAACAGTGTTTTAGGTCCCACGTTGCATGACCAACTCGGTTAATATATAATGTAGACAAGAATTCTCCCTGTAGCGAGAGAGAATCATAAAGCGTTTCATTTCATTTAAAATTGAAATTAACAGTCAGTGGATTACTTTTGATGGCATTCTGTGATAGCACGTATGATAAAACTAAAATTTCAAATGTCTGGAAAAAATTCATGCAAATGTTTTTTTCTAGAAATATTCCTACTCTCAATTATGAATCCCAACGTTTGCTGATGGCAATAGCGATAAAAATCACAGTAAACAATTCTTAAAACGAAAGTCGGCGGGTGTGGCACCAGGAAGGTTACGCTTACTCTTCCTAGGACACCTGTTACCACTGTTTGTCGTGTATCTTGTACACGGTGAACAGTCCATATTATGCTGATTACACTATTTTGCCTGATGACACTTTTATTCCTATACGTTTTTTTAGAACTTGGAATTTTGTGTAATGGTTTGGATTGTTCGTACTTATTTTATTGGATTCAACCATCGCGTAACCTAGCAGACGAGCACAAAGCCATTAAAGCCCCAATACCACTCTTGTTGTAACTGAATAATATATTCCAATCTTTATTCTGGTCAACAATTTGTACTATTTTACAATATTTCAATTAAAAAATGATACAAATTTTATCTTAACACACCTAATTTTAAAAATTGAAAAAATTCAACTACATGCCGTAACATGGTTTGAAAAGCCTTACGTAAGCACTTTCAAATGCAACTTGGATTTAAACATATTTTCGAACCCTCTGGACAAGTAAGATAGGTTGTAATGGATAAATTACACAACAGGTAGGACACTTAAACATCTTGTAGTTAGAATAAGGCTATTTTTTTTCTTGACCTGTCAAGCCAGCAAACGTCGAGCCGATTTTTGCTCCATCCCACGTCCTCTGTCCAGCATCGCAGAGAAAGGGACACTAAAAACGCTCTCGGTCAACGTTAGGACCGAACTTACATAGGATCTTCTTGTTAGAAATCTAGCCCCATACGCACTGAGACACCGTGGTATCCACCGAATGTCAGTCACCGTGTATCGGATAAACATAAATTTGAAAATTCGCAGAAACTCCATTAAATTAAAATGAATGTTCGGTCTCTATATTGGGCTAATGAAGACGGACATACGTCATACAGTGTGCGGTGCAATCTGTTCTACAGAGTCAATGCGTCAAAGTCTTTTATCTCTGTCCAAGATGATTGACTTTTAAAAGGTCAGACCGCTTTGGTAATACGGGTGACGTCACATCATAATGTTTGCAACCAAATCAAGATGGTTGAAAAACCGGTCGATTGAGTTTTAAAAAACACAGTATGATGAATAATAAACGGTACAACAAAAATATAATCCAAATGTTTCGAAAGCAAAAAAAAAACTGAAATAAAAACCCGTCAAATTGATGGTCACATGTCCGTCAAATTGATGGTCACATGTCCGTTAAATTAATTGTTTACATCGAACAGAAATGTATCGTTTTACCCATTTTACGTCTCCGCGTACTATTTTCTGTATCTATTGACGCTAAATATTGTACCGGTATATTTTCTATTCAGATATACTTTTAAACACCTGATTTCTAGCGTGCTTTAGGGGAACTTTGTCCAGGCACATGGCTTTGGGAGAAATTTTGCCAGACAGCGACAGTATGGCTTACTCTTATATCGAACCCCGACTGTCAAGGGATCTTTTACGTGTACGCCATTGTTTACCCAGGACCTCGGTATTCCGTTTCATCAGAACGACTAGACAGCTTCCTTTGTCAGGCCCTCCACCTGCAACACTGGCAAGGGTTAGTCCATAGAAATGAAGTCATTTTTTTTATACAAAACCAACCTGTACGAGAATGGCTTCTTGACAAAATCAAATAAAATAAAACCCCGTCATCAGACAAGAATTGAGTTCAAACACTGTGTATTGTTGAACAAGACGAAAGAAACCCAACTAAATAAATATTTATCCCACATTTTCTTCTATTATTTCTATTCTAATTTTAATAATTAGCAGTAATCGAGTGTTTTTACAAAACTTCTATTTTTCTATATAATTTTAATCGATATCTTGGGATATTGTTCAAACATCATGTCGCCATCGTGATCTGAAGTGTGGGGAGATGATGATAATGGAATCACGTTTTAATTTTATAATTACCCTTTTCAGACATCCCAAGTTTCATTTCAACACGTTCTTAGAAACAACAGCTACCCGTTAATCTACAAAACCAAATAGGTGAGACAAAAATCATCGACATTGAAAAACAATTGGATCTCTTGATATAATGATGTCGGTTTGTAGGTGGGTGTCTAGTCGATATAAAATATATTTTAAAATACAGAATAAAGCATGAATAATTTAAAACATCGTTCTTTTTGGTGTCTGAATCATAAGCCCAATAATTAACGCCTTCGTAAATTGGTCGATTTTAAACTCTTAATAGTTGCACCACACACAATTTACACAAAAACAAATATGGACAAGACACAACAGCTGAAATCACAAACAAACAAACAAACAATTCAAATAGAGTGAATTGATCCGGGAGCTAGCCATAAGCTTCCACTGCATTGTACAGTCCCGGGCCTGGTATGATACAGGCTTTACTAAAATGATTTACAAAAAAGACGTAACAGAAATAATGCGATCAATCTTGACAGTGGTCGTCTCTTCAATGGCGATAGGCTGCCAGTTGACATCAGGCGTTAAAACGCAAAAACAATTTCATCAACAAGGGCGATAATCCGGATAGAATCTCGGAACACGCTAAAATAATAGGAACAAAGTCCGACAACGCGTTCATTCTGCAATTGGAAGGGCTGAAACTCTACTCTGATAGAGAGTACAGGAAGAATTACTACACGCAAAACAAAACTGCTCGACATTTTTAATATAAATCAGTATTGATGTTGTGATCTTACCGGGAATGAAAAGGCTTCTGATATCCAGTATTTAAGCCAAAACAAACATTCACCAGTGGTACACGAATCGTGTACCATACTGCATTTCGGCGTCATTTGTAACAAGGGACTCACGGTGGCTAATTGGGAAGGACGCTGGCTCGCTCGGATGGAGGTCACGTGTTCGATCCCTGCATTGGCCGAGAAAGTTCATCTGGATTGTCAGGCGTGGTATTCCCTTGTCAGTAATGCAGGACGGGGGGCCTGACAAGGACAACTGCCTAGTCGTTCGGATGGGACAATAAACTTAGGTCCCGAGTACATATTCATCGACAATTGGACTTCGATTTAAGTGTAGACCGTGGCGCCGATGTCCGGGCAAAATCTCTGTCATAGCACACTGTATGGCGTATGCCCGTCTTCATTAGCCCAGATCGGAGCAGAACATTAGGACGTTAAACCCCATATCATTTCTTTAAACCCCCCAACGTTTCAAATACTGACAACATACACAAGAAAATTGATTAGATGTGAAAACAAAAATCTTTGTCGTCTGGTGGAATAAGAACTGAGCGGCTTAAATCTGAGTAAATTTCGAATTTTATCGATCAAGATAGAAAACTATTATAAAAACATTGTAACAGAATAAATCAACACCATCTTCCTATCGGCGGACTCACGTGATCTATACTCCATTAAAATCCATTAAATGAAAAAAAAAGATACAAAAGGGGATAAGACATTTCTCTAAGTTAATGATTTATGTCGTAATTATTTATACTCCGCTGTTTAACTCCACGAGGAAGGGTTGGGCGGCAACCCGCGAGGAAGGGTTGGGCGGCAACCCGCGAGGAAGGGTTGGGCGGCAACCCACGAGGAAGGTTTGGGCGGCAACCCGCGAGAAAGGGTTGGGCGGCAACCCGCGAGGGAGGGTTGGGTGGCTGAATCATTTAACACATGCGTTTAAGATAATAAGGTTTGTCATTGAGTCAAATGGCGTGGTTTCCCGCTTGTATTCGACAGTGAGGTTATCCATCCTCTGTGGTCCTCCCACTGTTAAAGATTATCCGTTAGTCCAGAGAAAAAAAGGGACAGAGAACGAGAAGGGGAATTGGGGTTTTACGTCCACTCGACTTAAACTGGGACATTTCAGGACTCAGACATTGTTCAATTTTAGGGGTCTTTAGCAGTAGGGGGAAACTGGGGGGGGGGCGAGAAAACCTACGAGGTTAGACAGGCGACCCTACTCCTTGTCAGTACAACCGGGGAATCGAAACTGCGACAGTTGAATCAATTACAGACCTTATCCGTGTTTAAATCTCGTGGCCTTGACAAAATCTGAAGGGGGTCTTGACATTTAGATCTCACACATCAGTTGGCCTTTGTTTATTCTCGAATACAAAGTCTCACGTGTAACATATAGACACCGCAACCCTTGAGTAAATTAATATCCTGTCCAGAAACTACTAATAACATTTGTAGGACCTAATTATAGACCATTTCAATCACCATGGATGACTCCAGTGACATCATCCAATCGCATCAGAAGTCCCAGAAGTTTGTAATAATGTGTAAAAGTGCAATCGTAAAACTAGTTTGTTTAGCCATCGGAAATTTGATCATTTGCCATTTTTGATCTCTGTTTCTATAAATAGTTACTTTGTTTTCTAACGTAGGCTAATTGTTTCGGTTGTTCGACTTCCCGAAACTGCCACAGGGGCCTGCAGGAGAATTATTTGTCACTAGAATGTCACTAGATAAGGAAACACGATAAAAATAGAAATAAGCCGTAAATTCACTTGTTTTTATTTTTTCAATACTTAAAGGGCTAATCCCGATAATATTTTGGTGAAATTTACCTTTCGTTATCAAGTGCAGCACATGGGTCATTCACTGTATAGACCTCTTAGGAACGGCAATAGATTATCAGGTCAACTAACGCAAAAAATTGACCAGAAATCTTAAAAGGGTTACGTGTCCGGATAAGCATGTTTGACGTTCACGACCAAACAACTCAATATTTTGAGCTGGAAATTTGAGGCAAGGTAAATACACCACTCCTCTTTATTTCGACGCATAAATTTAATACGAACTCAGACTTTTATTTTTTTTAGACTCTCTTGAAATCGGGACAGTCCCTTTAAAGATACATTATGGGAGACAAGATAAAGAGCTGTCAGTTCCTACTATAATCGTTAAAAACAAGATAATGTAAAGGCACTTTGTGGACAGACAGAGATAGAGAAAGGGGGTTTAACGTCCACTCAACAGTAGGCCAAGAACAGTAGGACGTTACAACCCATACCATATCATGTCGATGTTGTTGGGTGTTGAACAATCTAGGATAAACGTCTGTTGATAATCAACACATGTCCCCTCTGGTCAAATCTCCTTCACTACTGTCTAGTCTAGTAAATTTAATTTGTGAAAATGAAAAAACATTTTAGACCAATTTTACGGTAATATTTTAATAGGTTGACAGAATGAATGACAGTTAGGATGCTCAAGATCTCAACCCCAAAAAGATAAATGAATGAAATGTGATTAAACGCCCACTGTTTACTCCATTCGGACTAATGAAGACGGACATTAATTCGAATTCTAACTGGTATGGGTTCTTTTATGTCTACACCAGCCAGAACACGGGGCCTTTCTGTAATTAGGCATCCGACAGCTCAATCAGCTAATGGTACCAAATGAAATGGGGTTTAACATCCTACTGTTCTGCTCATTTCATATCATATGACATTTGGTCATAATAGAGATTGTGTCAGATTATACAAGACAATGCCGCCCCCCCCCCCCCAACTCTACTAGTAGCTGTGTGTTTGATTATGGATGAATGAACCGGAGTTTAACGACCTACTTTTCAGACTCAACGACAGACCTTATTATCGCGCACGTGCTAACCATTCGGCCACCCACCCCCAACCCCACCCCAGCATCTAAGTACAGTTTGGTGTTTGAGAGGCAACAAACACCCCCCCCCCCCTCTCTCTCCCGGTTGGTACAAAAGCGAGCGTGGGACGTTAAACCCCATTTGATTTTATTTAAGGAGAGTATCCGAGTATGGATTCAATGTTGTATTACTATAGATGTTATTAATATATATATTATTATTACAAATGTCAAGATGTTATGAATACTTATATAATATCAAGATAATATTAATAAGGCCTCGTGGTAACTTATTCTAATATTCACAATCACTTTATACTCCCGACCCTTCAACCAAACAATATAATACTCTCTCCACCCTTCAACCAAACAATATCCTGCCTTACAAACTACTTAAAGAACTTGTAAAACCTAATTTAGACCCTTCTCTTGTTGCAAGGTGTTGTACTATGGTTTCTACCAATTCGATCACTAGTCCTAGAAGACGGTAACGTTACATAAAACTGCAATCTTAAATTAGTTTTTCTAGGTATCAGAAATTGGATCATTTTCGATTGTTTCTGTAGATATCGGTAAAAATCAATTTGCCTTTTTTCTCTCTTTGAAATAATGTAATTTACACGGTTAAAGTAGCAATACGTGATTTGTATTTTCTCAACAATATCAAGTTTCTCACTCAGATTCATAAACATTAGATTAAAGGGACAGCATGTAAGATTAGACAAAGAGCTGAAACTGAAAGTTTTATCTATAATAGTAAAAAAAACGGTTGGTCACAATGGTGTAATCAGCTACTGGACTGTCCATGTGTCTGTGGTAATAGGTGTCCGAAAGAGAAAGCTTACCTTGTAAATCTGATTTAATAAAAAGAAACTAAATGGTTTCTTAAAGGCAAATTATATAAGATCTAAATCTGGCTATTGTAGGGGGTGACCAAATAGTTAGCTGTGTCACAAGATCTTGGTCAACTGGCGTGGTTTCGATTCACAGGTTGTATGTGATAAGGAGTAGGGTTTTCTCCAGTTTCCTCTCACTGCTAAAAAGTAAAGAATTCTACGCGCAAGCGAATTATCGAAATAAAATGGAACCATATGTTAGTCCCGAAATGACATATATAGTTTGTGTCAAGTGAACGTTTTACCCCATTTCCCACTCTGGCTATTATACTCTTTCTTTTGGCCCCGAATCGTCGATTTTCTCTGCCAGCCCTCGTTCGTCTCGCTTAGTAATAAACAATGGTTGTTTAACTTAGAATATTGCTCCTTAATTAATAAACGTCATTGAAATCATTTTATATAGGAGTTGACATACCATCGTATTGTCCATTGAAAACGGCATTCATTGGTCCTTGTATATACAGTTTAATTAATAAACGTCATTGAAATCATTTTATATAGGAGTTGACATACCATCGTATTGTCCATTGAAAACGGCATTCATTGGTCCTTGTATATACAGTTTAATTAATAAACGTCATTGAAATCATCGTATATAGAAGTTGAAATACCATCGTATTGTCTGTCCATTGAAACCATCTTATATAGGAGTTGAAATACCATCGTATTGTCTGTCCATTGAAACCATCTTATAAAGGAGTTGAAATATCATCGTATTGTCCATTTAAAACGGAAATAATTTTTATTTTGATTACGATACAGTATCTATTATCTTTAACAGAAGTTGCCGCCATTTTGTATCCAAATCGATATAAAAGCAATTGTTTAAATGAGCTAAACCCCTAACTCAATATTTTTGATAATATTCGGAAATTAAAAACACGAGTTACAATTCAAACTGGTCCATTTTAATCAATATTGATGTTGCCGTCTCGCCGTAAAAATAAAAGGGTAACATGATCCAATATTCGTAATGAAAACAGAAGAACATATCCTCCGTGTAAACAATTAGTAATGGCGGATTCACAAATGACAAAATAATAATTAACAAGCAAGATGAATGCAGTAAGCAGGCGTAAACGGTTGTCGTTCAATTTGGGCTGTTCACGTATTTCACCAAACATAATTGATTAGAAATTACAGGCTATTTGTGATGAATCTTTTTAATTATAAATCGTGAAAGTGTGAATAATGAAGGTCCTCGGTTGATGAAAGTCGAGTAAATCCCATAAAATTGTAAAAATAAATCGTGATAGTGTTAATAATGTTAATACAAAGGTCCGCGGTTCAAAGTCATGTAGTTTCCCATAAAATTGTAAAAATAAAGATTGGTTATTATTGCTTCTTGAGTATTTGTATTTATGAATTGTGAAAGTGTGAATCATGACAATTTGGATGTCCTCGTCACCCTCGGGAATAAATAATAAAGTAGTAGTAAAATAAAGTTTACAATAATTCATTCAATTTCATGGGTTAATAATATGTTAAAGGCAAGGCGACCAAATGATATAAAGTTAAAGGTAGGGCGACCAATGATATGTTTATTAACTGACTGGATATGAATCATAATAATATGATATAATAATTAGTACGTAATTATAAATTTTATATTATTTTATTGGTCGACAATTGTAATAAAAATGAATCGGTTTCGAGATATATAATAATTCAAACAACATGTTCTTCTCGGTACTTCCTAGAAAATATTTCTTTTAGATTACTGGAGATTGAATCGAAACTGTCACATTACACCTATTCTAAAAGAACTGCACTGGCTACCAATCACCCACAGAATCCATTTCAAACTTCTGTGTATGGCCCATAAATGTTTAAATGGAACAGCTCCAGAATATCTAAGTTTAATGTTATCTGAATATATCCCGAAACGCACCCTAAGGTCACAAAGTGATCACCTTCTAACAGTACCAAGTTATAGACTTAAATCCTTTGGTTTTCGACGATTTTCTCACAGTGTGCCAAAACTATGGAACTCTTTGCCTATACATCTCAAAACTTCGCAATGTTTAGAAACTTTCAAATCAAAACTAAAATCATATTTATTTTATTCCTATTATAAAGAGTGAACTATAAAACTGAAGAGCTAAACAAACCTGCGCCATGAGCATACTGTTTGGATGGAATGCGCGCAATATAAATATTTCTTTTAGATTTGGAAGAAAGATGGCTGCCTAGTGGCTGCATTGTATTTTTCTCTCCAAATTTCTTTAATTTTTAGTCCTTTAGAGATAACTGTGGATTACAGGTTTTGTTGTCAAACAAGTTACTGATATTGTGAATTATTATATTGGGATTATTGTTTGAAATTATTTTTGGTTTTGTTAAAATTCAACAAAACAAAGTTTGTTTGGTGTATTTTCATCATGATCACCTACAACAGAGATGAGTTGATTTCTATAAGTAGTGAGTTGCTGTTCTCTCCTAGGATCCCACAGGAGGTTTATAATCTGTTTCCTGAACTCTTTCTCACCCAATTTAGTGGTCACTATATTAAGACAAGGATAACAAACAGAAAGAAACTTGGCCATACGCCAACTAGGGGTGTGAACTTAAATAATCTAACAGACATCAATACTAGTATTTCTGATCCAAAACACCATACAATCACAACTGTACTGAATGTTTTTCCACGACTCAAAATTATCAAGCCAAATAGAGAAACAGTTCGCACTAAATTAAAACTTATCTCATCATACGAACTTCAATATTGTCTAAATTTTATGCTATGGAATGCCCATTCGTTGGATAAGAAGATCAGTTCTGTATGTGCATCTATTATTACCAATCAGATCGACGTGTGTTTGATCTCGGAATCCTGGATTACTGACAAAAATGGTGCTCTAGTGGATGCTGATTTTTCATCGACTATTTCCGGCTTTAGCACATATCATGTGCCGAGGAGCCATCGTCGTGGTGGTGGTCTTGCGATGCTGGTGAGATCAAACCTCAAAGTACTGAAGTGTAGTGCTGTCACATTCAAATCAATGGAAGTCCTGGACTACAATATCCACAGTGGAAGTGACATCCTCCATATTGTTCTGATCTATCGAATCCCATACTCAACAAGGCACCGTGTTACAGTCAGTACTTTTATCTCAGAATTTGGAACTCTCATGGAATCGGCTCTGTCCTCCCCGGGTCATCTGATTGTGGCAGGCGACATGAATATACATGTAGATGTGTTGGAAGATGCATATGCCAGTCAATTCATTGATTTGTTCACCTCAATGGGCCTATCACAGCACGTACTGGGGTCTACCCATTACAAGGGCCATACCTTGGACCTTGTATTGTCACGCGCTGAAGATTCATGCCTAACTAACTTCAGAATAGATCGATCAATGCCATCTGACCATTATGCAGTGCATTTTACATCTAATATTCATCGCCCACCATTGACAAAAATCACCAAACAGCACAGGAACCTAATGGATCTGGACCCATGTGTACTGAAGGAATCTATTCATTCGTCACTCACCATGTCAAGCTCTGATGTGAATGAACTGGCTGCCGCTTACAATTATGCACTCAGTAATGCGATAGATGAGCATGCCCCTATTCGAACCAGGGTTCTTGTTGAGAAGCCTCGGGCTGATTGGTTTTCTATTAACCTCTCTGAAGAGAGGCGACTGCTGAGAAAGCTCGAAAGGAAGATGGTGAAAACGAATCTGATCATTCACAAGGAGATCTACAAGGCAGCGTCTAAGGCGTATAACAAAGAACTTGTTGATGCGAAATCCGAGTTCCACGGGAACAAGATTCAGGCTGCTGACTCAAAAAGATTGTTTGCTATTATTGACAATTTGTCTGGTAGCAAGGCGTCCACTTCCTCAGTACTCCCAGACATGGACCCTGCACAGTTACCCGACATTTTTGCGAAATTCTTCAGTAAGAAAATTTTGGACATTAGACTTGGCTTAAATTCTAATTTGGATTGTAACTATAAAAATTCTAGTCTCGGCCCAGGTACATTATTTCCTTCTGTTTCTTCTACGCCTCAGTTCCGCCAGTTTCAGCAGATGAATGTTGAAGAAGTTGTGATCGTGGTGCGGAAAATGCCACCCAAGACCTGCTCCATTGATCCAATGCCGACTAATTTAGTTAAATGGTGCATTGACGTTATAGCGCCCTTTTTAACTTCTATTGTGAATACGTCTTTTGTGTCAGGCTCGTTTCCGGAGAGTTGTAAAGTAGCCGTCATTCGCCCTTTGATCAAGAAACTGGGGCTAGACAAGGAGGTTTTGAAGAATTACAGGCCAGTTTCGAACTGTACATTTCTTGATAAGTTTCTGGAGAAGTGTGCCTTGTCTCAGCTTCACAAGTACCTAAAGAATAATAGTCTTTATGGTAAATTTCAGTCGGCCTACCGTGAGGGCCACAGCACCGAGACAGCTCTTTTGCGTGTCCATAATGACGTCATGCGCTCTCTCGATAGACAGCACGATCTGATTCTTATCCTACTGGACTTGTCTGCTGCCTTCGACACCATCGACCACGACATCCTCATAGACAGGCTGCGTTCCTGGTTTGGAATCGAAGGAACAGCCCTAGATTGGCTTGAGTCATATCTGCAGGGTAGAACACAGAAGGTTGCGATTGGTTCGGTGGTTTCGGAGACACATCCTCTTACTTATGGAGTACCCCAAGGTTCCGTTCTGGGGCCAGTTCTTTTCTCGCTGTACATGGCTCCACTCGAAGAGATTATTACCCGCCATGGCCTGAACTCAGTCATCTACGCAGATGACACCCAACTGTATATTGCGTGTGAATCCCACACTGATTACACTGTGGTGCGTCGTATTGAAGCTTGTGTTGACGAAATCCGGCATTGGATGCGTGCGAATATGCTCGCTTTGAACGATGGCAAAACGGAAGTTCTGTGGCTTTCATCCCGCTTTAAGGATGCTACTCTACGGTCTAACATGAACGATGTGCGGGTTGGGGAGGTACACGTCTCTGCTACGAATTTGGTGCGGAATCTTGGGGTGTTGATGGATTCGAAGGGAACCATGGACACTCATATCACTAATGTGTGCAAGGTAGCATCTTTTGCTCTATGGCGTATTGGAAAACTTAGGGGGCTCCTTGATCAAAGCTCGACTGAGAAGCTTGTCCACGCATTTGTAAGTTCACGATTGGACTATTGTAATAGCTTACTAGTAGGGTCATATGGTTACCAATTCCGTAAATTGCAGCACATCCAGAATGCTGCTGCTCGCCTAATAGTTAAACGCAAGTTGGAGCGTCATACAGATATGACGCCATTACAAATGGAACTCCACTGGCTACCAATTGAAGCTCGAGTCCAGTTTAAAGTCATCTGTATTATTTTCAAGTTGATCCATCATACATCATCTGCGCCACTCTATCTTACTGAGCTCATTTCTGTTGCTACACCGGTGAGAAATCTTCGTAGTGCTGACGGTGTGAAACTTGTGTATCAACCACTTCGACCCAAACCATCAAGAGCTTATGGTGATCGCGCGTTCAGTGTTTTTGCACCAACCCTATGGAATTCCTTGCCTGGCCACTTGAGGTCTATTACGAATCTGATATCTTTTAAATCCTCTTTAAAAACACACCTTTTTCGAAAATGGTATTCAACATAATGTGCTTATGTTGGTGAACAATAATTGTTTTTACATGTTTATAAACGTTATGTACAGCGGTTTGAGATTTGCTAATGTAAATCGCTATATGAAAAATTAATTATAATAATAATATAATTTCATTTATCTTGAAGGGTGATTTTAGATTCGGATTCACCGACTCCAAATACTCTATTAGAACACCAAACATCGACCACGGCAGGTGATGACGCTCTGTGCATTCGGAATATAGGAGTTTCGGGCACTATTTTGGCCGTCATCTTTGATTTTCGCCATATTTGATTTTTCCGAATTGGTTAAATATCGAAACTCGAATTTGCTGACTCCGAAAATCGCCGAAAAGTCGCCATACAGTGGATAACGGGAGTGTTTTCCTACCTCTAGAGTGAGATTGTTGATTTTGGACGCCATATTTGATTTCCTGAGACCAATTATAATAGCAGATATAAAAGACACCCTACAGTGGATATTAGAAATGAATATGTACATTATATGCAAAGAATATCGATTTTGACGCCACTCTGAAAATTGCCCTGCACCAATCTAAAGAGCACCTTTTCGGACAAAATTCTTTCGGAGTCATGTTATTCGGCCAATTTAGCTATAGAAACGCCCTGGCGATTTTATATTTTTCAAAAATGTTGCATACTGGCCAAACCCTAGTTATAGAAAAGGAAATAATTACATATTTCCAAAGAAAGCACGCCAATAACACTTGTTCATAGAGGGCGCGCGAATTATTCGTATTTATAGGGATTACACGTATTATAGAAAGCACATGACAATAACATGAGTTCAATAGAAAACACAACAATAAAACGTGTTCATATAATGTTCACTAAACATCACAGTAAACAATTCTTTAAACAAAAGTCGGCCGGTGTGGCGCCAGGAATGTTAAGCTTACTCTTCCGGACACCTGTTACCACTGTTTGTCGTGTATCTTGTACACGGTGAACAGTCCATATGCTGATTACACTATTTTGCCTGATGACACTATTTTTCCTATACGGTTTTTTAGAACTTGGAATTTTGTGTAATGGTTTGGATTGTTCGTACTTTTTTTATTGGATTCAACCATCGCGTAACCTAGCAGACGAGCATAAAGCCATTAACTTACCCTTTACCCAAGACTCTTTGATCGTCCCATGAAAACGTCGAGCCGATTTTTTCTCCATCCCACGTCCCCTGTTCAACATCGCAGAGAAATAAAATAAAAACCAAGTACGAACAATCCAAATCATAAGACAGAATTCGAAGTCCTAAAAGCGTTATAGGCAAAATAGTGTATTCAAGCAAAATAGTGTAATCAGCAAATGGACTGCTCCTCGTGTACAAAATACACGACAAGTAGTGGTAACAGGTGTCCGGACACTAAAAATGCTCTCGGTCAACGTTAGGACCGAACTTACATAGGATCTTCTTGTTAGAAATCTAGCCCCATACGCACTGAGACACCGTTGTATCCACCGGATGCCAGTCACCGTGTATCGGATAAACATAAATTTGAAAATTCGCAGAAACTCCATTAAATTAAAATGAATGTTCGGTCTCTATATTGGGCTAATGAAGACGGACATACGTCATACAGTGTGCGGGGCAATCTGTTTTACAGAGTTGATGCGTCAAAGTCTTTTATCTCTGTCAAAGATGACTGACCTTTAAAAGGTCAGACCGCTTTGGTAATACGGGTGACGTCACATCATAATGTTTGCAAACAAATCAAGATGGCTGACAACCCGGTCGATTAAGTTTTAAAAACACAATATGAAGAATAATAAACGGTGTTCAGTACAACACTTAGACACCCTGGCTTCTACCGGAGAAACTCAAACACAACACGTCTAAGTCATTATAAGAAAAGCCCCAACAAAATTATAAACACTCAATCGATTGTCCAGGTTGTGTTTTTTAAATTAAAAAATTAAATCATCCGTCTGCTCTGAACACAGAAGCTCTACGTGAGTCAACAATCGTCTGTAGATTTTATTTGATGTAAAACTTTTCTTCTTTTCTTGGTGTAAAGTTCAATAATGTCAGCTTTTATGTGGATTATTAATCGCATTCCGCCGCGCTGTTGATGAGTGTTGGGTGAATCATATCACATTTAAAATAAAATATGAAATATAAAGTGATTTAAAGTGAAGATGATATAGGAGTTAGTCAGTTTGTCCAATATATTGTTAGTTTTTTTATTCAAGGATAATTCACTAATTACTAATTTCACTGCGTAACAAACAAAATACACAGGGTCCGCTTATATGGAGAGAGAGAGAGAGAAAGGGAGAGAGAGAGAGGGGAGGGTGGGGGTAACATCCACGCGTGGCAAACTAGGTCATTTCTAGACTAAGATACAGTTCAATTGTATTATAAAACTTCAATTGCGCTTATGGGTTTCTAGCAGTCATAAGAGGCGGAAAAAACCCTCGAGGTTGAACATGAGACCCTATTCATTGTCACGTACAACCGGGGAATCGAAACCATGCCACAAATTTACTGATAGACCTTCGGGTGTAAGGCGTTGGTGTAAACCATTCGGCCACCCAACGCGGTACGAACCGTACGAATCATCGGTACAATGAGACTATGATTCCTCTGGTCTAAGACTGGTAATTATATATTACTCGTAATAATTACTAGTCTGAATCCCTATAAATTGTCTGCCCTTGTTATTCTAGTATCGTGATTTCTCTTTAAAGGAATCAAGTCTCTAACTCAACATCATCAAATCTCTAACTCAACATCAACAAGTCTCTAACTCTTCGACATTGCTAACAAGAATTACTAGCAAATTTAAATCAAGATTGGTGTTGTTATCTTACCGTGAAGCGATGGGCTTCTGATATCCAATATTTAAAGATACATAATGGAAAATTAGAAAAAGTGCTGGCAGTTACCGTTATAATAGTTTAAAAGTAGATAATGTAAAGGGAATACACGGAAAATGTCCGCCAAATTGCCCCACTCTGAATCGAGATACTAGCCTTTGATTATTATTCCTTTAAATCGCTAATATTTGGCAGCTAGAAATTGTCACAAATAGGTCGCAAGGCATACAATTGTGTAAAATGAATGAATATAAATTGATTTACATTCAATAGTTTCCGTTTTTACTCTCATTTCAAATCACGTTTTTCTCGGCGAAATACGTCATAAGTCTTACTCGAATGACAATCTCTGGTTATTTTAGTCTACTATAGTATTTATTGTGCATGTTTATTTTGTCTGGATATCAGAAGCCCATCTATTCTCGATAAGATGACAATATTAATGGTGGTTTAAATTGACAAATAATTCGTGATTTCAATGTCGAAGACTTTGGATTGTATTTAGTTAGAGACGTAGCTACTTTAAGCTTAAAACAATATGGTGAATAGTGACGTATATGCTGAATAGCGACGTATATGCTGAATAGTGACGTATATGCTGAATAGTGACGTATATGCACGTAATGAATGAATGAATGAATGGGACTAATACTGTGTAATCTCGGGACAATTTCGCCCGGATAGAACTTGAATTCAAATTGTTATGGATTCTGTAGAGTACACGTCAACATGTACCCGTTAAAAAACAGTCCGCGTCAATCCGAAAATAGAAATTAAATCATTTTTTTTTTTACAAAAACCAAACTGTAGGAGAATGGCTTCTTGACAAAAGACAAATAAAATAAAACCCGTCATCAGACAGGAATTAAGTTCAAACACTGTGTATTGTTGAACAAGACGAAGGAAACCCAACTAAATAAATATTTATCGCCATTTTCTTCTATTATTTCTATTCTAATTTTAATAATTAGCAGTAATCGAGTGTTTTTACAAAACTTCTATTTTTCTATATAATTTTAATCGATACCTTGGGATATTGTTCAAACATCGTGTCGCCATCATGATCTGAAGTGTGGGGAGGGGATGATAACGGAATCACGTTTTAATTTTATAATTACCCTTTTCAGACATCCCAAGTTTCATTTAAACACGTTCTTAGAAACATCAGCTATCCGTTAATCTACAAAAACAAATACTGAAATAGATGATGAAGCATTTTGAAAGAGACATTGAAAAACAATTGGATCTCTTGACATATGATGTCGGTTTGTAGGTGGGTGGGTGTCTAGTCGATATGAAATATATTTTAAAATATAGAAAAAAAAAATGAATAATTTAAAACGTCGGGGTCTTTTTGAGATCTAAATCATTGACCCGATAATTAACGCCTTCGTAAATTGATCGATTATAAACTTGTAATAGTAATTGCAGGGGGGCTGCACCACACACAATTTACACAAAAATAAATATGGACAAGACACATCAGCTGAAATCACAAAAAAACAAACAAACAATTCAAATAGAGTGAATGGATCCAGGAGCTAGCCGTAAGTGTCCAATGCGCTGTACAATCCCGGGTCTTTTATGGTACAGGCTTCACTAAAATGATTTTTTAAAAAAAAGACGTAACAAAAATAATGCGACCAATCGCGACAGTGGTCGTCTCTTCAGTGGCGATAGTCTGACAGTTGACATCAGGCGTTAAAACGTCAAACAATTTCATCAGCAAGGGCGATAATCCAGATAGTCTCGGTCACCCAGAACCTCCTAGTCTTCAACATTCAGAGGGTCTGGGACCGTTCTCAATATTTGACGTAAAGCCCATTGCTCATGCGTAACCGGGAGTTTGGTTATTAATGTGTCTTATTATCCAGTATCTTTAGCTTAGTCATGGTGTAAACATCTTTTTTAAGAGGAGTTAACTCCCTTAGACATTGTTTATGATAAGCCAATTTTTGGCAAATGTTGACAACGGATCCAGACTAATATTCGTAGAATATTTTTCTGGATGATAGAGACTATAATCCAGATAGAATCTCGGAACACGCTAAAATAATAAGTGTTGTGGGCAAATAGGAACAAAGCCCGACAACGCGTTCATTCTGCAATTGGAAGGGCTAAAACTCTACTCTAATAGTAATTACAGGTGGAATTACTACACGCAAAACAAAACTGCTCGACATTTTTAATATAAATCAGTATTGATGTTGTGATCTTATAGGGAAAGAACAGGCTTCCGATATCCAGTATTTAAGCCAAAACAAACATTCACCATTGGTACACGAATCGTGTATCATACTGCATTTCAGCGCTATTTGTAACAAGGGAAGGACGCTGGCTCGCTAGACTGGAGGTCACGTATTCGATCCCTGCATTGGCCGAGAAAGTTCATCTGGATTGTCCGGCGTGGTATTCCCTTGTCAGTAATGCAGGACGGAGGGCCTGGCAAGGACAACTGCCTAGTCGTTCGGATGGGACAAAAAAACTTAGGTCCCGAGTACATATTCATCGACAATTGGACTTCGATTGAAGTGTAGACCGTGGCGCCGATGTCCGGGCAAAATTTCTTGTCATAGCACACTGTATGGCGTATGCCCGTCTTCATTAGCCCAGATCGGAGAAGAACATTAGGACGTTAAACCTCATTTCATTTCTTTAAACCCCCCAACGTTTTAAATACTGACAACATACACAAGAAGATTGATTAGATGTGAAAACCAAAAATCTTTGTCGTCTGGTGGAATAAGAACTGATCGGCTTAAATCTGAGTAAATTACGAATTTTATCCACCAAGTTAGATAACTATTATAAAAACATTAACAGAATAAATCACCACCATCTTCCTATCGACGGACTCACGTGATTTATACTCCATTAAAATCCATTAAATGAAAAAAAAAAGAAACAAAAGGGGATAAGACATTTCTCTAAGTTAATGATTTATGTCGTAATTATTTATACTCCGCTGTTTAACTCCACGAGGAAGGGTTGGGTGGCAACCCGCGAGGAAGGGTTGGGTGGCAACCCACGAGGAAGGGTTGGGCGGCAACCCTCGAGGAAGGGTTGGGCGGCAACCCGCGAGGAAGGGCTGGGTGGCAACCCGCGAGGAAGGGTTGGGCGGTAACCCGCGAGGAAGGGTTGGGTGGCAACCCGCGAGGAAGGGTTGGGCGGCAACCCGCGAGGAAGGGTTTGGCGGCAACCCGCGAGGAAGGGTTGGGTGGCAACCCGCAAGGAAGGGTTGGGCGGCAACCCGCGAGGAAGGGTTGGGCGGCAACCCACGAGGGAGGGTTGGGCGGCTGAATCATTTAACACATGCGTTTAAGATGATAAGGTTTGTCATTGAGTCAAATGGCGTGGTTTTCCGCTTGTATACGTCAGTGAGGTCGCCTGCCCATCCTCTGCGGTCCTCCCACTGTTAAAGAGCACCAAGCGCAAGAGAATCCGTTAGTCCATAGAAAGAAAGGGACAGAGAACAAGAGAGGGAATTTGGGTTTAACGTCCACTCGACTTAATCTGGGACATTTCAGGACTCAGACATTGTTTAATTTTAGGGGTCTTTAGCAGTAGGGGGAAACTGGGGGGGGGGCGAGAAAACCCACGAGGTTAGACAGGCGACCCTACTTCTTGTCAGTACAACCGGGGAATCGAAACTGCGACAGTTGAATCAATGACAGACCTTATGATACAACACGCACGCGGCTATCCAATTATTGAAATTTTTTTTTTTACCGTATTTTAGTCCCGAAATGACCTAGTTTATGTCGAGTGAACGTTAAAATCTCAATCTGATTAAAACACAGATCCTATTTCGTTCTGTTTTTATAGTTCAAAATTTCTTTTTAGTTGTCTTTACTACACTAGATCTCGAAGTATGTTAGTGTACATGTTTTTTAACCCATAACTTAGCCGGATATAAATTGTTTTGTTATTTCAAAAGTATCCAAACTTCACTATCTGATTAAAAAAAAACAGATCCTATTTCGTTTCGTGTTTTATAGTTAAAAATTTCATTTTACTTGTCTTTACTACACCAGGATCATTGACGTGTTCTGGATGAGGTGAGGGGTCGCGGCGAACTTATGGCGTGTGGTTCACGGAACTGTGGGTAAACTACTAGAAACCTCAACGCTAATTTATAAATCAATGTCTGACGTCATCAGGCCAAAAGCCACTGGTATGACCTCTGGCGCGACCTAACGCAATAACTTGTCAGATCTTCATGTAGTGTAGGCCATCGAAAGTATAAAAAAACGAAACGAAATATAGATCTGTATTTTAATAAGATTGTTTAAATCTCTAAACAGGCATAGCTCTGCCCAGAATAAAGTAATTTCAAAGAAATTTTCAATATGGTCATTTTCATTATCTGTTTTAACTATTATAGCAATAACAGTCAGCTCGTTATCTAAATCTTACATAATGTCGCTTAACTATAACTATTATAGCAAGAACGGTCAGATCTTTACTATATAACTATTATAATCGGACCGTCCAGCTCTTAATCTAAATGTTACATAATGTGTCTTTACTATATAACTACTATTATAATCGGAACGTCCAGCTCTTTATCTAAATCTTACATAATGTGTCTTTACTATATAACTACTATTATAATCGGAACGTCCAGCTCTTTATCTAAATCTTTCATATTGTATCTTTACTATATAACTACTATTATAATCGGAGCGTCCAGCTCTTTAGAAAAAATCTTTCATATTGAATTTTTCTACTCAAGCAACTGTTTGAAGTTAAACTATTATAATCGGAATTTCCAGTTGTTTTTCTAAATCTTTCATACGGCATTTTATTACACAAGCAACTGTTTGAAAACCGTACGTTTAATACAAACAATGGCGATACTGCTGGATCAATTTACCTGCACCTAAAGTAAAATAACGCCTTTGCATACAAACAACTTCACTTTCCTCAATATTGACCCGTCGCAGACACAATCTTCAACATCTTATTTCAGTTTTCAGGTGGATAAAATTAAAGAATTCCACGACTGATGAGTGGCTCTAGCCAAGGGGGGTGGCATGAAAGTATCGACTGTTTCAAGTCTGTATCGAATTTGCCGCGTTAACCGTGAGAACGAAGAATTTGAGTCGATTCTGGAAGATCAACACTCATACTGTGTCAATACCACAATACACCATCAAAGATGGATGCCACGCAGTATCCAGCAATTAATCAATTAAAAACATTCGATTGGTCGTGATTTGGTTGAATGGCGCTGTTTGAAGCAGCGCGTCATTGAAACGAGCAGTCCGCGTTCTTTAAACACCTTCCGGTGCCAAATACATAAGACAAGGGGGGGGGGGGCTGGATGGCCGAGTGGATTTTTGTAATGACGCTGTATGAAGCAGTCCACGTTCTTTTTAAGGAAACACCTTCAGGTGCCGAATACAGAAGACAATGTGGATTCCTGAACACCACACTTAATCAAACTGAATGAAATCTCCAGAGTGAAAAGAATTTTACTATGTAACTTAACCTGGTCTTTGATTTTCACAAGTTTTCGCATTCAAATGAAATGGGGTTTAACGACCTATTGTTCTGCTCCGACTGGGATAATGAAGACAGGTATACGCCATACAATGTGCTATGGGGAAATTGTGCCTGTAGGGCAGCGACACTATGACCTACTGTTATATCGAAGTCCAACTACCAATGGATCTTTTACGTGCATGCATGTGTGGACGGCAGGACTTCGGTTTTTGGTCCAATCCGCGCGACTTTAGATCATAAGGTCTGTCATCGAGTCAAGTGGCGTGGTGTTCGAGTCTCCGCTTGTATGTGACAAGGAGTGGGGTCTTCGTCTGCCCAACCGTGTGAGTTGTCCCCGAGTCTTTCGGTTTTCTCCCACAGCTCTGCCGACCCTGACTAAAGAGAAAATCTTTGTCCACGATGGGGAACTGACATCGGATAACTTCCAAACTTAGAGGAAAGACAGTCCACAGCTGCCGACCCCTACCCTAACTAAAGTGAACAATCTTTGTCCGATCCGAACAACGATGGAGAATTGACATCGGATAGTTTTTTTTAGAAACACGACGAGGAAAGACAGTGTACATCACAACTTAATTATCTACAAAATTAGAAGGACCGTTAATGACCAATTTCATGGTTGACGCATGTTTGAATTTATGGACTGCTAACGAATCGATATTCAAGTATTGGAAACAATTTTCGTTGTGGGTTTTTGTTTTAATTCGGGTCAATTTTAAAACTTACTTAGCCCGTCTCAGTGCCGTCCAGGGGCGTGGTTGGTGACACATGACTTTGTATGAGGAACGAAATCTAGTCCGGCGCCCACAGAAACAGTATATGTACGGGGGGGAGGGGGCTCCAAGAGGTAACCGAGTAATATTGGGCTGGGCGGAACACGCTAGAATCGATTTGTAGCGAGATAGAGAGAGAGATAGATGGGGTTTAACGTCCTCTCAACACAACTAGGTCATTTCGGGACTAACATATGGTTTAATTTTATTTCAATAATTCGCTTGCTCTTAGGGGTCTTTAGCAGTGGGAGGAAACCCACGAGGTTGAGAAGGCGCCCCTATCTCCATGCCACATACGCTCACACTAGGGCTCGAAACCACAGCCGCAAGCCAGAGGTGGCCGGCTAGCTAGATGTCGAAGCGCGATACTCTAAACCACTAGGCCATCCCAGCCCCCCTTGGGCATTATGATTATACTGTTGAAAACTGCATTGAAGCCGCGTGATTTTTTCCATTTGCGAGTGGGGGGGGGGGGGCAAAAACTCAAGGGGCGCAATAACTCATGACGCAAAGCTCGTCATTTGCGTCCCTCTTAATTCAGTCCTTGTGTCATCCCCGTCACATACTCCTCGCAGTGTTCCGTAAGATTAGAGGGGTATCTCGCACCATTGCTTCAGGAATATGTCCCCGCCATGGCTTGGAAAAACTTCCAATCGACATATTGATGGCTACTTAAAGCTATTACTTATTCTTTATTCGAGACATTTAATTCCTTATCAAAGCGGCATAACCTGTACAATAAACAAATCAAAGAATGATTCGAAACGACATCTGTTAATAGATTGGGGTGCAGACCACCATTAATTTTCTCAATTCAAGACGACCCAGAAAAAATAAACTATTTCTTTTTTTAAAAAAGAAAATACACCCGTGATTGGTCAGCCATTTGTAGGATTCCATATTGAGAAGACGCGTGGGCATAATAAACCTTTTGCTTTGTTACATAATAGCATGATCTAAATCTAATTGGCCTGTGCTAATGTTGCCCACTGAATGACATGTCTGGAAATAATAGCCATATATGTTCCATCAAATTTTTAAATTGTACATATCCTGTAATTTCTTCCTTGAACGTACGACATGAAATCATTGGTGTTTTTTTTTGTTTTTTTTAAACATGAAAATAAAAATTTCAGATATTTTTTTAATTCCTGTGATAATTTTTTTAATTCCTGTGAAATTTTTTCTCCAAGTATATTTTTATTTATAATTCAGACTTAATGTTCAAGAAAACACAGAAATTGATTCTCACAAATTGTAGTGCCGGCTATTTTTAGATATATTTTTCTCCCTCCTTTCCTGCCATTTTACATGCCTATTTGTAAAGACTTTTTTATGTAGAATTCGTGAAGATGCATTGAATTTCTATTTTCTGCCTGGTTTGGTGTCAGATTGAGACTTTTAAGGCGGAAGAATATAATGAGTAAAGAAGCTTTGTTTTGTTTTTGCACTCATTCGGCAAATCTCGACAGATTCCGGTACCCTACATCTAGACTCGACTGTATGATGGTACTATAGGTAAGCATTTGTTTCCGTTTCCATCCACCGGAGCCTGGTATGATGACGTCATATGTGGATTCTGGGTTAGAATAAGGGTTAGGCTTAGCCCAGGGTTAGGGTTAGGGCTAGCCATGTCTACATCTCGAGACTCTGACGAAATCTGCAGGCCACAACCCTTACCCTAACCCTTATTCTTACCCAGAATCCACATGTGACGTCATCACATCAGGCTCCGGTGGATGGAAACAAATGCTTACCCTATATACCCTGTATGATGGAGATTATATCAATAATTAAAAAATGGCTTCCCCCACCAGATTTTATTTAGAAAAGACGCCATTTTGGGATTATTTTTTTTTTAAAAAGCGGCACGTTTTCCTGTTAGAGTAAATCGGTAGTCGACTAGCCGCATCGCAAATGTATGGTCGTAGGTACATATCAATTACTGTCATACAGCTGAGTCTAGATGTAGGTTTGCCGAATGTTTCCGCACTAACACGGACATGATATACTGACCCTAGTCTGCTCTGAATTTCAGCGAATTGACATTTTGGTGGTCAACCTCATACAAATTTAGTACTCTAATGACCCCATGGTGTCATACTTGCTGTGCTGCAAAGGGAAGTTATCAGCGAAGTTTTGGGAATGGGCTACAGCATGCAGAACGCCACTGATTTAACATTGGAGTCAATGGAGATTGGAGAACTTAATGGTGGTCTGCATCCGTTTGGTATGAGGAGTTACCTCCCTTCCCACACACTAGACTGAGATGAAGTGGAATGGGGTTTATTTAGCTACGAGTGCAGATACACATTTGGCCGCAGGTCACTAACTATTTCCCCATTGACTTTAATGTTTATTTTCGTCTCTTTGACCGGCTCTAACTTTTAACCAAAATTTATAGGCTACATTTCCCGGGCTGAAAATAAGACTTTTGAAATATTTTATCGATGCATTTTTCTGGGCGGGGGCAGGGGCGGGGGACGAGGCATATTAAATCCCCCCCCCAGTTAAAATCCAGGGGGGGGGGGAGCGCATCCCCCAAACCCCCCGGGATCTGCGACCATGACCACGTCATACACTTATATCTACTTCAAACTGCAATGGGTTATTTTACGTGTCATCCGAACGACCCAGCGCCACTAACAGAGGGGAAATCCGGATGAACCTTTCTCGGCCAAACCTCCAAAACAGGCCTCCAGGTTAACGGGCCAGCGCCATACTATAAACTTAAAGGAGCTAAATCGCTAACATTTGGAGCCTAGAAATTCATAAAAGTGGTTCGCAACGCATATAATACTGTAATATGAATGTAAATAAACTGATTTACATTCAATGGTTTCCGTGTTTACTCCAATTTCAAATCAGTTATGTTTGGCGAAATAAGCCAGCAACGTCGAGCGTCTGGTTATTCCAGTCTACTAACTCCGTCTGACTTATTACTTATTGCAATGTGTCTAGCCTCGTCCCTCGAGTCTCTCAATACAACTGGAGCTGAAGCGCATTATGGTACACGATTCGTGTACCAATGTTAAAAAAATATTTTTTCTTAAATATCGGATATCAGAAGCTCATCTTTTCCCGGTAAGTTTACATCAGCAATGTTGATTTAAATTGACCAATAATTCGTGTTTTCGATGTCGACGATTTTGGAGGATTTTGAGTTACGGACTTAGGTCCTTTAACTTCTGATTTTTTTTATTGCAAATGTAAAGTTATCTTAACATAGGGTTTTTCATGTGGCCATAAGGGTGGACCCAGTTGAAATGGGATCGGAGATATCAAATTATGTCGTTCTCTTTTGATCACAGGCCAATTCACCTCTTTAAAGGAACAATAACACTCTTGTTGGCTTGACAGGTCCAGAAAAAAATTAGCCTTATTCTAACTACAAGATGTCCTTCCTGTTGTCTAATTTATCCATTACATCCTATTTTACTTGTCCAGAGGGTTCGAAAATATGTTTAAATCCAAGTTGCATTTTGAAGTGCTTACGTAAGGCTTTTCAAACCATGTTACGGCATGTAGTTGAATTTTTCCAATGAAATTTGTATCATTTTTTAATTGAAATATTGTAAAATAGTACAAATTGTTGACCAGATTACAGATTGGAACATATTATTCAGTTACAACAAGAGTGGTATTGAGGCT
The DNA here is from genome assembly GCA_917208275.1 of Patella pellucida. Lineage (NCBI taxonomy): Eukaryota > Metazoa > Mollusca > Gastropoda > Patellidae > Patella > Patella pellucida. The sequence continues at coordinate 907,948 of OU795037.1, read as the reverse complement.
TTAATATGTGAGATCTGCTAATATATATCATATCTGTAAATAACTTTGACAAAAAAAGTGTATAACAATAAAATTACGTTTTTAGTATTTTCATAACACATTAAATGTAGACCAACGTGAACAAAATCATTAAATATTTTCGCCAATCACGTCCAATATTTTCGCCATTCACGTCCAATATTTGTCGAAATTCGCGTCCAATATTTGTCGAAATTCGCGTCCCATATTTTAAAAACTGCAATGAACAGACACAATTTTTTTATTTCACGGCATGTTCAGTTATCTTTCTGGCAATACCAGGCCCCGAGTTCACAAAGCATTCTCAGACTTAAGTTGAGAACTTATTTTAACGAAACTATAGCCCTTTATTACACTTTTGTTGTTTTAATCTATTAAATACACTATTAAGATGCTATGTGCAAAGTTTTGTGTTTCTAGATCAAAGATATTTCTCATAAACAGCGATTGAAAGTTGAGTAAATTCTCAACTTAAGTCTGAGAATGCTTTGTGAACTTGGGGTCTGACTGTGCTGTAATGTTATGATGACAAACAGGGGTTCTTGGATTAATTTGGACGAAACGACGTCGTATGAAGTATTATGTGGTACGAAACCACTATACAATGTGGAACGTAAATGACGAAACTATAGGAATATATGGACGAAACGACTACGTTACTTAAATGGTTGTCGTAAATATAATATGTTCGATAAAGCGATTGATTATGAAGCTTCGTAATCTAATTTTGACGAAGCTACGATGTGTGTTCTATTTTATCAACCATATTGTTTACAGACCCTTCTTTTTGTATCAATATGAATAAATCCATGATGTCGTAAAACCCCAGCGGTCACGTGCATTTGTTTTCATTTTGCTTGCAGAAGTCACCAAAAACATAATGATACTGGGGAACTTGAAGTTACGTGACTAGTGTGAATTATGATTTTTATTTCCTTATCGGTGCAAAAATCTTTCCTCGATGAACCCGGGCAACTATACGTCAGTAATTAGGCGTTCACCGAGTCCAGTTTGTGGCAGAAATCAACAGGATGAAGACGATAAAAAAGAAGGTCGAGACGAAATCGTCGTAAACGAAGAAGATAGTGACAGTGACAGACAATTTTTGACAGTTTCATCGAATAGACAACGACACAATAATTCGAATAAGGGACACCATAAAGATAGAAGTTCAACGTATGGTAGTGTTTCATCAGGTATGTTAGGCCTAGGCCTATTACATGTATTTTGTGTCAGAATTAGTCACACACACCTGATTTTTCAACTGACAAATGTCATTGCCTTTTATGGTTTTGTCTGCATGTACCTATATGCACATACGTACATGTATTGTGCTTTCATCGAGTAGGCCCCTATATTAATGACTAAACAGTTGTAAACATATTTTTTTTTATTATGGTACATGTAAGCGCGCTGTGTAGCATTTTAAACAGGGGGGGGGGGGGGGAGGATGGCCTAGTGGTCTAAAGTGTCACGCTTCAACCTCTAGCTGGCCGGTCACCTCTGGCTTGCGGTTGTGGTTTCGATCCCTGATGTGAGTGTATGTGGCTTCTCAACCTCGTGGGTTTATTCCACAGGAAAGACGTGTCAGTCTGCGATATCACCTTTGGTGGAAGCGGACGTTAATCACTAAGAACAACACCATTTTTCTAACTTCAAAACCAGTTTCATGTGGAACGGTCTCTAAAAAGACAAAGTCTTCCGGCTGTTAAGTACGTACATCACAAGGACTAGGGTCGCATGTCCAACCTTATGGGTTATCTCCAGTTCCTCTTGTTTCCTATCGCTGCAAAATATTGAAATAAAATAAAATTGATCCATGTGTTAGACCCAAAATGACCTAGTTTGTGTTGAGTCGGTGTTAAATAAAGCCATTCCTTCCTTTCTTTATTTTTACCTTTAAATATACATGTAGCCGTCTCCCAAGTACGTGTAGAAGCCGAAACCATTTTAATTTATTACATACATGTATGTACTTCATGGGTTATTAGGCCTACTCCTGATAAGTTTTTTTTATCTTATTTGCATTACATGTACCTTCAAAAAAATAGATAACCACAGTGGACATTTTTTTAAGATGACTTAACTGCTGTGTGCATACATGTACATGTCATGTGGCTGTGTGGTCTCAGGTTGGACCGACACATGCTCTTAAGATCATAAGGTCTGTCATCTAGTCAGGTATCATGGTTCTGATTCCCAGCATGTATGGGACTAAGATTAGGAATCACCTGTCCATCCTCCAAGGTTTTCTCCAGATATCATACAGTTAGCTGCTTCCTGTTCCTCAAGACTGTTGAACTCAAGAGTGTTATTGAAATAGAATTATCAGAATTGTTCTTTACTCAAATCCATTAATGAAAAGATACCTCCCTCTCTCTTTTTACCCCCTCCCTCTCTCTTTTTACCCCCTCCCTCTCTTTTAACCCCCTCCCTCTCTTTTTACCCCCTCTCTCTCTCTTTTAACCCCCCTTCCTCTCTCTTTTTACCCCCTCCCTCTCTCTATTTACCCCCTCCCTCTCTCCTTTTACACTCTCCCTCTCTTTTTTTACCCCCTCCCTCTCTCCTTTTACACTCCCTCTCTCTTTTTACCCCCTTCCTCTCTCTTTTTACCCTCTCCCTCTCTCCTTTTACACTCCCTCTCTCTTTTTACCCCCTCCCTCTCTCTTTTAACCCCCCTTCCTCTCTCTTTTTACCCCCTTCCTCTCTCTATTTACCCCCTCCCTCTCTCCTTTTACACTCCCTCTCTCTTTTTACCCCCTCCCTCCCTCTCTCTTTTTACCCCCTCCCTCTCTCTTTTTACCCCCTCCCTCTCTTTTTACCCCCTCCCTCTCTTTTTACCCCCTCTCTCTCTCTTTTAACCCCCCTTCCTCTCTCTTTTTACCCCCTCCCTCTCTCTATTTACCCCTCCCTCTCTCCTTTTACCCTCTCCCTCTCTTTTTTTACCCCCTCCCTCTCTCCTTTTACACTCCCTCTCTCTTTTTACCCCCTTCCTCTCTCCTTTTACACTCCCTCTCTCTTTTTACCCCCTCCCTCTCTCCTTTTACACTCCCTCTCTCTTTTTACCCTCTCCCTCTCTCTTTTTTACCCCCTTCCTCTCTCTTTTTACCCCCTCCCTCTCTCTTTATACCCCTCCCTCTCTCCTTTTACCCTCTCCCTCTCTCCTTTTTTTACCCCCTCCCTCTCTCTTTTTACCCCCTCCCTCTCTCCTTTTACCCTCTCCCTCTCTCTCCTTTTACCCCCTCCCTCTCTCCTTTTTTACCCCCTCCCTCTCTCTTTTTACCCT
>OU795037.1:600000-904444 GCA_917208275.1 Patella pellucida | reverse complement strand
CTCCCTCTCTCTCCTTTTACCCCTCCCTCTCTCCTTTTACCCTCTCCCTCTCTCCTTTTTTTACCCCCTCCCTCTCTCTTTTTACCCCCTCCCTCTCTCCTTTTACCCTCTCCCTCTCTCTCCTTTTACCCCCTCCCCTCTCCTTTTTTTACCCTCTCCCTCTCTATTTTTACCCTCTCCCTCTCTCTCCTTTTACCCCTCCCTCTCTCCTTTTACCCTCTCCCTCTCTCCTTTTTTTACCCCCTTCCTCTTTCTATTTACCCCCTCCCTCTCTCCTTTTACACTCCCTCTCTCTTTTTACCCCCTCCCTCCCTCTCTCTTTTTACCCCCTCCCTCTCTCTTTTTACCCCCCCTCTCTTTTTACCCCCTCCCTCTCTTTTTACCCCCTCTCTCTCTCTTTTAACCCCCCTTCCTCTCTTTTTTTACCCCCTCCCTCTCTCTTTATACCCCCTCTCTCTCTCTTTATACCCCCTCTCTCTCTCTTTATACCCCCTCTCTCCTTTTACACTCCCTCTCTCTTTTTACCCCCTCCCTCTCTCTTTTTACCCCCTCCCTCTCTCCTTTTACACTCCCTCTCTCTTTTTACCCCCTCCCTCTCTCCTTTTACACTCCCTCTCTCTTTTTACCCTCTCCCTCTCTCTTTTTTTACCCCCTTCCTCTCTCTTTTTACCCCCTCCCTCTCTCTTTATACCCCTCCCTCTCTCCTTTTACCCTCTCCCTCTCTCCTTTTTTTACCCCCTCCCTCTCTCTTTTTACCCCCTCCCTCTCTCTTTTTACCCCCTCCCTCTCTCCTTTTACCCTCTCCCTCTCTCTCCTTTTACCCTCTCCCTCTCTCTCCTTTTACCCCCTCCCTCTCTCCTTTTTTACCCCCTCCCTCTCTCTTTTTACCCTCTCCCTCTCTCTCCTTTTACCCCTCCCTCTCTCCTTTTACCCTCTCCCTCTCTCCTTTTTTTTACCCCCTCCCTCTCTCTTTTTACCCCCTCCCTCTCTCTTTTTACCCCCTCCTTCTCTCCTTTTACCCCCTCTCTCTCTCTTTTTACCCCCTCCCTCTCTTTTTACCCCCTCCCTCTCTCTTTTTACCCTCTCCCTCTCTCTTTTTTTACCCCCTCCCTCTCTCCTTTTACACTCCCTCTCTTTTTTTACACCCTCCCTCTCTCTTTATACCCCCTCCCTCTCTCTTTTTACCCCCTCCCTCTCTCTATTTACCCCCTCCCTCTCTCCTTTTACACTCCCTCTCTCTTTTTACCCCTCCCTCTCTTTTTACCCCCCTCCCTCTCTCTTTTTACCCTCTCCCTCTACTCTCTTTTTTTACCCCCTCCCTCTCTCCTTTTACACTCCCTCTCTCTTTTTACCCCCTCCCCCTCTTTTTTTAACCCCTCCCTCTCTCTTTTTACCCCCTCCCTCTCTCTTTTTACCCCCTCCCTAGTACTTCTTGTGACATATTGCACTACATATTATATTACACAACTTTAGATTTTTAATTCAGCTTGTGAGGTGTTATTATTAATATTATTCCTGGAAACATATTGCATTACCTAGTACAACATATATTAAATGGCTGTTAGATTTTATTTATGATTTAGCTTGTGTCATGTTATCATATAGAATGAAAATAGATCTGTTAGAATTATGCCATTGATAAAATTAAATGTATGTATGATACTAGAGCCTTGTGACCAGTATATAATATCTAGATATAGATATCATCATGTGAGGTACAAAATTTAACTGACATAACAAATAGATAACAGCTGTTCATAGTAATACATGTAGGCCTACATACTCTAGGTCTACCCTTTCTAGTATATATAATATAAGATTACTCCAGTCTATTATTTGGCCAAGGGTTCATGTAGATATATTAAGAGGGGTATTAGGTAAGATTAGATAAAACTGTAACCCATGCAAGGTAACATGCATAGTGAGTAGAATTGATCTCTAGGTGCTTAATATCTGGCCTATGTGTCACTATATCCATGAAGCCATCAGAAAGGGTTAATTGTGATCACTATTCTGTTCATAATTACTCTACACATGTACCGTTTCTGGTATACCTGTATATACATGTAGTACTCCCGACTATTATTTGAACAAGGGTAAAACTGTAGCCCAGGTATTGTTTAATCTGGTGTATTTAGCACTTATTTCTTTCACATTCGTTTAATATCAATTCTCTGTGTCCAGTTTAAGGCAGACTGATTAATATTGATAATTAGTGTCCAATTTACAAGTACATGTATATATAATTTCCTGACCACTGTTCAAAAATTAATGATTATAGGCTACATCATTAATCAATTGGGTTGTTTATTTTTTAACATTTTTTTAGAAATTAAACACTTAGATTATTAAAAATCAATCAATGGTCAGCTTTAAACTTGACAGAAGTACAAATTAAAGGATTTATGGTTATTTTAAATAGTTTTTAAATCATACATGTTAGTCCCTAAATGACCTGGTTAGTGTAGAGTGGATGTTAAACCCCATTCTCCCCTCTATCTCTTTATTTCTTGCAATGTCTGTGTACTTTGTTTTGGCTGAGTCCTCTTTAAAAGTGGCCTTCGGTCCTGCTCCTCTTGCGGGAGTCATTATTAAAGACTCCTGCAAATTTGCTAAATCGCTCTTCTAAATACTAGTATTGAAATTAACCAACTACTTTCAGTTTTTTGTTTATTTTTAAACTGTATACATATTCGAACTATCTTTTTCCATGGTGATAAATCTGACGCTACGGTATTCACCAAACAATCACCAAATGTTAATGAATGAATGAAATGGGGTTTATAGTCCTACGCTTCTGCACCTAACATACATGTAGGCTTATTGAAGACGGGCATACGTCATACCATGATGCAATGAAGGACATTTTTGGCCGGACAGCAAGTAAATTCCAACTGCTACACGGGACCTCGGTTTTTCGTCCCATCCGAACACCTAGGCAGCTGTCCTTGTCAGGCCCTCTGTCTGCATCGCTGACAAGGGGAAGCCACACCAGAAAATCGAGGTGAACTTTCTCGGCCAATGCAGGGATCGAACACCTGAAGCCATACCCACTTAACCACGTTGTCCCCCTCCCCCCAAATATTAAACATACAGAAGGTAATGTAATTAAAACAATACATGTATGAAGAATTACTCTTGCAATACAATTAAGAAGAGTTTTTTTCTCATTTTCGCAATTGGCAGGATCTTTTCATGGCTTCGCACAATTTTATAAACGTTGAGGTTGAGATGATACAATCATAGGTATCATTCTCGCACTTACAACTTATTCACACCGGAAATAATAAGACAATTATATGTATTCCCCACCATGAATCTGAGGTTTTAAAATGCTTTTTTCGCCAATTTCTCAACTGGCAATACTGAATTATAGGATTAATAGGTTTATTCTTTAACAAGGTAGGACTGTTTATAGATACCATCTATTTTAAGACTTTATTTTAATAAATTTTAAAAATATAACTTAAAAATATAAAATTGTAACTTTAATAAACATGTGATTTTATAAGTACATGTGAAACATGATGATCAGGTCAAGGACCTACATGTATTACAATCAGCCTTTTTACATTTCATCTTTATAAAAATAAAGGAAATAAGACAGGATTTTATTCATTGAGCCACTGTGCAGTTTTTTTAAATAAATTTTAAAACAATATTTTGTTCAGATTTGTATCTGAATAGGAATTGCACTGCCGAGAGGAATTCCTCCTGGAAAGATGGTTGCCAGCTCTACCTGTCTCTATATTTAGGTCAGAATAGTGCAGTGTCGTAGTAACCAGTCTGACGTCTTTGAGAACAGGTTCTAGTTTATCCAGTCTAAGTTGGAATCCGATGATGAGTAGGCCATTTTGTGCTGGAAAGTAGGAAGCTGTGAAAGTCCATTCATTTTACTTTTGATTATTGATAACAAGAGACGACCCAATAATGTATGTGAGGTCAATGGGAATAAATTAATCCTCTTAAATCTGTCAGGCCTCCAAAAATAGCAACTGAGCTTATAATATATAGATAGAAATTGGGTTTAACGTCCACTCGACACAAACTAGGTCATTTTGGGACTAAGAGCTTATAATAAGCCTTTGGTTCGTTTGTGACAGGAACAAAGGTGGCTAAGTGGGTAAGATGCTGGCTCGCTAGCCTTAAAGTTGCTGGTGTGAAATTTTCAATGTGTCTAGTTGTTCGGATGGGACAAAAAAAATGAGGCCCCCCCCCTGGCAGTTGGAATTCAATATACATTTAGATGTAAGAGAAGGCTTTAGTCTATGCCTGTCTTAATTATCCCAGTCGGAGTAGAACAGTAGGATGTAAAACCTCATTTCAATTCATTTTCAAGTAGGGATTCGGAGGAGACAGACATACATGTAGCCTGCAGTATATTAGGCCCCTCTCTCTTCTATAAGTGTTTAATGTCCGTTTCCACAGATGGTGATATGGCAGACACGTTGTCTTGTTTTATTAAGCTTAGTGCACAGAGAGGGGTCTTTCTTGTGGGTGGGAGGAAACCCGAATACCCGGAGTAAACCCACAAGGGTACCATAAAAGTCACATACACTCACACCACGGCCAGCTAGACACTCATGACCACTAGACCATCGCAACCACCACCCCTCTTTATATTTCTATTGAAAACCACAACCTCGAGTCACTGGTGACCGGCCAGCTAGACACTCATGACCACTAGACCATCGCAACCCACACCTCTCTTTCTTGTCTGTATATACATGTATCTATTGAAACCACAACCTCAAGCCACTGGTGACCGGCCAGCTAGACACTCATGACCACTAGACCATCGCAGCCCCCACCTCTCTTGTCTGTATATACTATTGAAACCACAACCTCAAGTCACTGGTGACCGGCCAGCTGGACACTCATGACCACTAGAGCCTGTATCATAAAGCCTGTCGTTGAATCAACTGGCATACATGTAGTTTCAAATCTGCGTCGTACAGTCGTCTGGCCAACCTCAGGGGTTTCCCCCCACTGCTAAAGACCCCTATTAGCAAGCAAATTATAAAAATAAATTTCAAATATAAGTTAGTCCTGAAATGACCTAGTTTGTGTTGTGTGGTCGTTAACCCCATTTCTTTCTTTTTCTCTCGCCCTTCGCAACCACCACCCATCACTTTTTGTTATAAAACCATTAAGTAGGACGTACATATACATGTATACTATCTTGTGATATAATGATAATATGTGATAATAAGTTGTTATCAATTATATTTAATGGTTGTGGAAAGAAGGTGGAGTAGGTCAGTGATATACAATATGTACATGTAGCTACCACATAACTGTAGACAGGATTTAACAGTAGGACTGAGACAGTGAAGAGAGAGAGAAAGGGAAAGAGAGAGAGAAAGACTACCACATAGGAAGGATTAACAAGTCTGAGACTACAACATAACAAGGATTAACAGGTCTGGGACAGTGGAGAGAGAGAGAGAGAAAGAGGGAGAGAGAGAGAGACTAACCACATAGGAAGGATTAACAGGTCTGGGACAGTGGAGAGAGAGAGAGAAAGGGGAAGAGAGAGAGAGAAAGACTACCACATAGGAAGGATTAACAGGTCTTGGAGAGTGGAGAGAGAGAGGGGAAAAGAGAGAGAGAGAGAGAGAGACGACATGTAGCAAGGATTAACAGGTCTGGGACAGTGGAGAGAGAGAGAGAGGGGGGAAAGAGAGAGAGAGACTATCACATAGGAAGGATTAACAGGTCTGGGACAGATATACATGTACATGTAACATCATTCACAGTATAGAGTGAGGTTCAGAGAGAGAGATGGGGTTTAACCTCCACTCGACACAAATTAGGTCATTTCAGGACTAACATATGGTTCAATTTTAATTTGTAATAATTCGCTTGTGCGTAGGGGTCTTTAGGCGTGGGAGACAACCGGAGGACCCAATTTCTCTTCAAAAATTACTAAAAACTGACTTTTACAAAAATATTTTGCTCAGTCCGTCCCTTTCTTTGGAACAGGGCAGCGGCACACAAAGCTTTTGTTATACATGTACGGTCATAGTCTCATCTGTCAATTACCAACAATTTCATTGCATGGCAGCCTATCTTTTTTTTAAAATGTATGGCCAAAATGTGCCTGCAAGCTGTTGTACAGAGGTATAAATGAAACTTCTCTGTGTTTATGTCTAATATTTAAAATAGTAAAACAAAGAAGCGTATTCAAATACAGAAATGATATTAATAACATGTGTACAATGTACATGTAGCTGCTTCGGGCATGTTTCATTGCCTGGCAACCTACTCTCTTTTTTGTAAAACAAATGTCCGTGCAAGCTGTTGTACAAATGTTTAATATTATGATGGAGAAACATGTCTACAAAAGATGATTTAATGCTGACAGGAAACAAGTTTATGACTTCATACTGTAATACATGTGTACATGTACATGTAGCTGCTTCGGGCATGTTTCATTGCCTGGCAACCTACCCTTTTTTTAAACAAATGTCCGTGCAAGCTGTTGTATATTATGATGTAAGAATATGTCTACATGTATTTTTAAACAAATGTCTGTCAAAAATGTCGTTGCAAGTTGTTGTACAGATATAAACCCTGTAAATGAAACCTGTGTTTATAATATTATGTCTACAGAAGCTGATTTAATGGTGACAGGAAACAAGTTTTATAACTTGATACTGTAATATGATGTTCTGTTTATTCTGTTGTAGAACTAGGTGACATGGCTAATATAGAAACAGTGATAGAACATAGTATCAATAACAGGTCGGATAGCGTGAGACGCAACACGGACAACACAGACACCGAGGAAGACAGTCCGCATTTCAACATGAGGCGACAGTCGTCGTATTACACGCCCGATTTAGAGGATAAGTTTCGACGGAAGTTAAAGTTCCTTTTTATGGATCCGTGTAGTAAATGGAGAGCCAGACGTAGATGGCCGTGGAAACTTTGTCTTCAAGTATTGAAAATATTTCTGATTACAGCTCAGGTACAGTAAATTCTTATTTAACATAAAAATATTTACTCAGTTCAAAATGTCCTACATGTACTGCTCTGCTTCGACTAGGCTAATGAAGACAGGTATTCGTCATACAGTGTGATATGAGGAAAATTTTGCTCCGGAGCGCGGCAATATGCCCTACTTTTATGTATGCATTGAATTCCAGCTGCCAAGGAATCTTTTGCGTGCACGTCAATATATACATGTACACAGGGCCTCGTTTTTTTGTCACATCCTCCGTTTTGCACTTAGTCCAGTAAATAATGATTTGAAATGTAACTTGTAACTGACCACAGGTCTGGGAGAGGAGAAATGGGGTTTAACAACACTAACCAGGTCAATTTTATTTCAATAATTTGTGAGAAATAACTAATGAATATATAAGTTTTTTTTGTGGCATCCACTTAAAATAATTTACGTATTTTCCCAATTTTTCTAAAAATAAAATCACTTGGGTGTATTTTCCCAAGAAAAATTTGAATTAAAAATTACACTAATATTTCCTGCTGACTAAGAAGTGACAATACAACTATTTCCTGCTTGTATCGATAGATCAAAGTTTTAATTTTTTCCTTAAAAATATTGTTGTTCATCCAGACTTTAATGTCTGCAATACAAGTTCCAATATTCAGCTTGGAAACTTCGAAGTCACTTTTAATAGGCTTGAACAAAATGTACAATTGTGTATCATCTACCTATAGATGAAATAATAATCCATGATTTCTTACCTTGAGAGCAAGTGGTTTAGTGTATACATAAGCTAAATGGCTAGAGAGAGAGAATAGGGTTTCACATCCACTGGACACAAACTAGGTCATTTCGGGACTAACATATCGTTTAATTTTATTTCAATAATTCGCTTGCTTAGCAGTGGGGGGAAACCGGAGGACCCGAAGAAAACCCACGAATTTAGACAGGCGACCGTACTCCTTGCAACGTACAACCAGGGATTTAAACAGCTAGAAGTAAAGGACTAGGAAAAAGACACAATTTCACGGAAAAATCTTGATTTTGCAAACTTTTGAATTTCTGTATAAAACACTGAAATTTCCTTTTATATTTTTATATATGTTTTCAAAATTTTGCAAAATAAGAATCACCCTACCCATCCGGTGGATATTAAAAATCCTGTCTTCATTAGCCCAGTTTGAGTTTAAATCCAATTTCATTTAAGGGGGGGGGGGATGGCTGAATAGTTAGGCAATGCGATGCATGCATACCGTAAGCAAATTATTGAAATAAAATATTGAACCAAGTGTCAGTCTCGAGGCCGAAATGACTAGTTTGGGTCAAATGGACGTTATACCATTTCATTTTATTTCAGATATTAAAAATGAATGTATGTAGTTATTATTTAAAGCTGGTCATATCCAAGATTTGATTTTATGCATATGACCTGTATTGTGAATACTTCCTCGAGTTGATATCTAGTCCGGATAATGCATCCTTTAACTGTTATCACGGCAAAATTCTTCCTTAAGAGGATGTCTAGTCTGGTCGGGATCATGCATTCTTCAGCTGTTATCTCATCAAAATGCTTCCTTCAGGTGATATATGGTTGGACAGCTTCCTTGACCTGATAGGTTTATAAGTACAGTAGAACTTGTATTCAGCAGGCACCCAAGGGAAATTTCAAAATGCCTGCTTAATGGAGGTGCTCTTTGAATAAAGGTGTACAATATTGTCCAAACCCTACCACAAAAAAATAAAGATATAGACTGCATATATTGCCCCAACCCCTACCACAAAAAATTAAAGATATAGACTGCATATATTTTTTATTCATGTAGTATTACAATAACAATACATGTACTTTTTATCTAGTTGTGAATTCAAAGGAGTCTCGTATATAGACTGCATATATTTTTTATTCATGTAGTATTACAATAACAAAACATGTACTTTTTATCTAGTTGTGAATTCAAAGGAGTCTCGTAGGCCCTATACATGTACATGTTAGTAATACTGGAACTCATGTCCCCCAATATTTCTTTTACTTTCATCATAGCGTCTAAAAGCGTTTCAAAATGCCGTGAATTTGAGTATTTCACACCCAACTATTTTAGCTATTACGCAACCACTTAATAAAATAGGGAACGAACATCGATAAATTTGACGGTCGCTGAATCTTGCGCCGAACGAAGATTCTTTACTAAAAAATCTCGAACATAACTTCGGTAAACTTTTCATTCTGTACCAACCTTAGATACTACTGTCTACCATTGTGATGCATTCGATAATATTTATCCATTTTTGTGAAGAAAATCGATAAATTAATATTATTTTATCATGGACAAAAAACATGTAACTCTGTATGTAATATTATAGGGGGCGCTAAAAACGTATGTTTAATAACTCGGTATCCTTTCATTTTATTCAATCAGTATCAATCAGTGTCGTTACGCGTGAAAACTATGATCAGGTTAGTCGTTTAATAAAACAAAAGATTAATAAACAGATAATCCCGGGTTGATTGTTAATTTTACATTTCTTTTTACCTGATCAGTGGGGTTCCAGTTAATTAACTACTACTCACGGGATTAGCGGGAGTGTTACAAAGAACGAACGACAATGGCTGTTGAATAGCCGATGTTTTGTTGATTTTATTAGTAAAATCGTGACTGTTGGAACAAGAGAATTGTGACGGGGGGAATTAATCATGATGCCCGTTGCACGCGTTATCAATTCAGACTCTTTCTTAGTGTTAATTAGTGATAGTAGTTATTTCAAGCCAAGTGAGTAAGTCATGTCGAGACAGTTCAGTATCGTTCGCTTAAGCGAGAACGCGATTGTCCGTGACAGTTCACCCTCGTTCGCTCAAGGGAGAACGGGATTCTCCGAGATGTGCTCGCTTAATGAATGAAAAAGCATGATCGGGAGCTAATATAATTGCCCGCTGCACGCGTTGAACAGGTGCGTGTTTAGTAGAGGTTAAATTACTTAAAAATCGCTCGGGGGGATTTTTTGGTGTTCGTTGAAGCGAGTGTTCGCTGATTATGAGTGCACGCCGTAGCAAGTTCTACTGTATTTATATTTGCTGAATGCTGGAAGCCATGTTTGCTCTGTGGGTACGGCCCTTGTTCGTTAACCATCATATGTTATTGTAAGTTGACTGGAGAATTGTGTCAACTAGTCTTTAAACCCCGATCGAATAGCTGAATGGTTAGAGCATGCTCGCTGTATATGAAGGTCTGGCATTTAGTCAACTGACGTAGTTTCGATTCCTCGGCGGTTGTATGTGACAATGAGTATGGTCACCTGTCCAACCTCGTGGGTTTTCTCCGGGTCCTCCGGTTTCCTCCCAATGCTAAAGACCCCATATCAATCATAAATAACCTTAAAGATACCTTATGTAAGATTTAGACAAAGAGCTGGATAATCTTGCTAAAATATTTCAAAAATTGATAATGCAAAATAAATACATAACACAAAGGTTAATAAGCCTAAAGAAAGTACTACCGGTATTGTTTTATTGTCTATTTGTTTCGCCTCAATTTATTATGTTCGAAATTCTTATTTTATGGGCTGACAGGTAAGTTTTTTGGTCGGTTAATTTCAATACCAGTCCATCTAAACTGGTAGATATTAATAAACCAATACAATGGTAATCACTTTGATGTCTCTCTTTGTAGGTTTTGATATTTGCAAGTCAAAGATCCGGTACAGTTGATTATTTTGAGAGAAATCGTTTAGCTTTAAAACATATCTTTCTGAAGGACTGGGAGGCCAGTTACGAAACGATGCCGTATCCACCTGCTGTAGGGGAGTATGCCATTTATACAAAACAGAATTTCTACGACCATGTCAACCATATTATTTCTCAGGTATGTATAAGGGAGATAACTTTAGTTTTAAAACAACTGTACTGGGCAGGGGTTGGATGGCCGAATTGGTTAGCCCCTGTGCGCTGTATCATAAGGTCTGGCATTGAGTCAACTAGTGTGCTTTCAATTTTCTGGTTGTATGTTTCAAGAAATAGGGTCCAACCTTGTGTCAGGTTCACTTTCACTGCTAAAGACCCCTAAGGATTATAACTCAGAGAAACCATTGTGTAATGCCAGCATGAGTCATGATCTGCTCCAAGAAATATGAATGTAAGTATATCAAAGTAAAATTTAACTATACAAGTAACCACAAGTACTCTAAATCAATTAATAAACATTTTAGTGTTCAATAGAATTGAGTCATATAGAATACAGTTAGGACAACTGTTCCACCGGTCACAAAAACAGATAAGAGAATACACCACACAATACTGAATACAAAGAAGCAAATGAGAAAATGGAGACTGTCTCATATAAGACAGACGTCTGCTAACTGAATGGTGTGACGTATAAAAAAAGGGACTAGTCACGTCATTTTACAAGGGTAGCAAATTAGGCCTGAGGCCTCTTTCCAATTTGGCCCTTAGCACAGATCGTGCGAATGATTTCGATCATTACTGCAGGAAGAAACCGAAGAACTCGGAGGGAAACCTGCCTGATCGGACGAGAGACCAAATATCCCTCTCACTTACAACGATAGTAGTGTTGTTTAGAGTTTGCATTTAAAGGACCTAAGTCCGTAACTCAAAGTCCTCCAAAATCTTCGACATCGAAAACACAAATTATTGGTCAATTTAAATCAACATTGATATTGTAAACTTACCGGGAAAAGATGAGCTTCTAATATCCGATATTTAAGATAAAAAAATTATAACATTGGTAAACGAATCGTGGACCATAATGCGCTTCAGCCCCAGTTGTATAGAGAGATTCGAGGCACGAGGCTAGACACATTGTACCAAACCAAACGGAGTTATGTAGACTGGAATAACTAGATGCTAGAAATGTGCACTTGATTGCGATTGGTGACTTATTTCGTCGAACATAACTGATTTGAAATTGGAGTAAAAACGGAAACCATTGAATGTGAATCAGTTTATATACATTCATATTACAGTATTATATGTGTTGCGACCCACTTTTGTGAATTCTTAGGTCCCAAATGATAGCGATTAAGCTCCTTTAAGGCTAGACACATTGTACCAAACCAAACGGAGTTATGTAGACTGGAATAACTAGACGCTAGAAATGTGCACTTGATTGCGATTGCTGGCTTATTTCGTCGAACAAAACGGATTTGAAATTGCAGTAAAACGGAAACCATTGAATGTGAATCAGTTTATATACATTCATATTACAGTATTATATGTGTTGCGACCCCCTTTTGTGAATTCTAAGGTCCCAAATGATAGCGATTAAGCTCCTTTAAGAGTGGATGAAATCTATGGTACCAGTTCAAGACATATAGGCCTACATGTCTTTTAATAATGTTTTAAATGTTTCAGTATTATGAAATACCGTCGATAGCAATTGGTACATTCTACTGGGAAAAAGGCGACGGTAATTCATCCTCATCAAATACAACGTCTACGCTACCTAAAGAAATGGTAATGTGTAAAAAGTACTACACGCGAGTCAACATATACGAAAACAGAACGTTTATCATCGACCCTGATGTCAAAGAAGGTGAGAAATTTAAAAACTTTAATTTATGAAATAAAACAGGGTTTAAAATGTCCTACTTCTCTGCCACAACCGAGCTGGATTTTTTCCGGGTACTCCAGTTTCCTCCTATAGCTAAAGACCCTTACGTGCAAGCAAATTATAAAAAAAATGAAATTGAATCATGTGTAAATCCCGAAATGAGCTAATTAAAAACTCTTAAACTAGTTAAACATACATGTAGTGTTAAAAATATGGAGCCTTTTGGTTTTCATCCAATAATAAATACAATTGAGCTAATAAAGATGACCTTAAGCCATGCTTTGTCCTATGAAAGAAGAGAGAGAGAGAAATGGGGTTTAACATCCACTCGACACAAACTAGGTCACAATGTATGGTTTTCAATTTTTATTTTGATAATTCGCTTACGCGTAGCGGTCTTTAGTAGTGGGAGGAAACCGGAGTGCCTGGAGGAAACCCATTGGGTTGAGAAGGCACCCCTATCTCCATGTCACATACGATCACACTAGGGCTCAAAACCACAGCCCCAAGCCAGAGGTGGCCGGCCAGCTAGAGGTCGAAGCGCGGCACTCTAGACCACTAGGCCATCCCACCCCACCCCCCCTCCTATGAAAGAAACTTTGCTTGTTGAGTCTAAACTTATCATCTGATTGTCTTCAGTGCTATACACAGTGTTCATAAAATAAAGATTTCTATTGATTTCCAACAATATCCGATAATTTCTTCTGTCGTTATGCTTCTTTATCTATTTTGTGGACATGGCGCCTATAAATGTTGGGTAAAATATTTCGATGCGTGTCATTTCAATCCAGGGGGTTGGATGTCTGAATGGTCAACATGTGCGTATCATAAGGTCTGTAATTGAGTCAGCTGGTGTGGTTTCGATTCCCCGGTTAGACATGACAAGATGTAGCTGTAGAGTTGGCTGTCCAACCTTGTGGTTTTTTCTCTGGGTCCTCCGGTTTCTTCCCACTACTAATGATCCCTATGCCCAAATAAACTAGAAGCTGTTTTCGATTTTTGTGTTATTATAGCTTATTCATTCATGGGGATCACAGTGGCTAAGTGGATAAGGCGCTGGTAGCTAGCCTGGAGGTCGGGTGTTCGATCCCTGCAGCCGAGAAAGTTCATCTTGATTTTCTGGCGTGATTTCCTCTTGTCAGTGATGCAGAAGGAGGGCCTGAGAAGGACACCTGCCTAGTCTTTCGGATGGGACTAAAAACTGAGGTCCCGTGTACACATTGGCGTGCACGTAAAAGTACCCTTGGCAGTTGGAATTCAGTTGCTGCCCGGGCAAAATTTCCCTCATAGCAGACTGTATGGCGTATGCCCGTCTTCAATTAGCCCAGGTTAGGTGCTTAAGCGTAGGACGTTAAACCCCATTTCATTCATTCATTATTGATTCATGTATAAACATTGTTTTTTAGTATGTTTTGAAGTCGAGCCACAAAGAACCGCTAATGGAACTCTGAAACCTGATATTATCAAATATCTCGAGCAGATAAACCATACAATCGTGTTTGACAGGTATTTATTTTAAAGGCAGTGGCTATTGTTACAACGAGTCGTAAAAATAGTCCCCAGGCTATTGTTACGACGATGCTTTCACAGCCCTCCATCGGAGAAGTTATTTATTTTAAAGGCAGTTGCTATTGTTACGAAGAGTCGTAAAAATAGTCCCCAGGCTATTGTTACGACGATGCTTTCAAAGCTCTTCATCAGAGAAGTTAAAAACTGAAAAATCATAAAAATAGTCCTAACCCTAACCCTTTCCATCTCTTAATTGCGGTCTTCAGTTCTGGAAACGTTGAAAAAATAGCTTCTTTTTCAAAGCTGGTTTTGGGGAGATTGGCAGCCATTTTGTTATTCCTTCTAAACTTTGCTCAATCTCGTTGTAACAATAACCACTTAGTATTTTAAATGTTGTGAATTATTTAATAAGCTAGCTGAACCTTGACAATGTAATTCGTCCTCACATGACCCTAATTTTTCACTAAAATTAGGTCATAATCTTTTAAATGTCGTAAATTATCAAACTAGGTTTTCTCTCAGTCGTCCCCTTTCTTCCCACTGCTAAAGACCCCTACGCGCAAGCGGTTTATTAAATGAAATGAAACCATATGTTAGTCCCGAAATGAAAATTAGTCTAAATTTTGAAATATTTTTCTATATTTCAGGTTTTTATCAGTAGAAATGAAAATGTTGTTCCGATCTTATCATTTAGATTTATTGACCCAACATTCTGGTCCAGCTTGTTTTAAAACAGAGTTAGTCGTAAGTAGACTTGTCACACTTGCAGATTGATTATATTTTATACGTCAACTTGTTTACATGTAGTGGGAGCCACAGTGGGTAAGACATCAGGTTGCTAGTGTGGAGCATTCGGCAAACTTCGACAGATTCCGGTGCCCTATATCTAGACTCGGCTGTATGATGAAGTCCGCCATTTTGGAACTATTTTAAAGGACCCGGATAAACAATGGCTGTCCCCATGGCCATGGAGATTATATCAACAAACTAAAAAAATGGCTGACCCCATAGAGATTATATCTAGAAAAGACGCCATTTTGGGACTATTTTGTGAAAGCGGCACGTTTTCCTGTTGAAGTAAATCGGTAGTTGACTAGCCGCATCGCAAATGTATGGTCGTAGGTACATATCTATTACTATCATACATCTGAGTCTAGATGTAGGTTACGGAGAGTACCGAAATCTGTCGAGGTTTGCCCAATGTAGTGTGGAGGTCGCATGTTCGATCCCTGCATTGGCTAAGAAAGTTCATCCAGATTTTCCGGTGTGGTTTCCCCTTGTCAGTGATGCAGGACAAAGGGCCTGACAAGAACAGATGTCTAGTTGTTTTGATAAGACGATAAGACTATTAATGTGTCATCAACTACCAATATTTATTTATGATGTATTATTTCATACATATACAATTTTCGCGGACTATAATCCGCCGACTTTTTTTATAATTGCGCCACGTTTTTTTCGCCCAGAATAGCTAGATTTCCGCGCGGCGCAAATGAGAAAACACCGCGATTCTTGAGCGGAAAAAACGCGGACCTAGGCGGAATTTCATACTTCCGTGTGATGTGTACCGTATACGTCAGGCCACTGGACGTCATTTAAATAAGTATTATTACTTTATAGCCACAGAGATAACAACACAGTATAAATTTCTCAATACACAATTCTCAATACTTAATTATATATCAGATTCGTAGGTTCGCCAGAAACTCAACGCAATGACCTAGTTGTTAAACTCTCGTTGTCAATGCTAGCCTTCGATATCGACTGGATTAGAATCCTATATGCTGCTAACGCTCATTGATAATTAAAACAATTGGTAATCGAGACTATGCTTTTTAATGTACCAACTTTAGAAGTGATGAACGAGGCTAGGCGGAAATTTCCAAAGCTGATATCTTGGTTCATAATTTGACTGAGATTTTCAAAAAATTACCTTTATATCTTAGTGTTTAACTATTATAGTGAGAACTTTCAGCTCTTTGTCTAATCTCCCACAATGTATCTTAGTTTGATAATGTATATGTAATTGTCCCCCGCCTTTCGAAGAAAGCAGGGGACTATTAAAATGGGTTCATCCGTCTGTCTGTCTGTCTGTCCCACTTTTTGGGACACAATAACTCTTTTTCTAATTAAGCTAGAATATTCAAACTTGGTGTAGGTGTTTATTAGGTCATTACCTCGATCGAGTTCGAAGATAAGCATTTTCCGCTCAGGGTAAGCAATTTGATTGGTTGATGCTTTGGGACACGATAACTTAAGTTGTAATTAAGTGAGCTGAGAGTGATGAAACTTGGTATATTGTTTTATTTCATCAATACCTTGACTAAGTTCGATAATGAGCATTTACTGCTTAGGGTAAGCAGAGCGATAAGGAATTTGATTGGCCGAGACTTTGGAACATAATAATTTTCCTTCTAATTGAGCTAGGATATTCAAACTTGATGTAGATGTTTATTAGGTCAATACCTTGATGGAGTTCGAAGACAAGCATTTTCTATTTAGGGTAAGCAGAAATGAGCAATTTGATTGGTTGATGCTTTGGGATGCAATAACTTTAGTTGTAATTAATTGAGAGTGATGAAACTTGGTATATAGTTTCATTTCATCAAAAAGTTTAATAATGAACTTTTTCTGCTGAGGGTAAGCAGAGCGATAAGCAATTTGATAGGTCTAGACTTTGGAACACAATAATTCTCCTTCTAGTTAAGAAAGAATGTTCGAACTAGGTGTAGGTGAATGCCTTGATGGAGTTCGATGATGAACATTGTCTGATTCTATCTGATAGAGAGTGATGATACTTAGTGTATAGTTTAATTGCTCAATACTTTAGAAAAAAAAAATGCGCAATTAATTAATATGTGTCATCTATTTATTTTGGGATTTCTGCGGGGGACATCAGCCTCACTGTTGGCTTGTTTATTTTAGATTAAGTTTGATAATGGACAGAGAGACGGTCAGATGGTTGTAGATTTAACAACAGCAATAACAGAATCAGAATGTACTGGTAAAATTATCTCAGAAGATATCGAAGGTAGCCATCTTTATTATTTATACAAGGGGTGGGGTGGGGAAGGGCTAAGATAAACATGACGTTCTAGCAAAATTATATCTGAAGATAACGAAGGTGGCCAACTTTACGATACATGTATATACAAGGGGATGGGAGTGGACATGTACACTTAGAGTATCATAATGTACAGGTAAAATTATATCAAAAGATATCTAGAATCGAAGGTAAACTATCTTTAGCCTGGGCCTGGAGGTTGGGTGTTCAATCCCTGCATTGATTGAAAAAGTTTATCCAGATTTCCATAGTGGTTCCCCCATGTCTGTGATGCAGGACGGAGGGCTTGACAGGGTAGTTGTCTAGTTGTTTGGAAGGGACGAAAAACCAAGGTCTCATGTACATGTACACATAAAGATGCCTTGATAGTTGGAATTCAATATAAGAGTAGGCCATAGTGACGCTGCCCGGGCAAATTTTCCCTCATAGCGCGCTGAATGGCGTATGCCCGTCTTCATTAGCCAAGATCAGAGCAGAAGAGTAGGACGTTAAACCCCATTTTATTTCATAGGCTTTGTCCAGCAGCGTTCTGTTATGTTCATCTCAATGACTACCATCGATTACTAAACACCTTTGAAGCAAATTGTTTACATACAATCTACATGTTATTAAGTTATTCATGTTTATTTTACAGCGGAAGAAGCATTATTACGACGGAATATGACAGCGTACGATTCTTTTGTTATGATCATCGTTATTTTATCAGCGTTTCTCTGTCTTCGATCCGTTTATAGAGCTCAGAAAATGAGAAAGGTAAATTCTTACTTCTATCTATATGATGGGTGTGAGTTGGGGTCAGCGTAGAAATGGGGCGGCACCATGGCCTACTCCCCTCAACTGAGAAAGGTAAAGTCTGTCTATATGATGGGTGTGAGTGGGGTCAGCGTAGACATGAAGCATCATAGCCTACTCCCCTCAACTGAGAAAGGTAAAGTCTATCTATATCATAGGGGTGAGAGGGAAATTTTGCCCGGGTAGCGGCGCTACGGCCTACTCTTATATCGAATTCCAACTGCCAAGGGGTCTTTTACGTGCACTCCAATGTGTACAGGGGACCTCGGTTTTTCGTCCCATCCAAACGACTAGGCAGCTGTCCTTGTCAGGCCCTCCTTCTGCATCACTGACAAGGGGAAATCACGTCGGAAAATCAAGATAAACTTTCTCTGCCAATGCAGGGATCGAACACCCGACCTCCAGGCTAGCGAACCAGCGCCTTATCCACTTAGCCACCGTGATCCCCTTCCAAAATGACCTAGTTTGTGTCAGGTGGAAGTTAAACCCTGTCTCTCTCTTCATCTCTCTCTTATTGAAGTAATATTAATAAGTAAAAAACTTCTGGTTATTTTTTCAGGCTACCAATGAGTTTTTTCTGCAGCGTTTTGGTAAGAAATTATCTTGTTCAGATCAACTTGAATTCCTCAACCTGTGGTACGTTCTCATCATATTTAACGATATACTCACCCTGGTTGGATCATCCTTCAAAATCATGCTAGAAAATAAGGTAATATATTTCACTTGGGTTTTACCTGTTAATGGCCCTTCTTCCTTAGCCCAGTGGGGGTTGGGATGGCCTAGTGGTGGGGGGGTGCCGCGCTTCAACCTCTAGCAGGCCAGCTACCTCTGGCTAGCGGCTGTGGTTTAGAGCCCTAGTGTGAGCGTATTAAACATGGAGATAGGGGCGTCTTCTCAACCTCATGGGTTTCCTCCCAACACTCCGGTTTCCTCCCACTGCTAAAGACCTCTACGTGCAAGCTAATTATGCTAGAAAATAAGGTAATATATTTCACTTGGGTTTTAGCTGTTAACCGCCTGAATTTTTTGAAGGTACTAGTGGGAAATACCTTCAAGCAGCATGTGTGTCACGTGATCTCGAGGAATTCCGCATACGTTGTTACGTAATAATGTGTCAGCTATCTGTTGTTGAACAGAAATGTACCTAAAGGTAAATATCTAACAGAGCGGAATCTATGAGTCCTAATGAGACGTGGAACATATTTATACCCTCAGCCGTCAAAGGGTGGCCCGTCTTTATTAGCCCAGTTAGGAGCCGGTCCCCATTTCTCAAAATCTTAACTAAAGATAAAATCCAAATTTTAGTAGATACTTCAATTTTGATATGCTAAGCACTAAAATCAATCTAATATTAACCAATCATAATACTAAAATTTGGATTTTAAATTAGTTAAAATTTCGTGAAACAGGCCCCCTGAACAGTACTGTAGGACGTTAAACCTCATTTCATTTCAGTTCAGTTGTTGATGGGACTGCAAAAAGGTTTTATTCTTATCGGAGCTAAACCGCATACTCAATAGTATCAATACTATTAAATATTGAATACCAATATTGATCCATTTCATTCAATATTGATGTTATCTTGCCGTGAAAATAGGAGCTTAGCCTTGAACTCAATATTAGATACATGAATTGAAATTCAATATTGGTCCATTTCAATCAATCAATATTAATGTTGTTATGTTGCCGTGAAAATATAGGATCCTAACATCCAATATTTAATATACTAGGCACAATTTAAAACCACTACACAAGTCTTGTAGGCTATGGTTTTCGACTTCATTTGTAATGAACATAGACAAAATATTTATCAAAAAATGGGTAGAGTGAACTTCTTCCGACTGTCTCCAGTTTTCACTGAACGTAATTTATATTTAGTCCCTTGCGAAACTGTAATATTGTGAATGTTGAATTACTAAAATGAAGGGGGGGTGGCCGCGAATGGATAATGCGGGCATGTTGCATTATAAGGTCTATCAAATGGAATGAATTGAACCATATGTTTGTGTCAAGCATTTCCGTTCTCTTTCTCCCCTCATAGCCCAGGCGGAGCAGAACAGTAGAACATTAAAACCCATTTCATTTCTTTTCATGTCAATGTTTTAAAATGGTGATTTAATGAGAGGCAAGTTCCTCCTTACCGGGACTGCACGTATTTAAGCCTGTTTTCATGTGGGAACAATTTAATCGAATTTAAGCCCAGGGTCTTATAATAATAATCGCGTCATTTTACAAGGGTAGCAAATTAGGCCTGAGGCCTTTTATCCAATTTGGCCCTTGGCACAGATCGTGCGAATGATTTCGATCATTACTGCAGGAAGAAACCGAAGAACTCGGGGGAAACCTGCCTGATCGGACGGGAGACCGAATATCCCTCTCACTTACAACGATAAAGTTCTTGCTCTGAGCTGGGATTGAACCCTCGTTGCATTGATGAGAAGCCGCCTCTCTATTGTAAATATGAAATCCCCTAACAGCACTTAGCGTATAATACTGACTGACAGTTTTCATGGATAGCACGTTTCAGAAAAATATCTGTTAAGGGAGACCACTCTAACTCAATAATATACGGGGTTTTT
The DNA here is from genome assembly GCA_917208275.1 of Patella pellucida. Classification (NCBI taxonomy): domain Eukaryota; kingdom Metazoa; phylum Mollusca; class Gastropoda; family Patellidae; genus Patella; species Patella pellucida. The sequence goes on along the minus strand of OU795037.1, from coordinate 883,987 downwards.
TTAGCAAGATCATACAGCATCATAGCTCCTTACATAACACTCATTTTGGCTTCCATTATTTTTGCGCTCAGATTTTCATTAAAATTTGATAACTTTAAATTTTTTCTCGCTAAGATTTTCTAAAAATATCTTTCAGTAATTTCTTGTACAATATTTTGCACAATGATCAAACAATTCTTTAAAGATTTACGAGCTAAATCTGTGTATTGCAGGTCTTTATTTTAGCTTCAAATATAATATGAATTATTAACTAGACACTTATTCAATATTCATCGGATTGCCAAGATTTAAATGGATTTAAACACGGTCAAGATTTAAGAATTTAATTTATAAATTGAAAATCTAGACGAAGTCTTGATTGTCAAGTACCATTTTTACGATAATAAGTAATCTACCTCACATTTTCAATCACTGATAATTAATGTCACTCAGAATAAAGTAATTACACGGAAATTTTTCATTTTGTATTATGTATTTTTAAACAGCTAGCTCTTTATCTTAATCTTACACAAAACCCAATACCTAAATTTATCCTTTTCAAGTGCGCTGATACATTGATGTTTTCTTACTGCTTCCTCGCGTGTAAATGGCTTTGCAACTTACTCACTTAAAAGCGGCTTTGTAGCTCCCTTTGCAACGTCCTCACTTAAAACTGGCTTTGTAACTCCCTATTCTAATTTTTAACAGATGTTCCTCATCTTCTTCCCATTTTTGTATTTATGAAACCGTATTGTGCTTCGAACATTACATTCGACCCCCTAATGTATAAAACATGACATTCACCAGCTTGCGCTTAGAGCATGACATACACTTCCTCAGTGGATCAAGCATAACAGAACATACACTTAGAGCATAACATACACTTCCTCAGTGGATCAAGCATAACAGAACATACACTTAGAGCATAACATACACTTCCTCAGTGGATCAAACATGACATAACATACACTTAGAGCATAACAACCCCTTCATAGTGTTTAAAACATGACATACACTTCCTTAGTGCATCGAACATGGCAATCACTTCCTAGTGCATCGAACATGACATACACTTCCTAGTGCATCGAACATGACATACACTTCCTAGTGCATCAAACATGACATACACTTCCTCGGTGGATCAAACATGACATACACTTCCTAGTGCATCGAACATGACATACACTTCCTAGTGCATCAAACATGACATAAACTTCCTAGTGCATCGAACATGACATAAACTTCCTAGTGCATCGAACATGGCATTCAGTTCCTAGTGCATCGAACATGGCATACACTTCCCACTGGATCAAAAATGACATACACAAATTAGTGCACCGAACATGACATAAACTTCCTTGTCCTAGCCCTTAAATCTTCACATATACTTCCTAGCACCTTAAATCATGATTTACAATACCTATTGTCATAGTCGTTCATGTATTTCAAATTCTTAACTTCATTCAGAATCATGTCTATAGAGATACAAAAATTAACTCAAAATTTGAAAAATTAACTCAAAATTGAACAAATCACTCAAAACTAAAAAGTATACATAAGATACTGGTTTATGTTTTTCCATGAAAAGTGTATTTTTGCAGAAGAATTATGGGATACAACCTCTTGCAGTCCCATCGACAATGCGTCGCATCCATACTCTTTTTGACTTTCAAACGGTAAGCATATTGAGGTTGCCATGGTGATGTGTTGATTATTTATTGCAGGCTTACTAACTAGGTAGTCCTTGGCTAGGTCTGGTACATATTGTATCACTTAATCTTACAAGTGCATTATGAAAGATCTAAATCGTCCTATTGCAGGTCTTTCTTCTGTCTTATTGCAGGGGGGATGGCCGAATTGTTAGCATGTGCGTGCTGTATTGTAAAGTCTGACATTGAGTCAACTGACGTGGTTTCAATTCCCTGGTTGTACGTGACAAGGAGTAGGGTCACCTGTCCAACCTCATGGGTTTTCTCTGGATCCACCAGTTTCCTCCCACTGCTAAAGACCCCTTTGCGTAAGCTTATTATTGAAATAAAAATTGAACCATGTGTTAGTCCCAAAATGACCTAGTTTGTGTCGAGTGGACGTTAACCCCATTTCTCTCTCTCTTTTGACTTTGAATATTATATTAGTTATTATTTAGACATTTATTAACATGACAAGCCCATAAATTCTTTTCTGTTTCAGAGATTTTCGAGTATATCGGAGAATTTATTAACATGACAAGCCCATAATTTCCTTTCTGTTTCAGAGATTTTCGAGTATATCGGAGAATTACGATCTATGCAGTATACTATTAGGAGTAGGTATTTTAATGTCATGGACCGGTGTACTCAGATATCTTGGTTTCTTCGCTAAATACAACGTAAGTAATTTAGATATTCAGTATAATTATGCAAGTAATTCAGATATTTATATGACTGCAAGTAATTCAGATATTCAGGACTTAGAGGGTGTGGGGTCTAAATATAAGGTATAAGTGTTTACATGGAGCTGGACCTTTCTATCTAGCATACTTTCCTAGACGTCCACCCTGTTCTCAACAAGAACATCTTCTTATAATCCCAAAATATAATCTCAAATCATTTGGATACATTTCGTTTGTTCATATTGTGCCTATTCTGTTGAATTCATTACCGCTGAACATTAAACTTGCATGGACCTGTGCGCGATATAAATATTCATATCATTATTATTTTGTGTCGAATCGAATAGATGTTATGCTCTTTAATATTATCATACAATTACACGTGGGTTTTCTCTGGTTCCTCTGGTTCCTCTGGTTCCTCTGGTTTCCCCCCACTACTAAAGACCCCTACACACAAGCAAATTATTGAAATAAAATAGAACCATATGTTAGTCTCGAAATGACCTTGTTTTTTTTTCAGATACTGATTATAACGTTAAAGACAGCATTCCCGAATGTTTTACGATTTATGGTGTGTGCGTTAATATTATATCTAGGGTTTATGTTCTGTGGATGGGTTATACTGGGACCGTATCATATAAAGGTGAGATGAATTTATAAACGGGGTGGTGGATGGGTTATACTCATACCATATCATATAAAGATGAATTTATAAACAGGGGGGGGGGGGGATAGCTGAATGATTAGCACGTGCCCACTGTATCGTAAAGCCTGTCATTGAGTCAACTGCCATGGTTTCGAATGTAGGGTCGCCTGTCCAACCTGGCCCGTGTACGATATCACCCCCTGTGGAAGTGGACGTTAAACTCCAAAAATGAACAAACGATAAACTGGAGGAACGCTGGCTCTTTTAGTAAGACATTAGCTTGCTCACCGAGAGGGGGGTTGGATGGCTGAATGATTAGCACGTGCCCACTGTATCATAAAGCCTGTCATTGAGTCAACTGGCGTGGTTTCGAATACCTGGCAAGGAGTAGTGTCGCCTGTCCAGCCTAGTGGGTTTTCTGTGGGTCCTCCGGTTTCCTCCCACTGCTAAAGACCAGTATTTTAAAGCAAATTTTGGAATAAAATTAAAACGTATGTTAGCCCCGATAAGACCTAGTGTGTGTCGATTGGATATTAAACCCCATTTCTCTCTCTCTGTCTCTCTCTCTCTCTCTTACCTTTTAGAAAAAATCTTAATAATCAACATTAAACTAAGGTTGAATTTTATTTTTTTCAGTTTCGACACCTAAGTACATCATCGGAATGTTTATTTTCCTTGGTTAATGGTGACGATATGTTTGTAACGTTCTCGGCCACCGAGACGACCAATAATATGATATGGTATTTTAGCCGAGTCTATTTATACACGTTTATAAGTCTATTTATATATATTGTACTCAGTTTATTTATAGCAGTTATCATGGATACTTACGAAACACTCAAGGTACGTTTTTGGTTTTTTTAAATCTGATTAAAACACAGATCCAATTTTGTTTTGTTTCAGGGGTTGGGTGGCTGAAGGTTAGCGTGTGCTACAACTGTGTTCGAGTCAACTGCCATAGTTTCGATTTCCCGGTTTCATGTATCGAGGAGTAGGGGTGCCTGTCCAACCTCATGAGTTTTCTCCTGGTCCTCCAGTTTTCTCACACTGCTAAAATTGAATCACTGATATTTTGGTTCAGAGTGAAACAATTTGACTAAATTGTTGAAAAATTCTGATTTCAGTATTTATTTTTTAACTGTTATAGCGAGAACTGTCAGCTCTTTATCTAACCTTGCCTAATGCCCCTTTATGTTAGTCCTGTGACCGGGATTGTGTTATATTCATGGAAACAATATGTTGACATGCTTACTTGCAATATTTAAAAAAATTAGAAAGCTTTTCCGCTAACCGACTAGTCCTATCATACACTAGTTTGATTATTTTACTTTAGTTATTATGGGTCATTTTTAATTTTTAATCCGCACAATATCAGACTAGAATAAAACTCCTGTATCTCCATCAAAGATTGGTACGGTGGAGTTTATAAACATCTATCTTAGTCCCTTTTTCGATGTACATATTGATTGGGGGTGGGGCATGCCTGTTGGCTCAGAAGGTCTGTCATTGAGTCAAGTGGTTTCAATTCCCCACTTGTACGTGATGAAGTGTGGGGTCGTCTCTTCCCTTAGGTTTTCTCCAGGTCATCAGTTTTTCTCCCACTGCTAAAGTCCGGAAATGACCTAGTTTTTGTTGACTGGAGTTTTAAACTCAATTGAGCAAAGCCAAGAATGATGTAAAAAAGGCTTATGATGGTGTCAAAAATATTACACACCTTAATCAAAAGTCACGCTAGATCTTCAAGCTTCAATTTGCCATGAATTTCGGTAAGGCAGTCCATAAAATATAAGCTTTTTAGAAGTTCAATTGATATTTATATTGATTTCAGCATTATGCAGCTAATGGGTTTCCTAAGAGTGAATTATTTGAGTTTATAGATCAATGTAGTGATTTACCATCGTCTGGGAGATTTTTTGAGAAAAAAGGCTGTTCTTTATTCAGTTGTTTCCCTTGTTGTAATGGGTTAGTAGTATTATTTTATATTGTTTCTTAAGAATAATCACGGTTGCTATGATATGAATCCACTTATAGCCCCAGTTGCTATTATTTATATCCACCAATAACCTTGGTTGCTATAATATTACATCTTTTACCCTGGTTGCTATGGTATGAGGGGGGAGGGAGATGGATGGCCGAATGGGTAGAGTGTGGGCATTGTATAAGCAGATGTCATTGAGTCAACTGGCATGGTTTTGATTCCCAGGCTGTGCAACCTCATGGATTTTCTCTATGTCCTCCGATTTCCTCTCACTGCTAAAGACCCCTATGGGCAAGCAAATTATTGATATAAATTTGAACCATATGTTAGTCCAGAAATGACCTAGTTTGTGTTAAGTGGACGTCAAACCAGCCCTGGTTGCTATGACATCTGACATCAGTTAATAATGGTGGTTTAAATTGTATTTTTGTGATTTGATTTTCCAGACGTGATCCTGACAGCCCGGATGAGAAAACCAGATTATTAAGTCATGCTTCTTTGTGAGAATGTTACTAGACAATACGGATAACCGTGGGTAACCGTTGAAGACTTTATTGATGGTTCGTGTGTGACAGAAACTATGTGGTTATACAGTGCCAAAATACGTTTTTAATCAGAATAATAATAGTGAGTTCTCATATTGCCACAAATCCATCAAAATTAATGCTCAAGATGTATTTAGCTCTCTACCTATCGCAAGATAAAAACATGGTTAATGTTAATAAAACAGCCAAGAGAGTGAGAATCAGTGATCGGATGTCTGACGCTATTTTCCAAACGTTTGAGAAAAAGGCATTCCTATTTAATAGTGATGGCTACCTAATTAATTAGTTGTGTGGTTGGTGAAGACAATATAGGTATTAAAGTGACACTCGATTTAGTTGGAAGTTCATTACACCGAGTATTACACCTGAACAAAACCAAATCAAGTTCAGTTCCGTGTTCGGAGTTTTACACCAGAACTATACCAAATCAAGTTCAATTCCTTGTTCTGAATATGAGGCCTACTCCATACCAAATCTAATAGTAAGTGCATGCGACTGCACCACATATGATTTACACAAAAGACAAATATAACAACAAGACATCTATTCTGAAACAAACAAACAATTCAAACAATGGATCCGGGTGCTAGCCGTAAGGACAGTTCTGTGTTCGGAGTTTTACACTAGAACTAGACCAAATCTAGTGCAGATGACGTACAAGTTTTTTTTACCAGATCAAGTACAGTTTCTTGATCAGATTATTCAGAGTATTACCAGATTAAAACAAAATCAACTTCAAGGGATATTTTCAAAATGCCTGATCTGTTAGTACATAAAGAATTTTTATGGAAATGGATAAGATTATTATCAAAAATTAATAATTAGGATTAATAAAATAATACCAAATACGAACAATCCAAACCATAAGACAGAATTCGAAGTCCTAAAAAACGTTATAAGCAAAATAGTGTATTCAAGCAAAAAAGTGTAATCAGCACATGGACTTTTCCTCGTGTACAAAATACACGACCAACAGTGGGTTGTAAGAATAAAAAATCAATTATCCAGAATTATTTGCACAATAACAAACTTTATTCTACACAGATAAAACGTTTGGGATTCACCTCGGGGTTGAGTCAAGGGTCAAAGTTCAATTGAGTATTTACGATAACAAACTTTATTCCACGTAGATGAAACGTTTTGAATGTTAACCATCTGAAAATAATCCCAGTTCTCGATATCTTTACCACCTCCGTGTTGAGTCAAGGGTTCAAAGTTCAATTGAGTATAGCTGATCATTGAATCACGTCAGCCCTTAGATTAAATATAACCCCGGTGATAGAAAAAATAATCAAATTATATTGATTCTGTTGTATGTAAATATTTAAATGTATATATATGTATATAATATATTTCAATGTATAAATACAATAAAAGATATGGAATCAAAATTCTATATCTTTTATTGTGTATTCGCTCTGGATTTATTTATGGAGCACTTTGTGTTCAGTAAATGTGCACTACTTGGATTTTAATTTTAAATGTATATATATATGTATATGATATACCTGAAAATATTAGCACAAGTGTAAAGTTGCACTATTTTATTCCACGGTTAATGGAAGCTGGTTTTAACCAAAGCCCTGTATCAGTATACGGCTTTGGTCCCAACCAGTGCCTGATTTACCTGGAGGTTGGGAAGGCCTAGTGGTCTAGAGTGCCACGCTTCCACCCCTAGATGGCCGGCCACCTCTGGCTTGCGGCTGTTGTTTCGAGACCTGGTGTGAGCGTATGTGGCATGGAGATAGGGGCGCCTTTTCCACCTCGAAGTTTTCGCCGGCCACTGCAGGTTTCCTCCCACTGCTAAAAACCACTACGTGCAAGCGAATTATTGAAATAAAATTAAACCATATGCTAGTCCCGAAATGACCTAGTTGTGTTAATTAGACGTTAAACACCATTTCTCTCTCTCTCTCTGATTTACCTAAAAGCTTGCCAGACTGACGTCTAGAGCCATTCTGATTAAAATACTGATCTATATTACGTTTCGTTATTAATTCTTTGAAATGCTCCTGACTGGGCTGATGAAGACGGGAAAAGGCTTTTTTATTTATTCTTTCGATGACCTGCACTAGTGTGGTAAAGACGGTAAACAAAATATAAAAACAAAACGAAATATGACCTTGTGTTGTAATCACATTGGGCTAGAGCCTCGAGATATAGGGGGTTTCCAGACAAGGGGTCGGTTGCTCAAAGCTCCGTTATCTTTAACGATCAGTTAACTTTAACGGAGAGAACGATTGTTGCTGGAAATAAAGGCCCTGAACATTCTGTGGTGCAAATTTTTACTACAGATTTATGCTAATATAAAAAAATAAAGTATTCTATAGTGTTTTCTGTAGTAAATTTAACGGAAAGTTAACAAACAACACGTTTCTAAGATATGTCCGTTAAAGTTAACGGATCGTTAAAGATAACGGAGCTTTGAGCAACTGGCCCCAGGTCTGCAATAGTTGTTGTTGTTCTCTTGGTTTAATGTCCGCTTCCAAGTTGTCTTATTTTTCATTTATTATCTTATCGTACAGGCAGGGTCGAGCCTTTCCAGTGGGACGTTAAGTCGATGCCCAGCTATCTCCAATCCGCATACGCTAACACGAGGGATCAACCAGCTAGAGCTCGAAGCGCGGTATTGTAGAAAACTAGTCTATACCCCCCCCCCCCCCCCATCAAAATTGTTTTTAATACACACTTTTATATTGTTCTAGTCGTGAGGGTGGGGGATTGGGAGAGGCCTCGTCAGTGAAGTAGCCTCGGAGGACCTCTAATTCCGACACTGGTTTAACATTCTACCTGGAAGCTCGTCAAACATAATAATATTTATATATATATATATATATACATGTTTATGTTGTGACTGTAACGTATGAGTGTAATGATAATTGACCTTTACATGTATTTATTTTATTTATAATTAATTATTTTAGCCTTCGAAAAATAAAATATAACTTTGATTTCCCATTGTTGATCATTCTGGTCATAGTCGATCTGAATAGAATAAAATATAAGCTAAGTACGAACAATCCAAACTATAAGACAGTATTCGAAGTCCTAAAAACGTTATAGGCAAAATAGTGTATTCAAGCAAAATAGTGTACTCAGCAAATGGACTGTTTACCGTGTACATAATACACGACAAACAGTGGTAACAGGTGTCCGGAAAAGTAAGCTTGTTCGTTGTTTTATACTTTCAATGGCCTCCACCACATGAAGATTTCATTTGTTGTAGTGGTAGGTCGCGTCAGGGGTCATACGAGCGGCTTTTTGACCCTATGAAGTGAGACATTTGATTAAACCAGTCAGCCTTGATGTTACTCCTGGGATACACACAGTTCCGTGTACCTCACGCCAAGTTCTCTCCGTAACAGACCATTTCATTGGCTAACCGGTCACATCAACTAGAATAGTAAAATGCAGGCTACATAACAACTCTTTCAGATCCTAGTGTAGTAAAGACAAGGAAAACATAATTTTGAACTTTAAAAAAAGAAACGGAATAGGATCTGTATTTTAATCAGATTAGATTATAGTATTTTGTTATTCTCTCCATAAACTAAATGTTTACTTTATAATCAAAATAGTGTATGTTTAGACCAGGCTTTGGCATTTAACCAGTCATGCTAGGGGCACCTTCTCAACCTCGTTGTTTTCCTCCAGGCACTCCTGTTTTCTCCCACTGCTAAAGACCCCTACGCGCAAGCGAATTATTGAAATAAAAATTGAAAACCATATGTTACTCTCAAAATGACCTAGTTTGTGTCGATTGGACGTTAAACTCTATTTCTCTCTCTCTCTCTCTGTTTCCATAGGTAAAACACGATCCCGAAAAACATAGTTACATGTACCTGCCACAAGTAAAATTCAACGTAAGCGATGTCCATCATTCTCCGTGAGTAGACGTAACTTTCGACCAATAAAAATGCTGTCAGGCCATATCGCATTTTAATCCTTCTGCTTCTATTCTAGTCTACATTTCTATGAGCAGACCTAAATGACGTCATGGCTTTTTATTGGCGAAAAGTTACCACTACTCGCGGCGAACGGCGGAAATATCTAACTGTTTGTACCAGAAACTGTTTTCGCCAACCCCACTACCTATCCGTGTGTACGAATTTTAATCTGATTTTGAAGAAACTTTTTTAAAAAATGGTTATAACCCAGAGATCTAAGATCCTTGCAATATGGTTGTTTATGGGACCGTAACTCCCTGGGTCATGGCCCCTGATTCTCCGAAAAATCAGGTTTTTAGCATTTGAAGCCTCTATATAGGTCACAATTTTTATCCGATTTTAAAAACAACAACGTTCAAATTTCAAATGTATCACTGTTACCTAATAATTACGGTTTATTTCGAATTTCATTGAAATTAGACAGTCTGATTAAATGGGAGCTTCCCATATTTAAGTAAATAGTATAATAAGCATCTAATACCAAGGTTGTGAACCCTCTAGAGGTTACAATTTTAATCCGATATTGATGAAACTTAAACTAGGTGTTAATATTGGTTCCTGTCAATATTAAAGGGACAATAACACTCTTGCTGGCTTGACAGGTCCAGAAAAAAAAATAACCTTATTCTCACTACAAGATGTTTAAGTTTCCTACCTGTTGTGAAAATTATCCATTACAACCTATCTTACTTGTCCAGAGGGTTCGAAAATATGTTTAAATCCAAGTTGCATTCGAAAGTGCTTACGTAAGGCTTTTCAAACCATGTTACGGCATGTAGTTGAATTTTTCCAATTTTTAAAATAAGGTGTGTTAAGATGAAATTTGTATCATTTTTTAATTGAAATATTGTAAAATAATACAAATTGTTGACCAGAATAAAGATTGGAACATTTTATTCAGTTACAACAAGAGTGGTATTGGGGCTTTAGTGCATGTCGGACCGTAACATCCTAGATTATGGTCCCTTGTCGTATGCAAACATCTCTTTTTAATCTCGATCACTGTGCATCTGTTGCAAAATGTGGGCGTGTCTTGCATGGCAACCGCTTGTTAAAATACCCACTGATAATTATATTGTGTATCCATGACATCAAGAATTGGATGGTCTGGGTTCCTGAGCCCCGTTTCTCGAAATCTTAACTACAGATAAAATCCAATTTTAATAGATATTTCAATTTTGATTAGCTAAGCACTGAAATTTGGGATTTTATTTCAGTTAAAATTTCACGAAACTGGACTCGGATGCTTCAGTGTCAATCTGTTAATATTAATGGTTCTTGATGGAAAGTCACTTATTATGATATTTATACGAATTGATGTAATTTATTAAAGAGCTCCCCAAATATACAACACTCTGTATTAGTTTTAATTTTAAGAGTCATTCCATGGGAAAACCATGCAACATCGGGAAGATTGGGGGTCGGCAGAACGAGTTCATCTCCGGGTGATTTTATGGACTCCTCCTGACTACTTCACAGCCAGAAGGGTTGATCACAAAAATTCACCGTTATTGAGAAACAGCCTCTGGGTGATTTTTCGCCAATTTTGCCATTTTTCTGCATGGTTTTCTCGTGGAATGACTCGTCAGCAATCTAATTAATATACAGATCTATATTTCGTTTCGTTTTTTTAAACTTTCGATGGCCGGCAAACTACATGAAGATCTGACAAGTTGTAGCGATAGATAACGTCAGGGGTCAAGCGAGCGACTTTTGACCCCATGACGTCAGACATTGATTAATCAATCAGCGTTGACGTTTCTAGGGGTCTACCCACATTTCCGTGCAGGGAACGGCAAGAAATCGCCGTAACATACCGTTTCATTGGCTAATTCCTAATAACTCTTCCATATCATGGTGTAGTACAGACAAGTTAAACGAAATTTTGAACTATAAAAAGGAAACGAAATAGGATTTGTGTTTTAATCAGATTGAATTTTAAGGATCTTTATATCAATGTTACAGATACACTATGTAAGAGGGGGATGACGGTGGCTAAGTGGATAAGGCGCTGGTTCGCTAGCCTGGAGGTCGGGTGTTCGATCCCTGCATTGGCCGAGAAAGTTCATCTCGAATTTTCCGGCGTGATTTCCTCTTGTCGGTGATGCAGAAGGAGGGCTTGACAAGGAAAGCTGCCTAGTCGTTTGAATGGGACGAAAACCCGAGGTCCCGTGTACTCATGGGCGTGCACGTAAAATTAGCAGTTGGAATTCAGTTGCTGCCCGGTCAAAATTCCCCTAATAGCACACTGTATTGCGTATGCCCGTCTTCCATTAGCCCAGGTCAGGTGCTTAATACGTTAAACCCCATTTTATTCATTCATTCATTACTATGTAAGAGCTACATCTGCCTATTGCAGGGCTTTTTGTTACATGAATTATTGGGAACCACGGTTGCTCAGTGAGTAGGATACTGGCTCGCAAGTCCTTGGGATTCCGTGTTTAATCCTGGTATTGGCCGAGCAAGTTCATCAGGATTTTCTTGTCTGTGTTGCAGGAGTCTCTTATAGTTCCTATCACACGAAAACCCAAAAGTACCGTGTACACATTGTCATTGGCCTGCACGTAAAAGCAAGCTTGACAGTTGGATATTAAAGAAGGTTGTAGCGCCGCTCTAATAAGGTCAATATTTCACGAATAGCACTTTGAGTGAAGTATGCCCGTCTTCATTAGCCCAATCGGACCAGAACAGTAGAATGTTAAACCCCATTTCATTCCAAGCAATATAAATCGTTAACATACACTATTTTCAAAGTTGAATTACATATCGACCCAGATTGTAAAAAAACTTCCAGATATGTTATTGAAGTCTTGTAGGCGCAGAAAGGCAGCACCGTAAAACTCGTTTCATTTCTCAGATGATTGCCTCTCAACCAACGGAACTTCCCGGTTAGCGAACCACTTAACAAAACAATTGTGTTTTGAATTGTTTTTTCCGATTGTAATGCTGGCTAGACATGCATGCTGCACCCAGCGATCCATTTACGTAATACGAGAATTCAGGCGAATGGAATATAACTGGTTGGCCTATGCTTGACAAGCTAGACAAGTGGCATACTTGACTAGACATGGATTCGATTGTTTGTTGCGATTGTAATGGTGAATAACTGGTATACCGTATTTCCTCGAATACAACCCGGGCCTCGAATAGAACCCGGGGGTAAGGGGGTTTTGAGATAAATACAACCCGGGTCTCGAATATAACCCGGGTCTAAGGTAAAAACTGAATACTCCCTGTCAAAATATAAATTAATTGATGATCCCTGCACAGATAGTAGAATTGTCTCATGTCACGCACAGAGAGTTTAGCCTTCGTATTTGCAAGACTCTCCCCGACTGCTTGTTTTACTTGTCAAAAATGTCACTCCTACAGAAGATTTTGAAGCATTAAGCCGAGTCTGAAAAAAAAAACCCCGGCCTCGATTATAACCCGGGCCTCGAATAGAACCCCGAGGTCGGGGGGTGCTGAAGGAAATAGAACCCCGGGGTTGTATTCGAGGAAATACGGTACTTGACTAGTTAGATAAGGGGTATGCTTGACTAGACATGCAGTGATCCAGGTCGGGTAATCGTATTGACATTCACTTTATTTATTTATCTCAAAATCTTTAATATGTTCGCTACATGTTACACGATTCATTAAATTCATATCGCCACCAATCAAGTGAGAGGAGGAGAATACATGCTTCACGATTCATTCAATTTATATCGCCACCAACCAAGTGAGAGGGGGATAATAATATATGTTACTAAAGGCGGCCACAGATCTGTCGCCGACTGGTTTTCCGGCGACTGCCGCCGATCGTCGCACGATTTCCGTCGCCGATTCTAGTCGATCTGAGTCTAGCTACGACCGCCGTGCGACAGTTTTTCACGATCGGCGACTGAGTCGCAGGAGTTGAACATGTTCTACTTCTACGACGCGACGGAACCAGTCGCCGACTCGTCATCGTCGATGCGTGCGTTTCTACGATCGGTTGCCGACTGCGCTATAAATTTTAGCCAATCAGAGCGGGGGGCATGACTATGAAAAGTTTCTGATATCGACCCCAAAAATCTTCATATCTGACGGGAGACACCACCCACCCCTAAATTTGTTATATGAAAAGTTTGACTACCCACCCCTAAATTTGTTATATGAGAAGTATCTGCGGCCAAATTATAACATTTGGAGGCCATGGCTGCCGAAGCCGATGGCAGTGTCGAGCCATGTACACCAGAGTTATTGATTTTCAATGAATTTTGTTAACTTGAACAGCTAAATCCATTATATTAAATTTTCGTATACTGAACATTAGCATGGCCGACAACTTTATTATAATACATGTAGTAGGTGGAAAAGGTGATTTTGAAATTATTAGATTTCCAGATGGACCTCATCATTCTTCTCACAAAACGTTTTACAAATTCAAAAGCGGATGAAAATTAAAAAAATTTATTGAGGCTCAAAGGTGCGATTTTTGACTTTTCGCGGAAGAAAGGTTTTCATCACTTTAAAAAAGTAATTTTCAGTGGTTTTTTTGTGATGACATATTTCATTTCCTATCAAAATTATCAAAAATATATATGTAAATTCATGAAATACAACTTAAAGACTAATTATGTTTTAATTTTCACATTTGAGTAACAATTACTCTGGTTTCCCAAGCAACTCCAAAATAGGTAGGTTTTCTCAAAAATTCCATTTTTTCAACTTGATTTTGGTCCATTTACTTCATCAAAATTGGTCTTGTCCATGTACATCCGAAATACTGAACCTGGTGGTTATGCATTTTAAAATAAGTAGCTATCAAGTAAGGTTAACAGAAAATAAAAATAGGAAAAAATATCAATATGCCTTCTCTCAAGAGCTGGATATGTGTTCACTTCTTAACCATTGTACGCGGCGTTTGGGACATTTATAAAATTAGAAGGAATGGAGATACGGAAGTGAAATTATGGAAATATTTCAAAAAGTTTGTGCAATTTTTGATCATTTCCAACGGTATTTACCAGAACCCAAAAGGTGATACCACATTATAAAGTAAGCAGTTTAAAATAATTGAAACCCATGGGATATCAAATGATTTGGATTGTGTAAGTTTGAAAAAAATCTGAAGGTGTTTGGCCTTGGGCCCTAAGAGATGGGAAAGTGGTTCACTTTCGAAAAACATTCGGCTGTTAATAAGACATAAATAAACTATGAAGGAATTAAGATCTTGAAGGGACATTTCGTTTATAACTTATAAGTAAATTAAATATGTCTACGATTTATTAAAATTACTTACATTTACTCTTGCATATTACTTAATATTTAGTTGTTATAGCAACCAACAATGATAAAAAAAACACTCTCAAAAGGGCAATGTTGTACCATTTTCAATGGTGTTTACCATGACGAACCAAATGATCACCAGTAACATTATAAGTACGGTACCAGTAAGCATTTTATGAATTGTATAATTTTAGTGAAATATTATGGACTTTGGGTGATTGCTATAGCAACTACATAATTTTAAAATAAGACAACAGTTGTTTCACTATCACTGTTCTCAACATTGGTAGCTTACATCATTGTAATGTTACAAGAAGAATTCTGCTTTGACGTATTATTTCTACTCAGAAGATTGGCCAATAAATTATTCTCTAAAGTAAGCTACAGTAAAAGTAGTTACTGATAGGTTATGATTAAGATGTAGGCCTACCGGTAGTCATGTTATATTATAGAGGCCTATGCCTGGAATCTGCATTTTAACTCAAAGTCAAAGAATTGTTGTGGTTTTACTTCACTTTTGAATACTTTTATTATTCCTTTAAATTGGTAGGTTATAGCCTATTGAGCAACTTCCATTTTATTTTGTAGTCCTAATAAGTGGGCCTTAAGCCGCCTTACGTTTTTCGGTCCTTGCAACAAAATCTCGAGAGTCTAGGTGTTAAATATATTTCCCTAAAATAAACAACAAAGAATTAAAATTATAATAATTAGTATTATCATTCACACGAAATACTATACTTATCATACCTAAACCGGCATAAACCAGTAGTTGTGTACGTTTCTCAGAAACACTGACACCCATCTGTATGACTTGTACCGCACCTTTACAACCCAGATTATTAATTTCTTTGTTATACGTGATGTCTTTAGTGGTGATTTGCTCATTTGGGCTTATTTTAATGTTCTAGTAGTACACTGTGGCATGTAAATTGCATATTATGAAAAGTTTTAAGCTAGTATGAAAAGTTTTTTTTGGGTCAAGCGACCCCTACCCACCGCATAAATAAAATATTTTCATAGTATGAAAATATCATTTACACCCCTCTAGACACCACCCACCCCAGGGACGATGTCAAAAACTTTTCATAGTCATGCCCCCTGATCAGAGCGGCGAATGAAAAATTAAAATGTCGACCTCGAGGACGACCGTGGAAGAAGAAAGCCTGATTGACAATCCTTCTTCCAAAATCGTTTTTTTTTTGGGCTTCTCTTCTAAGCCTAGATAAACGGCTAACGCAACTGCTGTAGCTGCCTGTCTACGACGTTTTTGTAATATGTTGACATAAAGACTTTGTTGATAAATCTAAAAAGTAGGAATATAAATCATATCAAATAGAATCATAAACAAAAATTTGAATCCCTCGAGTTAATTTAAACGTGTACGTAGGACTAAGAGAGAGAGGGTGGGGTTTAACGTCCACTCGGTCATTTCGGGACTAACATATTGTTCAATTTCAATAATTAGCATGCGCGTGGGGATCTTCAGCAGTGAGAGGAACCCGGAGAAAACCTACGATGATGATGGATGCCTAAGATTACAGTTTTAGTACTAAATAGATCTCCTACGAGTTATTTTTGATATCAAAAAATATCAACACAAGAAGATAATGTAAAAAATCCTAGGCTCTGCCGAGGTGGGTCTTTTTTTACTTTATCAACGAGTGTTGATATTTATTTAAAATAAAAAAAGTAGTCTCCTTTTTTAGGAGATATCGCAGTAGACAATGAAATTTATCACACAAGCGATATCTACTGTAGAATGTATTATTGGGTTATAAAGGCTTATAGCAGTGCCCAAAATAGTCTACACCTTGATCTTAGTTCCACTATATCATCCGCCTACCAAGCCTAAAAGTAAATCCGACACTGCTTTAATGTGTCGCTTCCTACTGTTGATGCTTTCTCTGGTTCCACCACTAATAAAGTATTCAACCATTTATAAAACTGCTGGGATCGCGTTGTGTGACTTAATGTTTAAATACTGGTGTTTGTCGATATATTATCATACAAGTAGCACGGCAAGACAGAACACACTGACAGGTTGCACCGCAAGATACAACAATACAGACAGGAGGGTTGTATACAAGTAGCACGGCAAGACAGAACAATACCGACAGGTTGCACCGCAAGATACAACAATACCGACAGGTTGCACCGCAAGATACAACAATACCGACAGGTTGCACCGCAAGATACAACAATACCGACAGAAGGACTCTATACAGTTTGCACCGCAATACAGAACAATAGAGGCAGGAGGGTTCTATATACAAGACGGAACAATACAGGCAGGGTCTATACAAGTTGCACAGCAAGGCAGAGCAATACAGACAGGCGGGTTCTATACAAGTTAAACAGCAAGATAGAACAATACCGGCAGGAGGGGTCTATACAAGTAGCACGGCAAGACAACACAATACAGGCAGGGGGTTCTATACAAGTTGAACAGCAAGACGGAACAATAGAGGCAGGAAGATTCTATACAAGTTGCAACGCAGAACAATAGAGGCAGGCGGGTTCTATACAAGTTACACAGCAAGATAGAACAGTGCAGGTAGGAACAAGTAGAACCGCAATACAGGACAGTACAGACAGGCGGATGTTTAACAATACAAATATATGGTGATAGATTCGGATCATTCCTTCGTGGTGTGTCTAAAATTTAAAACGAATAACAAAGTGTTCAATTAAATAACTTTCGAGAACTAACAGAAACGAAACTCAGCCGAACATGGCCAATCTTGTAGCAGTTTTTATTTTAGGATTGAGTATGGTCCGGATAGTTTTCCCAAACTACGTACAACTTTATACGGATAAGGTTGTTACTTTTGCTGCCTCCACCACGTCGCAGTCCGAGAGCTCTTTAGATTGTGCTCTAGCCTGTCAACTAAATCATCCCTGTGTTTCGTACGCCTACCACCAAGAAAGATCCCAGTGCCATCTTTACGATAGAGTTATCCATCTGGCAGACGCCACAAATACTGATAATGGCATCCAGACATTTACTTCTGAATTCGGTAAGTTTCATTTCCTCGTGTAGCCTGTTTGCTCTCACTTGTACCAATATCCCTCGATTACAGCATTAAACAGTAATTCACACGTCGCTCACGTGCATCAATATTCATTGCTTACGGCATTTTTCAGTAGATGTAAATTTCACCGACACATTATTTTTATAAAATAAGTCTGGTTTTATTAAATCACCGCATAATACAGTTTGGGACAACGGACTCCATTTCAAGATGAAGACTGGTGGGTTTAAGTTGTATGAAAACGTATCACATATTTTTAGTTAGTTGCTCGGCCCTAAGGTAGGGGATCTGAATGGATTTTAACACACAATTAAGCAGTTTTGTTCTCATAAACATTATCAGGATTGGCCCTTTAACAATTCAGGGCAAATTTATCATGACCGTACTTCGCGTACTAATAGTTCACATGTCGCTCTGGTATAAGGTTTGTTCCCATGTCGCTAGCTTCTGGGCAAGTTTATCATGACTATCTGTACCGTACACTGTGTACTAATTGTTCACATGTCGCTCTGGTATAAAGTTTGTTACCATGTCGCTAGCTTCTGGGCAAGTTTATCATGACTATTTTTATTACCGTACTTCGCCTACTAATTGTTCCCATGTGGCTCTGGTATAATGTTTCTTCACTTGTCTCTCTGGTATCGTACCCTGTAAGGTTTGCTCTCATTTGTCGCCCTGGTATAAGGTTGGTTCACTGGTCGCCTTGGCATGTTTTACTTTAAGGTTTGTTCACTTGTTGCTCTGGTATATTGTTTGTTCATACTGTTGGATTTGTTGACTTGTCACTCTGGTATGTAATACTGTAAGGTTTGTTCTCTTGTCGCTCTGATATAAGGTTTGTTCTCTTGTCGCTCTGGTATGTTACACTGTAAGGTTTGCTCTCGTGTCGCTCTGGTATTCTACACTTTCAGGTTTGTTCTCTTGTCGCAATGGTATGTTTTACTGTAAGGTTTGTTCTCTTGTCGCTCTGGTGCGTTATTCTGTAAGGTTTGCTCTCGTGTCGCTCTGGTATTCTACACTTTCAGGTTTGTTCTCTTGTCGCAATGGTATGTT
This sequence comes from Patella pellucida, assembly GCA_917208275.1. Classification (NCBI taxonomy): domain Eukaryota; kingdom Metazoa; phylum Mollusca; class Gastropoda; family Patellidae; genus Patella; species Patella pellucida. The sequence continues at coordinate 865,183 of OU795037.1, read as the reverse complement.
TTACTGTAAGGTTTGTTCTCTCGTCGCTCTGGTAGACTATGTGCTCATGTTACCCTGGTAGGTTATACTATAAGGGTTGTGCTCATGTTACCCTGGTAGGTTATACTGTAAGGGTTGTTCTCTCGTCGCTCTGGTAGACTATGTGCTCATGTTACCCTGGTATGTTATTTTGTAAGATTTGTTCTCTTGTCGCAACGGTGTCTTATACTCTGGGGGTTGTTCTCTTGTCGCAATGGTTCTCATGCAGCCCTGGTGTCTTATACTCTGGGGGTTGTTCTCACGTCGCTCTGCCTGGTATGTTATAACTTATACTACAAGGTTTGTTTCGGGTGCCCAAGTGCAGTATCAACTATTATGGAATAGTAATCTATGAACATTTTGTATCACAGGTGACGAGAATATAGCTCTACATAAACCTACTGCCCAAGGTTCAACATTTCATTCACCCTCATCTCTGGGTGTTGATGGAATCAAAACCACCTTCTTTCATACTTCCTATAGCGACTGGTGGTGCGTCGATCTTACGACTGGCTATGAAATAAAGTGGCTGATTATGTACAACTTGTTTGATAGTAAGTAGCATTACAGTTACATGCGTGTGAATCGTGGGAGGGGGGGGGTAATCTGACTTTTGTTTCATAGAAAGTAGCATTACAGTTATATGCGTATGACTCTATGAGTCGTGGGAGGGGGGGGGGGTAATCTGACTTTTGTTTAATAGTAAGTATATATGAAATGAAATGGGGTTTAATGTTCTACTGTTCTGCTCCTAAACTGGGCTAATTGAAGACGGGTATACGCCATACAATGTGCTATAAGTGAAATGTTTGCCCGGGAAGCGGCGCTATGGTCTACTCTTACATCAGATTCCAAATGCCAAGGGATCTTTTATGTGCAGCTAATGTGTACACGGGACCTCGGTTGTTTATCCCATCCGAACGACTAGATAGCTGTCCTTGTCAGGCCTCCGTCCTGCATCACTGACAAGGAAAACCACGCCTGAAAATCTGGATGAACTTTCTCGGCCAATGTAGGGATCGAACAATGGACCTCCAGGCTAGCGAGTCAGCATCTTACCCACTTATCCACGTGATCCCCGATCCATAATGAATTGTGGCCTACATTTAACATGGGCGTGGTTTCTTTCATTTTGTTGTTTTCCTTTAATTTCGTTTTGCCCGACATTAGTCGAGAAATTAGTGCATTTGAATCAATATTTCAAAGGACATTTTTTCCACCTGAAGGGATATGATTGTTTCATTACTGTTAGACAGACAATACATTATACATGTTTACTAAAGCTTAATATTTCCACGTGAATTATTGAATGTGTATAATATCTAGTCATCAATTACACTCCATACATTTCATGAACAATCACTACACGGTGGGCTCTGGTTGATTAGACAAGCACTGTGTATGAATTTAAAGTCAATGGGCTGATAACTTTAGCCCTCACAAAGTTTTTTGAAAGTTATCAAGGGCCATAATCTGGGAAGTAATTATCGAAAATCATTTGCAATCAATAGGATTCTTCGTCTCGTTACCTTAAAGATAATTATGGGAGATGTGATAACGAGTTGGAAGTTCTCACTATAAAAGTTAAAAACTATATAATGTAAAGGCAATTTGCTGAAAATTTCAGTCAAATTGATCCACTATGAACCGTGAACTATTCGAATGAAAGTTTCGCTTAGCCTCGATCATCATTACTGAAGTAGGTAAGGCGAAACTAATAGTCTCGATTATCCATTTATTTGTTTAATCACGAAGGAAAATTTTCTTGCAAATCAGACATCAATCCAACAAATATCGCAGTCTAGCCTTACCACCGAGAGCTAATTATGGTCTGAATAAGTTAGTTAATGTCTAATTTATAATTTCTATAACATTTGAAGCCTAAATTAAGACTTGCAGTAATCAGATTTAGCTCTTAACTAATGTAACTTTTAAGGAGCTAAATCGCCAATTGGCACAAATGGGTCACAACACATATATTAATGTAATATGAATTTATATAAACTGATTTACATTCTATCGTTCCTGTTTTTACTGTAATTTCTAATGTTATGTTCGGCGAAATACACCAGCAGTCTAAATCTTATGACAATCTCTAGCGTCTGGTTATTCCAATCTACACCAATAGTATTTATTGCACAAGCTCTCCAGATAAGAATATGGCGTCGCGGTTTGGCATAATGACTTGTGGAATGTCACCATGTTTATCGCATATTAATAAAACTTAAAATATCTTAATATCCCACTGATCTTGTTCCCTTTCGATATTCGGCAACATCGAACGTAACTTCCTGGATTTTACGAAAAATCGCGTTTTTAGCTTGCGGTCTCTCCAGAGGTCGCAAGACTAACTGACTTTAAAAACCGCTCGAACATATCACTGTTACAACTGACGTTTGAAGACATTAATAAATTAAAACATAATGAGTGTTTAAGAAATAATATTTAAGGAGATGCCATTGCCACGGCCCCTTGATACCGTTTGTAAGGCAAATTTCAAATTCATTTTACATCATTTGCAATGCTTAATTAAGGAGAAGAATTCATTTAACGTAATACAAGTATAGACGTTATCTTTAACATTTAAAGAAGGGGCGGGGTCACCCTAGATAACAAATCATGCCTCAACCCTCTGTGTTTCGAGATGACTTTGGCTCCCATTACAAGTAACGTTGCAACCCCCGTTCTGATTCATTACGGGGCGTTTTATACAAAATTGACAGCATTTTTCATCGAAACAAAGATTGGTTATTGTTTTTAATAATATTTCCGCCACACACCACTACAATTGAGGACTTTATCTTACCTGAAACGGGTACAAACCTTCGTACATATGTATTTTAAATCGATGCGTTTATCCGTTACTAACACCACCATCTTATATTTTGATAGTCTCTATCATCCAGACAAATATTCTACGTACGTTGAAGACTAGGGGGTTCTGGGTGACCGAGACTAATATTTTGACGGCTGTCATTTTGCAACGTGAAAATGATGGGTGCCAATCGTAGCTAAAAACAAGCACATCAGTATATCTCAACGTTTTTAGCTACGTTCTCGTAGCTAGGGTGACCCATGCTATAGACGTTATCAAATAACGTTCAAGGAGACAATTTAAGTTACTGGTGTAATAACATTTGAGCGGGAGAATTTAACACATAGAGAAGGTTTGGCGGAAGGGGGTGGGTGTGACACATGCTATAGCTGGCTATAGACGATATGTGCAACATTTGGGGGGGGGGGATTTAACACTGGATAGACGTTTTATGGGTACTTTAGCCACTGAACACAGATCTAATATTATACACTTAGCTACGTCTACACTAGCAGCATTCACCGTCTACACTAGCCTTTTAAATGCCGGTTTTTTTCCTAAAAGTCGGCTTTTTCAATTTCTCAATCGTAAAAGCCGGCTTTTTAAAATCCGGCAATAATTGAGGGATTTTTCAAATCAAAAAGCCGGCTTTTTAAAACAAAACGGCAATTTTATGTGTGTAGACGGTGAAATACGGGATTTATCGGGTACCCGGATGTCATTCTTCCCGAACTTCCGTACATTCATAACATTGGCACAAATAACGAAGGTCGGTGTTCATCGTCTTTTACCGTTACAAAACTTCATTCAGTGTAGACGCTACACTTGAAAAAGCCGGGTTTTGACGAAGTGTAGTGTAGACGAAGCTTTAGCTAAATGTGAAAAATACCCTTTTTCACTTACACCTTTGAATACGAACCCAGATCTATATGTGTGTAAAGTGCAAATTTTTTCTAGTAGGCACACTTCATAAAAACAGACTGAAGGGGGTTGAGATATGGCTAGCAGAAAGTGGTGGATGTACCCAGACTGGCTTCGATTCATCAACACTGTGTTACAGAGATATAAGTAGTACACCTCTCAATATCTACACAATCAACAACTGCTCGGAACCAAACACACAGTTTGATGCACGATATGTTTTTATTTATCACCCTGTTAATGTTCTTCATTTATACGAGGTTGAAATTGTTCCCTGGTGTAATTAATGAAATCCGATTAAAATACAGATCTATATTTCGTTTCGGTTTTTTTTAAATTATACTTTCGACGGCCAACGACTACACTACATTATGAAGATCTGAGAGGCTTTTGATCCCATGACGCCATGTTCTTGGTGTAATTAATGCAGTCCGATTAAAATACAGATCTATATTTCGTTTCGTTTTTTTTTAAATTATACTTTCGACGGCCAACGGCTACACTACATGAAGATCTGAGTTCACGTTAGTTAGAGGTCAATCGAGCGGCTTTTGGCCCTATGACGACAGACATTGATTAATCAATCAGCGTTGACGTTTCTAGTGGTTTAACCACGGTTCCGTGCATCAAAAGTCCAAGAACTCGCCGCAACAGGCCGTTTTATTGGCTAATCCCTCACATCATCCAGAACACGTCAATGATAACAACTCTTTCAGACCCTAGTGTAGTAATGACAAGTAAAGCGAAATTTTAAACTATAAACTATAAAAAAAACGAAACGAAATAGGATCTGTGTGAGGTAAGATAGAAAAGTATTGTTGGGTCTGGGTGACAGTCATCGCCCTACTCTGGGTTGGTGCGCAAGAAAAATAGAAGAATATAATATCAACATAAGCGAGAAGGTTAAAGATGCATTCCCGTGTACAAACTAGGTGATTTGAACTAAAAACATAGTTTTCTGGGAACCCATCTTTAAAGACTTCACCCAGGTATTGGATATAAGAAACCTGGAGACACTTTAAAGGGACAATACCACTCTTGCTGGCTTGACAGGTCCAGAAAAAAAAATTAGCCTTATTCTAACTACAAGATATTTAAGTGTCCTACCGGTTGTGTAAATTATCCATTACAACCTATCTTACTTGTCCAGAGGGTTCGAAAATATGTTTAAATCCAAGTTGCATTTGAAAGCGCTTACGTAAGGCTTTTCAAACCATGTTACGGCATGTAGTGGAATTTTTCCAATTTTTAAAATTAGGTGTGTTAAGATGAAATTTGTATCATCAATTAATTGAAATATTGTAAAATAGTACAAATTGTTGACCAGAATAAAGATTGGGACATATTATTCAGTTACAACAAGAGTGGTATTGGGGCTTTAAATCAAAGTAACAATCAACAAGGTTAAAGTAAAGGAAGGGCCTTTGTTACGACGAGTCGTAAAAATAGTCACCAGGCTATTGTTACGACAATGCTTTCAAAGCCCTCCAACGGAGTAGTTTAAAACTGAAAAGTCGTAAAAATAGTCCTAACCCTTTCCATCTCTTCCTTGCTGCATTTAGTTCTGAAAACGTTGAAAATACGGCTTCTTTTTCAAAGCTTGTTTTTTGGGAGATTTTGGCAGCCATTTTTGAATTCGTTCTAAACTTTGCCCAATCTCGTCGTAACAATAGTCACTCTGTAAAGTAAAAATATCAACCTAAAGCGACGGAAATACCTCAGATTGTTAATTATTTCGTGGGATGTCGCGCTGACTCAGTTAGCTAGACGCTAGCTCCCTACCCAGGAGATCTCGGGTTTACTCCCCGGTATTTACTGGATGAATAACCATCTTAAGTTTACATAACCAATAACAATGTCTAGCTAGCTGGGTGAATAACCATTTTAAGTTTACATAACTAATAACAATATCCAGCTGGGTGAATAACCATCTTAAGTTTACATAACCAATAACAATGTCAAGCTAGCTGGATAAATAACCATCTTAAGTTAACATAACCAATAACAATGTCTAGCTAACTGGATGAATAACCATCTTAAGTTTACATAACGAATAACAATGTCTAGCTAGCTGAATGAATAAGCATCTTAAGTTTACATAACCAATAACAATGTCTAGCTAGCTGGGTGAATAACCATCTTAAGTTAACATAACGAATAACAATGTCAAGCTAGCTGGATGAATAACGATCAGAGATTGTTCTTTGTCCTTTAGATTGATTGGTTATTTTGTTACTTTAGAGAAGAAGACAACAGTAAATTTATTTAACATGAATCTCCGAATTTTTTTCGTTTTGGTTGGCATTAATTTGACATGTTTAGTTGTGCGTGAAGTACGTTAGCGCCACTTCATGTACTAGTACTTGATTTTTTTTGTTTACAAAATTGTGTTATTTGGATTGAATTACAAAGGTAGGGACTGCAATATAAAGTTAACTTCTGTTGTAAACTTTTTCACGGCGAAGTCGTTTCCAGAACAAGCACATGTACAGATCTATTAAAGCTTTTAGCTTGTTTTATTTCACATCATTATACTGTATTCATTTATTATTATTATTATGTATACCAGGGGCCTGTTTCACGAAAAGATAAAATTCAAATTTTAGTAATTTGATTGGATAATATTAGATTGATTTTAGTGCCTAGCCAATCAAAATTGAAGTACATGTATCTACTAAAATTTGGATTTTATCCTTAGTTGAAATTTCGTAAAACACGGCCCTTACTGCCGCCGCTCATACAATCAACCTCAACATTCTTTTAAATGGTCTCCGTTTTTGATTTGGTATTAATAATTCTTCTCTTTAGAAGTTATTTAATTGATATTCTTCTATTATTCTTGTAAAAAAGGATTTAATTGGTAGGCAGCAGTGTTTTAAATGGTAAATATATTATTCTCGTTGTGTTTTAAAATGTGGCGTTCCCCAAGGTTCTTTTCTTGGTCCTATTGTATTTACGTTATACACTTCACCACTCGTGGATACAGTTAGACAATAATTTAGAATTTCATTTATGCGCAGTTGACGTCTAATTATATATTTTTTTCACCTAAAGATCCAGATTTTGCATGTCAATTCGAAAGCTGTTATTGAAGAATGTGCACCTGAAATTAAATCGTGGATATCAATGAAAAAAAACCAAGTACGAACAATGCCAACCATTAGACAAAATTCGAAGTCCTAAAAAACGGTATAGGCAAAATAGTGTAATCTGGCAAAATAGTGTAATCAGCATATGGACTGTTCACCGTGTACAAAATACACGGCAAACAGTGGTAACAGGTGTCCGAAAGAGTAAGAGTAGCTGCATCCAATCGGTAGACCTATACTTTCTAAAACTTAATGTTGATAAAACTGAATATATAATAATTAGTTCAAAAAAACAATTATCAACAATAAACTGTAAATCTCCTTTCTTTATTGGTAATATCTAAATTAATTCCTACGTCATCTGCTCGTAATAGTAGTGCAATATTCGATATGAATATAAATATGGAAGCCCAGGTAAATCATACGTAAATTGTGTTTTTGTTTTTAAAAAATATTGGTAGAAAACGTAAATTTATCTCTTTAGACTCCACAAAACACTAAATTTGGTCACTTCTAGTCTAGACTGGACAATTTTAATTCGTTGTTAGCTGGTCTTCCAGCCAAACTTTTAGACAAACTTCAACGAATCCAAAATGCTGATGCTGCCCCCCTTGTTATAAACATTAAAATATAATATGATCATATTACCCCAATTTTAAAACCATTTATACTGGTTACCTTTTTCGTAAAGAATAGATTTTAAAATTTGATTGTTACCTTTATTTTTTAAAGGTTTAAGCAACATAAATGCATGTTTATTTATCTGCACTCTTAACTATGTATACACCAGGGATCGATTGCTCGAAACTAAGTTATTTTAATGATCCGTTAAACTCTAACGGACACATCTTGGTAAATTTACTACAGAAAACATTATAGAATACTTTATTTTTTCCTTCAGAAGTATTAGCATAAATCTGAAGGAAAAATTTGCACCACAGAATGTTCAGGGCCTTTATTTCCAGCAACAATCTTTCTCTCCGTTAACTTATCGTTAAAAGATAACGGAGCTTTGAGCAACTTACCCTATAGGGCGATATTTTCGCTCTTCATCCTCAGGGACCTGTTTCACGATATTTTTATGAAGATAAAATCCGATTTTAGTAATTTGATTGGGTAATATTAGATTGATTTTAGTGCTTAGCCAATCTAAATTGAAATATCCACTAAAATTTGGATTTTATCTTAAGTTAAGATTTCGAGAAACAGGACCCTGATGATAATTTTCTTTTATTAAAGCCCAAACATTCAAAGCTTTAGTCACCGATCTTTTATTGTCCAGGCACCTGTTTTGTGGAATAAGTTACCATATGACAAGTTATTTCAAGACCTTTCGGATAAAAAATAGTTGACCGGTTTCTGTGGACAGGGATACTTTAATGGCTATCAAATTTTCGGAAATATTCATGTATTGAGATATTGTTTATTAAACATTTCTTTGTCAATTTATGTAGTCATTTATCATATTGTGTAATACAAGTTTGCTGTCATACAAACACCGAGATGACGTTGTCGATGACATATTCAAGAAATTTTTCGCAGCAGTTATTGATACACAGTGGGGGTCATATCAATCTGGTGGTGCTTAATTTTTGAGCGCGTGTATTGATGAACATGTATTTAATTTGTAAATTATATTGATTCTTGTGTCGTTTTGTTAATTTTAGGATCTTATAATTTAATGTTTCTATTATTGTAAACCTCCCCCGAACAAGTATATGTGAAATGTTTGTAATAATAATAATTTGTTATATTTGATATTTGATAAATACATTTTCTTTAATTTGTTTTGTTTATTTCACTATTATTATGTAATATTTGATATTTTATGATATATATGCTGTGTTTATCTTGTGTTTGTAACACACTATTATAATGATAGATAGATATGTATTGTTTAGCTTGCTTTTATAACGTATAATTATAATAATATATTTGTTAAATACATCGTGTTTAGCTTGTGTTTGTAACGCACTATTATAATGATAGATAGATATGTATTGTTTAGCTTGCTTTTGTAACGTACTATTTATTATTATGTTATATTTTATAGATACATGCTGTTTAGCTTGCTTTTATAACGTATTATTATTATGTTATATTTTATAGATATATGCTGTTTAGCTTGCTTTTATAACGTATAATTATTATGTTATATTTTATAGATACATGCTGTTTAGCTTGCTTTTATAACGTATAATTATTATGTTATATTTTATAGATACATGCTGTTTAGCTTGCTTTTATAACGTATAATTATTATGTTACATTTTATAGATACATGCTGTTTAGCTTAGTTTATAACGTATTATTATTATGTTATATTTTATAGATACATGGGGTTTAGCTTGCTTTTATAACGTATAATTATTATGTTACATTTTATAGATACATGCTGTTTAGCTTAGTTTATAACGTATAATTATTATGTTATATTTTATAGATACATGCTGTTTAGCTTGCTTTTATAACGTATAATTATTATGTTACATTTTATAGATACATGCTGTTTAGCTTAGTTTATAACGTATTATTATTATGTTATATTTTATAGATACATGCTGTTTAGCTTAGTTTATAACGTATTATTATTATGTTATATTTTATAGATACATGGGGTTTAGCTTGCTTTTATAACGTATTATTATTATGTTATATTTTATATATACACGGGGTTTAACTTGTGTTTATAACGTATTATTATTATGTTATATTTTATAGATACATGGGGTTTAACTTGTATTTATAACGTATTATTATTATGTTATATTTTATAGATATATGCTGTTTAGCTTGTGTTTGTAACGTATTATTATTATGTTATATTTTATAGATACATGGGGTTTAACTTGTGTTTATAACGAACTATTATTATGTTATATTTTATAGATACATGCTTTTTATAACTTGCTTTTATAACGAACTATTATTATGTTATATTTTATAAATACATGCTTTTTATAACTTGCTTTTATTACGAACTATTATTATGTTATATTTTATAGATACATGGGGTTTAGCTTGCTTTTATAACGTATTATTTTTATGTTATATTTTATAGATACATGCTTTTTAGCTTGCTTTTATAACGTATTATTATTTTGTTATATTATAGATACATGCTGCTTAGCTTGCTTTTATAACGTATTATTATTATGTTATATTTTATAGATACATGCTTTTTAGCTTGCTTTTATAACGTATTATTATTTTGTTATATTATAGATACATGCTGCTTAGCTTGCTTTTATAACGCACTATTATTATGTTATATTTTATAGATACATGGGGTTTAACTTGTGTTTATAACGAACTATTATTATGTTATATTTTATAGACACATGTACATGTTTTTTGTTTAGCCTGTTTTGTAACACATCATAATGTTGGTCATATTAAATATTTGATGCTTTTAAGCTTGTTATTCTATCTCAACCTTAGAGAAATGAAATGAAATGGGGTTTAATGTCCTGCTGTTCTGCTCCTAAACTCGGCTAATGAAGACGGGCATACACCATACCGTGTGCTATGAGTAAATTTTGCCCATGCAGCCGCGCTACGGCCTACTCTTATTAATCGAATTCCAACTTTCAAAGGATCATTTACGTTTTTCGTCCCATTTGACGACTAGACAGCTGTTCTTGTCTGGCCCTCTGTCCAGCATCACTGACAAGAGGAAACCACGCCAGATTATCTGGATGAACTTTCTCAGCCAATGCAGGAATCGGACACCCAACACCCAAGCTAGCGGGCCAGCGCCTTACCTACTTAGTCGCCTCGGCTCTCAGATAAGGATAAGGATCCATTATGCCTCCAAGAATTCAGACTTGTATAGTTTTCAGAAGTTTTGATTTTGAAAAAACAATTCATTAAAATGGTAGAGCCTCAGTCGCATTTATTAAGACTTCGTTTCAAAAAAGGAGGTGGGCGGTGCGGGGGTATGTCTGGAACGGACGGTTTTGGAACTTTATTTATGGATAAGTACGTCTCCTTATGATCCCCAATGCCCCAAAAAATCCGTGGCTTTTAACGTTTACACAAGGTTTATGGCCATTTGGGCATAATTCAGAACAAAGATAAAGATTATAAATAAAACTGTTGATTAGAGTATGCAATAATGTTATAGGTGCTCAGCCTATAAAAAACTAGCACAATATGACAAAATACACCACACTCGGATCTAGATACAGATAGACCCTAGGCTGTTCCACTTACAAGGCCCCTCGCAAACCCCAATTGTTCGGACATAAAGAAATTGTTGGGCGTACGTAGCTCTCAAACCTCGGATTAACTGACGTTCTTTGGCCCAAATCTCCGTGAAGGAATTTTGTAGAAGGAGAAAACGAAACTGGTTTGATTCAATTTTCGCAATCTCTACTCATCAGGAGCCGGTTGCTCAAAGCTCCGTTATCTTTTAACGATCCGTTAACTTTACCGGAGAGAAAAATTGTTGCTGGAAATAAAAGGCCCCGAACATTCTGTGGTGCCAATTTTGTCCTACAGATTTATGCTCATATAAAAAATAAAGTATTCTATGGTGTTTTCTGTAGTAAATTTAACGGAAAGTTAACAAACAATACGTTACCACGATATGACCGTTCGAGTTGAGCGGATCGTTAAAATAACTTAGTTTTGAGCAACCGACCCCTGAACACTTCTGCACCACTGAAAAGGAAAATCATGCACCGATTAATGAGCGACATTCCATTTCTTAATAAAATGGTGATGAACGTTCTAATCCGACTGTGCTAATGAAGATGGGCATACAGCATGTGCTGTGCGAACACATTGAATTCCAAATGCTAAGGGAAAGGGATCATTTATGTGCAAGTCAATGTATAACAGGAACTTGCTTTTTGTCCCACCCGAACTAATATATGTTGTCCCTTGCCAGATCCTCTGTCCTTGCACCACTGACAGTGGCAGACTAAGCTCCACCAAGGACTGAGACTGCAGTTGCTGGAGGACCTATTTAAAATGGCTGGGCCTAATTAATTTCAGGTCAGGGCCTATGTTGATTCCGTTGGGCCTAAACCCCTAATTGTCTATGTGTTTTTAATCGAATCAGACAAGTTGAATTTTTTTTTTTACAAAATCTTTTGGCCTCATCAGCCACACTGATAATCTGCTACTGACAAGGAAGAACCACACTGGAAATCCTGATCAACTTACTCGGTAAATGCAAGAATCGAATAAATGAAGGGATCGAACATGGGACCTCCAGGCTAGCGAGGAAACATCTTACTCACTAAGGTACTGCGGCTTTACATTTAATCAAAACAACAATGAGAGAGAGAGAAATGGGGTTCAAGGTCCACTCCACACAAACTAGGTCATTTTGGGACTAACATATGGTTTCAACTTTTATTTCAATACATGTAATTCGTTTGCGGGTAGGGGTCTTTAGCAGTTGGATGAAACCGGAGTGCTTGGAAGAACAAAACAACAATGATAGATCTAATGAAAAGTTATAATGTCATATAGGGTTGATCACTGAATTTACAGATATATTTCATACTGAAAGCAATAAATCAATAAATCGACTCTAGTGCCATAGACTTACATTGAGAGAGAGAGATTGGGTTAAACTATTCCCCAACCCCAACCCACCCATCCAGCCCTGATTAATATATGTTTAATATCTCTACTAATAATACCCCATTTGTTAAGTATCAACTACCAATTATCTAGAGAGAGAGATGGTGTTAAACCCTTTGCTCACCCCCACCCCACCCACCTATCCAGCCCTGGGGCCTGTTTCACGAAATTTTAACTTAAGATAAAATCCAAATTTTAGTACATACTCAAATCTGATTGGCTAAGCGCTAAAATCAATCTAATACTATCAAATCGAATTACTAAAATCGGATTTTATCTTAGTTAAAATTTCTTGAAACAGGCCCCTGATGAATAGAACAACGAACAACTGTCTCCTATATGTTAATATTATGATCTCTTATGATAATACCCCATATGTTTATATCATCTACTAATTATCTAGCACTATTAAGATTATAATTATCATGAGTTATTCTTAGTATCCACCATCTAAAATTATAAACATGGATTTATTTGGATCCAATCTGATTAAAACACAGATCCTAATTCATTTTGTTTTTATAGTGTCTTTACTATACTTGGATCTGGAAGCATTGTTATTTAACTTGTGTTCTGCTTGTTATGAGGGGTCAGCCAATCAAATGGTCTGTCGAATCGAGTGTTTGCCCTTTTTTTGCGGGGGGGGGGGGGCAGATTATCTCCAGATTCAATCTAATTAAAATACAGATCACTATGTCGTTTCGGTTTATGGCCAACACTACATGAAGATCTGACCAGTTTTACTGTAAGGTCACGTCAGGGATCATACGAGTGGCTTATACCCCATCGACATCAGACATTGATTAACCAATGAGCATTGATGTTTTTAGATGGACATGCCAGAATTCCGTGCAGTAAAAAGAACGGGGGTTACCCAGCATATATCAACCCCACCAGATCCTAGTGTAGTTAAGTAAGAAAAACAAAACTTTGAACTATAAAAAGAATTTCTGTTATGATCAAATATCCCCCCTCCCCCCAACAACACATTTCAATAATTCCCTGATTATAAACCATTTAAAAATTTAAAGTTAGTATTTACTAGATCTAACACTGTTAGTAATTATTTTAGAGTGCAATAAACATATTCCCAGTGCAATAAATATTCATAGTTTCCCAAAAATATGATGACAATTATAGAATTACATGAACTTTAAATATGTTTGAGAATGATTTTTATGAAATTAATTAAAGCAGGCACATTTCGATGGGTTCCAATTCGCCATATTGTTTCAATGGCATTTAGTAATTGAACTGGAACACACAGTTATATGGGATACGATTACTGCTTATTACTGAGCGATGTTCCGACTAGGCTTCTCTAGTCATACGTTTCCACTAGGCCTCTTTAGTAATTAGGTATCAAGCAATATACGCTAATCAGAACAATTAGTCTTAAAAATAGACTGGGATTCACGATTTCATTTACATAAAGACAAAACACTGTAACTTAATTTTCATGATAAACGGGTCACTAACAGTTTTTTGATTTACAACACTTTAATTGAAAACCGGTTTAAATAAATTGATATTTACACTAAGTACTTGTAGAACACACATGGATGGGTTTTGTTCTTAAAGTTTAAAGGGTAATAATGGGAGATAAGATTAAGTGTTGACAGTTCTAGCTATAATACACACTGATCAGTAGCGAATATTTGCTAGGCCACTACAATAAGTGATAAGGATGACATAATGAGTCTCCAATATAAACCTTTTTTCCACTGATAAATCTAGTTCCTTATTAATGAGTCTCCAATATTAACTTCTCCGACAAATTATATTCTATAATATTTGTAGGTAAAAATTATTTTCTATTTAGTATATATGGGTATTAACCCTTTTACGGGGATAACGACATTAATGTCGTTTTCCGACACACACGCTTTACGGGGATAGCGACATAAATGTCATTTAATCGTAAAAGGGTTAAGTCTTATGACGTCAAAATGAATATGACGTCAAACTTTCAGCCAATTAATCCACAGTGGTTGAGCAGTTGGAAAAAATATCCCCCTAAAAGGGTTAAAATAAGTAAAAGGCATCATTCTGCCTCAAGCGCCTTTGAGCCAATGATTGAAGCTGCATGCTGTGATGTCATCCTCTGTGATACCGATTGGCTGTACTTGTTAAACATTATCTATTTTTTTAATTACTATAGCAACAACTGTCAGCTCTTTATCTAAGTCTTAGAGAATAGATTGAATAAACTGTATTTTAAACATTTTAAAAATTTAAATAATAAGCGATCATAAGCAAAAGCCATGATTCAATTACCTAACAGGAGACAAAACCAATTTGAATTTATTTTTGTTAATCACCACCCCGAAGAACTAGAAATAAATTCAATTCGGCCTTATACTGTGATATCTTTAGTAACAGATCTGGAATTATTGTTACCATGACAACATAAATAAATTACAACAATTTTAAAACGTTTCTTCAGCGTCAGAACATCTGCTGGTTTTAAACTGATTAAATTTCTTAATGATGTCTTCGATGCTATGTTCACCATGAACCTTGTTGTCTCTAGTGCGAATGTTCGCCGTTCCATTGCTCAGTTCTTTTTCACCCACAACTACAAAATAAAATTAAATATGTTTTAACGTCCTACTTTACTACTCAAACAGGGCTAAAAAAGATGTACCTACTCCTTCATAGGTAAATATCTTGATGAAATCATGACCGTATTATCATGTATAATGTACTTGACGTTAAATGTTTACTCAACATCAACATGCAGTGCGCTTTGAATGACATTTTCCCAAACAGAGGCGCTACAGCCTGCTCGTATTTTGAACTGCCAAGGGAACTTTCACTTGCATGCCAATGTGAATATGGGACTTCAGTTTTTTGTCTGATCAAAATGAAAATACATCGTCCTTTTCTAGCCCCACCTCTTGCACAATTAACCAGGGGGAACGACGACTGAAAAACCTGATGAACTTTCACAGCCAACACCAGGACCTAAAGGTTAACTAGCCAACATCTTTCACTCATTGAGCCAATGCAGTTCCCTATTCATAGATGAAATCTGGGAAGGCTACACACCACTCATCCTCGGTGGTCTCCCTCCGTTCCACTCCACTAACCCCTGGGTTTGTCCATGGGAGAGACACATATTCAAATTATCCGCCCTTAAAGACTGCTATGTTTATAGACTTATCAAAAAAATCATTCAATACAAAGGAATGAATGAATGAAATGGGGTTTAACGTCCTACGCTTAAGCACCTAACCTGGGCCAATTGAAGACGGGCATACGCCATACAGTGTGCTATGAGGGAAATTTTGCCCGGGCAGCGGCGCTACGGCCTACTCTTATATCGAATTCCAACTGCCAAGGGATCTTTTACGTGCACTCCAATTTGTACACAGGACCTCGGTTTTTCGTCCCATTCGAACGACTAGGCAGCTGTCCTTGTCAGGCCCTCCTTCTGCATCACTGACAAGGGGAAATCACGCCGGAAAATTGAGATGAACTTTCTCGGCCAATTCAATACAAAGGAAGTTAGTGAAGAGAAGTAACTCATATTGTTGCAACAATCAATGAAGATAAGACCGGTTTGTAAACTGGTTTTTGGATTGGTTCATAGAATCAAGCCCCGATCAAGGGCAGATAATTTGAATATGTGAATCTTCCATGGATGAAGCCAGGATATAGTGGAGTAGAATGGAAGGAGACCACTCTAGATATCGAGATGGGGGAAACTGGAGGACCCAGAGAAAACCCACGAGGTTTGACTGCTAAATTGTTCTAACACAAAGGATTTGGCAAAGGGACGTAACTCTCATATTGTAGCAAAAAACAAGTCATCATATTGTTGTGGACATAAGCAATGAAGCTGAGACTGGTTTTGAAACTGTTTTCAGATTGGTGCATAGAATAAAGCTACCACCATGGGCAGATAATTTGAATATATGTCTCTCCCATTGATTAACTAATGGTATACTGGATTGGAAGGGAATGAGAGAAAGAGAGACAGAAATGGGGTTTAAACTCCCTCAACACAACTAGGTCATTTGGGGACTAACATATGGTTTTTCATTTTATTTCAATAATTGGCTTTCGCGTAGGGTTCTTTAACAGTGGGAGGAAACCAGAGTGCCTGGAGGAAACCCACAAGGTTAAGAAGGTGCCCCTATCTCCATGTCACATACGCCCACACCAGGGCTCGAAACAACAGCCGCAAGCCATCTAGAGGTCGAAGCACGGCACTCTAGACCACTAGGCCACCCCCCCCATGGATGAACCAAGGGTATAGTGGAGTAGAACGGAATGAGACCACTCTAGATATATAGATCTCCAATTTGATCATACTCACCAAAGATAAAGTTATACTGAGCAAGTTGAGCGTTTCTAACTTTTTTATTCATCGTATCCCCATGATCACAATCAGCTTCACTCAAAAATCCTGCTGCTTCAAGTTGTTTAGCAACCTGATAAATAAAAATAGACATTTCACAATTACATAACAATTACAATCTGACTTACCATTACTAAGATAATATATATTATTATTATCATTATTTCTATTATTATTATTATTATCATTATTTTTATTATTATTATTATTATTATCATTATTATTATTATTATTATTATTATCATTATCTTTATTATTATTATTATTATTATCATTATTATTATTATTTTTATTATAATCATTATTTTTATTATTATTATTATTATTATCATCATTTTTATTATTATTATTATTATTATCATTTTTATTATTATTATTATCATTATTTTTATTATTATCATTATTTTTATTATTATCATTATTTTTATTATTATTATCATCATTTTTATTATTATCATTATTTTTATTATTATTATCATCATTTTTATTATTATTATTATCATTATTTTTATTTTTATTATCATTATTTTTATTATTATCATTATTTTTATTATTATTATTATTATCATTATTATTATTATCATTATTTTTATTATTATTATTATCATTATTTTTATTATTATCATTATTATTATTATTATTATTATTATTATTTATATTATTATTATTATACATGTATTTATATTTACCCTACATCGAAGCATAGAAGTCTTTACAAACTACAATCGTTAATATTGGGAAAGATGAATCTGTATTAGGAATATCAGTTTTAAAATGGCCCCATTCGGCTCAGTATTTACAAAGGTATGGCAAACTGAATCCAAGCTAGAGAGATTATCTTTAGTTTCTTAGTTAAATAATAAATAAGCCATGAGAAGTTTGAGATTTTTCGAAGATTTCAAATTATGCATCGTTACATTCACAATTATCTAATTTCTAATATTTGGTTACCTTGGTAGCATACTCATCAAATGGTGCTGCCACTGGAATCACAATCGATTGTCTTGGAGAAATCCAAAATGGCCTGAAAAACAAGAGATATATCACTGATCCATTCTTTCTTGCTTGCCATAATCGAGTATAATATATGATCCCAGTACAAAACAGTACACTTGGGTCAAATTGAAGAAAATGGAGATAATTGTGTCAAATGAAAGAGGATAAAAAACTCTTTTCATTAGTACCTGAATTCTAAGAATCAGACAAAAATTGGCAGAGATATGGGAGTTTTAAGTTTTATACTCTTTCATTTGACACCATTATCTCCATTTCTTCAATTTGACATAAGTGTACTGTTTTGTACTGGAGGGTCACATATATGTATATATAAATGTTACCTATGTGAAGTGGAACCAGATGTGCTATAAGAAAACATTGGTTGCCACCTACGGAAACATAAAACCATGGCTTGCTCGCCCGTTTTCCATTAGCTCAGGTTAGGTGCATAATAGTAGGACGTTAAGCCCCAGGCTGATTATAAGTCAAGGAGGATATTCCCCGCCACCTCCTGGATTGAACCAAAGAAATCGTCATCAGTGACTAGTGGCGCACTCACTGATATGAGCAGTGGTATTCGATGTATTAGAAAATGTGGTTTTCCCGCTAATGATACATTTAGATAGAAATGGCTTTAGGACAAAATAAAAGGATAGATAAGAGACATATGATGCGTTGCTGGTAAGGTTTAACGTCCTACTTTTCAGCACTGACAAGTCAAAATGAAGACGGGCATACACAATACAGCCTGCTATGAAGGCAGTATAGCGGGGCTACGACCTACTCTTTAGTTTGAATCAAGGTTTCTTTTATGTGCACACCAATGTGCAAACATGACCTGTGTTTTTCGTCCCATCTGAACAACTAAGCACTGATGGATGTTAGATATAATTAAACATTTGTTAAATACCATTTTCCTCCATAACTTTCACATAAAATAGCAATCATTCGTTCTACAGATCCTAATATAGCTCTATGTACAATAACTGGTCTCTCTTTATCACCATGTTCACTGAAATACACAAAAATAACCAAATATACAAATATAACCAAATACACAAAAATAACCAAATACACAAATATTAACAAATACACAAATATAAACAAATATAAATACCGGTACACAAGATATATCACTGTAACCCAGGTATCATTTAATCATGTGTATCTAGCGCTAATTTCTTTCACATTTGTTTAATATCAAATCGTAACAAAAAGTTTAAAATCACCAAAATTCATTTAATTTGTACCTGTGTTCAGTTTAAAGCTGAGCATTTAATTTTGATAATTTGAATGAAAATTTACATATTTTTATTTTACATTATCTATATTCTAACTTTTATAGCAAGATGTATCTAACATCAATGGGTATTCCTTACTTTATGTGGCCTAAATTAAATCGCAATAAATCGAATTGGTAATTT
Organism: Patella pellucida; assembly: GCA_917208275.1. Taxonomy (NCBI): domain Eukaryota; kingdom Metazoa; phylum Mollusca; class Gastropoda; family Patellidae; genus Patella; species Patella pellucida. The sequence continues at coordinate 845,956 of OU795037.1, read as the reverse complement.
ACTTAATGTATCCTAAATTAAATCGGAATAAATCGAATTGGTAATTTACTTAATGTATCCTAAATTAAATCGGATTAAAACGGATTGGTAACTTACTTAATGTAGCCTAAATTAAAATCGTATTGGTAACTTACTTAATGTATCCTAAATTAAATCTAATTGGTAACTGGAAATCTAACTGTATCGTGGCACACTGATGTTGACGTCGTAAAGCATCTAAGATAGTAATATCAATCTATAAATAAGGTAAATACGTATTTATCAGTAAAAGGTTGGACAGGTAGAGGGAGATTAGACAGAGAGACAGATCCGCTCGATATACAGTTTGTCATGGGTATAAATCAGTACAAGGTTCGACAGGTAGCTTTATTTCTTGTCATTTACATGTGGGGAATCAAAACTATGCTACTTGGACTCAGCGAGAGAGAGAGGAATTAATCTCCACTTGACACACACTAGGTCATTTCTGGATCAACATATGGTTCAATTTTATCTCAATAATTCGCTTACAATAATTCGCTTGCACATAGGGATCTTTAGCAGTGGGAGGAAACTGCAGGACCCATAGAAAAACAAAATACAACAGGGGAATTGAAACCATGCCAGTTAACTCAATGACCATTTGTCCATTCAAAACCCTGACTCAGTAACAAACCTTATGGTCTAACTCGATGCGTTTAACCCTTCGACCACCCAATCTCCATTCACTGACAGGCGAAAAAGAGGCTGAAGAATCCTGAAGCACTGTGTCAAACTGTGGGGAACGGAGGAGTAGAGCAAAAACTTTAAATTATGTCATCTATCTTTATTAAGTTTAAACACAAAACATAGTTTTACCTTTGGACCATAAAAAGCTCCATCCCCTGGATTTAATTCCCATTTTTCACCAAATTTATCTAAACTCTCTTCTAACGCCTGTAAAATAGAAATATTAAATTTATCTAAACTCTCTTCTAACGCCTGTAAAATAGAAATATTAAATTTATCTAAACTCTCTTCTAACGCCTGTAAAATAGGAATATTAAATTATTGACAATAGAATCAAGTTATAACATATATCAAACTTAGTTCCTTTAGGAACTGTCTCTGAGCGAACGATGTCTCGCTACACAGTTCCTCACGGGCCTTATTATCAACTAGTATGAAAATAAGGCTTTTCTCCATCTCGGTTCTAAGGCTATTTTAGATCCTTACCGTCTACTTTGCACCGTGATTCTTCTTTGATCGCCAAAAGAAAACATTTCCTGACACAACCGACACAAATTTATAATAATTCAACACTATTTTCACGTAGAATTCGACGTTAGAAAAAGATAAACAATATCGTTCAAATCTGGCCGCCATGTTTGTTTACTGACGTCAGCGCAGACCGGTCTTTTTCTAACATCGAATTCTACACGAAAATAGTGTTGGATTATTATAAATTTGTCTCGGTTGTGTCAGGAAATGATTTCTTTTGGTAATCAAAAAAGTTTCACGGTGCAAAATAGACGGTAAGGATCTAAAATAGCCTTAGAACCTAGATTGGGTAAAGCTTTATTTTCATACTAGTTGATAATAAGGTCCGTGAGGAACTGTGTAGCGAGACATCGTTCGCTCAGAGACAGTTCCTAAAGGAACTATATCAAACTCAGACTATACTATAACTGCTTGATAGAATTTTGCCTTGTAAATCTTAAAATTTACACATTTAACGATAAAATGGATAATCAAGACTTCAGTTTCGATTTCAAGCAATTTTGCTACAATACTGAATAATCTACGCTACATCTTCAAACACTCATAACTTTGCACAGAATAAAGCAATTTTAATTAAATTTTCAATATTGACAATTCATTTTATTATTTTGAACACAAGCCTGGAAATAAGGCACCTGCCACTGACAATGTATGTCAGGCACAGATTCAGGCTTTGTCAGGCACAAAATCTCTGGTGCCTGTCATTTTGTTTTGCACTGATTTCTCTTTTTTAATGATATTATCAATACATGTCCGGCACAAAGATAAAAACGTCAAGTACTATTTCGTGAACAGTCAGCTGTTTAACTAAATTTTACATCATTCATCTTTAACATTGTTCGAGGGTGGGATAGTAATTATATAAAAACATTCGCTGCCAACCTTAGTTTGAAGTGCGCGCGACATATGTCGACCATTTCCTGTATTAACTCACATGCCAGCATACGACTTATAGTACGGCCTATGCTAATGGCCATTTTTACCGGATGTTCTTTTTCAGTGCCGATCATATAATACGGTTCATCACCATTGCCAAGGATTTATATTAATATACCAAGTCAATAATGTTTACTACGAGTGTATTCGTAGCGGCACAGGCGTGGTAACCATGACTACGAATTCACTCGTTGTCGGCAGTCAACGTGTTAACATTGTTCAAGTGGGATAGTAATTTGATTTTACTTACCTTTTCTGCTTTGTCCCACATCTCTATTTCACCCAGGAATTTTTCTGGTCTTGTGGAAAGTTTTAATTTAAAAGTAAATCCAAATATTTTGTATACACCATTGAGAAAATCCAGACACCCTGCTATCTCTTCTTTTATCTGTAGTTAATGATAAACATAGTTTTATAAATAACAAGTGGTTGCCAGGCAAGATAAGCCCACATGGACAGAGAACTGGCTAAAAAAGCATATAAAGGGGCCATAATCCAGGATTTAGTCCTGGATCTGACTATGGTTCTGTAGGCAAGTTTGAGAGGGAGAATTTTTTTGTAGAAATGTTTAGTAGGTGACTAAGTGAGTATTTTTGACTTGGGTGGACACTCCCCACATGGTAGGTTTTCCAGCTATGACGTCATCAAAGATGGCTGCCAACGTTATATCCATATTATCCTAACTGCTCTAGTTTTCTGTCAATTTCTATGAAATAAAAGCCAAAATGAAGCTGTTTCTTTGTAGAAGTGTTTAATAGGTGACTAAGTGAGTATTTTTTGACTTGGGTGGACACTCCCCACGTGGTAGGTTTTCCAGCTATGACGTCATCAAAGATGGCCGCCAACGTTTTAAAGGAGCTAAATCGCTAGCATTTGGGACCTAGAAATTGTCAAAAATGGGTCGCAACGCATATAATACTGTAATATGAATGTATATAAACTGATTTACATTCAATGGTTTCTGTTTTTTCCCCAATTTGAAATCAGTTACATTCGGCGAAATAAGCCATGCAGTCTCAATTTAGTGCAAATTTCTATAGCGTCTGGTTATTCCAGTCAACATACGCTGTATGGTATGGTGCAATATGTCTAGCCTCGCTCCTAAAGTCTCTTATTTAAACTGGGACTGAAGCATACTATGGTACACGACTCGTGTACTATTGTTAAAAAAAAAATTTTATCTAAAATATTGAATATCAGAAGCTCATCTTTTCCCGGTAAGTTTACAACATCAATGTTGATTTAAAACATGGTTTAATTCTAATTCATTATTTTCGCTTGAACATTGGGTTCTTTAGCTATGGAAGGAAACCAGAGAACCAAGAAAAAGGCCATGAGATTGGACAAGCGACCCTACTCTTTGTCACGTACAAGCAGGTAATCGATACCATACCACTTGACAAACGAGATCCTGGTATAGTCTTGGGTTCCAGTTTGACTACTACTGTCTCAGACATCCAGTCACTGAAACATGTACCCTAGTCTCGGACATCCAGTGACTGAACTATACAACTATGGTCTTGGTGTTCCAGTCTGACTGAAAGGGATAATAGTCTTGGTGTTCCAGTCTAACTGAAAGGGATAATAGTCTTGGTGATCCAGTCTGATTGAAAGGAATAATAGTCTTGGTGGTCCAGTCTGACTGAAAGGGATAATAGTCTTGGTGTTCCAGTCTGATTGAAAGGGATACTAACCTGAGCGAATCTACAGAAGATATGAGCATCATCTTGTTGAAATCTACGAACTCGAGTTAAACCAGTCAAAGCCCCGGATAATTCGTTTCTATGAAGAACGCCGAAATCTGCCATTCTAATTGGTAAATCACGCCACGATCTGGTCGAATGATCGAACATCAAACTGTAATTGAAAGAAAATACAAATAAATGCAACATGAGAGAGAGAGAAATGGGCTTTAATGTCCACTCGACACACACTAGGTCATTTCATGACTAACATATGGTTCGATTTTTTTTCAATAATTCGCTTCCGCGTAGGTGGCTTTAGTAGTGGGAGGAAACTGGAGGACAAAAGAGAAAACCCACGAGGTTGGACAGGCGACACTACTCCTTGTCAAGTAAAACTGAGATTCAAAACCACACCAGTTGACTTAATGAGAGACTGTATGATACAGCACGCACGCGCTAACCACTTTCAGACATCCAACCCCCCGAAATGCAATGTCTTCTGTTATCAAAATAAACAAATACCATGCTGACACCAGGAATCAAAACCACAACAGCACTGCAAGCCAGAGGTGACCGGCCAGCTAGAGGTCGAAGCGAGAAACTCTAAGACCACCCCCCAACCCCCACTAAATCCTTTTCATATTATAAGATATAAAAACTTACCAATGCCCTGGGCAATTCATTGGTTTCAAAGCAAATGTTTCTTTCTCTACTTCAAATGAAAACATATTTTCCTAAAACAAACAAAATAGATCAATAATGAACGTAAAAAGAAAATTCCAATGTTGTGTATGTTTTTACAAGTGGTACATAACGCAGCCATAATGTACTGTTTTCATAGTGGCTAGATTTAATTCTCAACTTACGGTAAGACGTGGCAGGAAAAATCTATTTTCTAAACTACTGTATGGATTTTATTAAAATTTGGCAGGTGTTTGAATATGGTTATTATGAGTTTATGTGCAAAGTATCAAATGCCTAGGTATATTAGGTACTAAGTTATGAACATTTTTTGGGAGGCTAACGGTGGAAAATTGTACCATTTTTAGGACAAGTATTTTTGGGGGGAAATGTGATATATCATAAAACAACATATTTCTGAATTCCAAAAGAACCGTTGTACAGGATTATCTATACAAAGTTAATGACAACCTTCATTTTAGCCAATGGGTGTCGGTAAACTTCAATACTGGAAAATGTTCACTTTTTTTTCCATTTTACAAAGACCAAAGGTGAAATATTAAAGTTACATTATTCAAGATATAGATAAGAACTAGCCATTCTTGCTATAATAGTTAGAAAGTAGGTGATGTAAAATGAACAATTTGAAAATTTCATTCAAATTACTCTATTGTAAGCGAAGATATTGGCATTTAAAGATTTGGCCGACGTGTGCAATAATTTCAACCACGGACCTGGTTGATCAGAGCTAAGACTCGAAGCGTCTTGGACCGCCATATTTGATTTATCACTTAAACGTTTCAATCTGTTTAATATCGGAGCAATGCGATGCCATCCAAAGTTGATTAAGGCCTGGATCTGTTAATTAATGTCTAATTAATACTTTAGAAAACATTTCATGCCCAAATAAAGACCTGCACTAGGCAGATTTAGCTCTTGAATAATGCATGTTTAATATAGCATACATTAATGATTTATAGATATTCCTGTACAGAAAGTATAGGGCTATAAACATGCCAAATTTCAATGTTCTAGGTATAATAGTTTTCATTTTATGGCTTTCCTAAGGTGCAAAATATGAGTTTTAAGAAAACGCTGAATTTGTCGCGATCTTCAAATAAAAACAACAGAACACATGTGATCAGCTGAAGACCGGCCCAGATAGTGCTAAACACTCATATAAAACCACAACCTTTAAGTTTTATGGGCTGTTGAGCCAAAGGGGACTTTAGGTATGAGATGAAACCGGAGGACCCGGAGAAAACCCACAAGTACAAGCAGGAAATTGAAACCACACCCCTCGACTCAAATGACAGACCTTATGATGATATAACCATTCGGCCACCCAACCCCCTGTTTTTAACTAAGTAGCATACTAAGTAATGTTGCCAATGACCCGACCCCCGTATTTTAAATTAACTAACTAACTTACTGAGTAATGTTGCCAGTGACGCAATTCGGCACCCGACCCCCGTTTTTAACTAACTAACAAACTGAGTTATGTTGCCAGTGACCCGATTGTTCCCATAATTTAAAGGGCTAATCCCGATATTTGTTTTGAAAAAAAACCCTGCTTAATTTTTTGTTAAAATTCCTTAAAATATTCAAGTCAAGGGCCGAGAAACTACTTCAGTATTTATGATACGTTTTAAAATGACCTAAATCCGTCAGTCTTCATCTGGAATTTGAGACCGGTGCCCCAATGTGTATTTTGTGGTATCTGGATTAAACCAAACAAATTTTTTTTTATAAAAATAATGTGTAGTTGAAATTTGCCTTTCTCTATCAAGTACAGCACATGAGTTATTCTCTGCATAACCCTCTCAAGCAACCGTAATCGATTATAAGGTCACCCAACGAAACAATTGACCCGAAATCTTAAAAGGGTTACGTGTCCGGATAAGCAGTTTTGGCATTCACGTTCAAACGACCCATTCCCCTATATTTTGGCGTTTTATTTTCATACATTCTCAGACTTTTATTTTTGAACCCCTGTTTAATTCGGGATTGTCACTTTAACTAACTAACTGACTCCTGTTTTTAATTAACTTACTGAGTAATGTTGCCAATGACCTGATTGTTCCCATAATTTACTGTTGTATATATTAGGTGAGACAACTTCCTTAAAACCTCGTTTCCAATATTCCTCCTGAAAATAAACAAAGTTATTTAATATCGTCATTCAATATTTACTGCTAAACTTCCATAACTTTATCATCTTTAGACACTTTAATTATGGTATGTCATTTTCTTCCCTAACCAACTCTTTTCACTCCCATTATATTCTCACTAGGGGGATCACGGTGGCTAAGTGGATAAGGAGCTGGTTCGCTAGCCTGGAGGTCGAGTGTTCAATCCCTGCATTGGCCGAGAAAGTTCATCTCGATTTTCCGGCGTGATTTCCCCTTATCAGTCATGCAGAAGGAGGGCCTGACAAGGACAGCTGCCTAGTCGTTCGGATGGTACGAAAAAACCGAGGTCCTGTGTACAAATTGGAGTGCACGTAAAAGATCCCTTGGCAGTTGGAATTCGATATAAGAGTAGGCCGTAGCGTCGCTGTCCGGGCAAAATTTCCCTCATAGCACACTGTATGGCGTATGCCCGTCTTCAATTGGCCCAGGTTAGGTGCTTAAGCGTAGGACGTTAAACCCCATTTCATTCATTCATTCATATTCTCACTACCGGTCTCCTCTTCCTCTCGCACATGCACACACCTCTCTAGTAAACGATAACACACAAACAGTTATACATGTAAACAATACAATGAAATGAAATGAAATTTAACATCCTACTGGGCTAATGAAAACGGTCATATGCCATACAGTGTGCTATGAGAGATATTTTTTCCAAACAGTGGCACTATGGCCTACTCTTGTACCGAATCCCAACTGTCAAGGGATTATTTACGTGCATGCCAATCTGAATGACTAGACAGCTGTCCTCATTGGGGCCCTTAGTCATTGCATCACTGACTAGAGGGAAAAATGCCGGAAAATCTGAGCTTTCTCGGCCAATGCAGGGATCGAACACATGACCTCCTGGCTAGTAAGTCAACATCTTACCCACTTAGCCACAGTGACCCCGGGAGGGGGACAACGTCCAATCAGCACCATCTAGGTCATTAGGCGACTAACATAGGATCCATCTTTCTTCCAATAATTCCCTTTCATATATCGATCTTCAAACCTATGAGGTTGCCAGGGGACCCTGCGAAAACCTATGAGGTTGCCAGGGGACCCTGCGAAAACCCATGAGGATGCCAGGGGACCCTGCGAAAACCCATGAGGATGCCAGGGGACCCTGCAAAAACCTATGAGGTTAGGAATGTGATACTACTCGTTATAAAGTACTTACCCTAATAAAGTCTACAAGAACATTATAAATATGAGCTCCTTTAGGTAGAAAGAAACAACTACCAGGACTTAATTCATGGAAGAAAAATAAATCTTGTTCCTGAAAAATAAAATTATGAGTAGATCGTAAAACTAGCAAGTGTAGATAGAAGAAAAAAAGACTTAAAATTGGGGGTTTAAGATCTAAAAAAGACGGGCATACGTCATACAGTGTGCTATGTGAGAAATTTTGCAGCACTATGGCATACTCTTACATGTATATCGAATTCTAACTGCCAAGGGATCTTTTACGTCCACGCCTATGTATACACAAAACATTGTTTTTTCCGTGCCATCCGAACAACTAGTCAGCTGTCCTTGTCAGGCCCTTCGTTCTGCATCACTGACAAGAGGAAACCACGCCGGAAAATCGAGATAAACCTTCTCGGCCAACCAGGCTATCGAGCCAGCGCCTCATCCACTTAGCCACGTGATCACCTTAACTGGAGCAACATGGGTTTTTCCCCCTACCTTTCCTATTTTTCTATGATCCCGTTTCGCTGCTTCTTCTTGGAAATGTTTCCATTCTTTCATTTGTTTAGCGTCGGGAAATGAAATTCCATAAATTCTCTGTAATGATTCAGCGTCTGCCTTTCCCTCCCAATACGTGGCGGAATTCTACAAAATAAACGTGCAAATATAAAAAACTTTTATCAAATCTTTCAAACTTTTAAAAATCTTTAAAGAAGCATAAAAGAAATGTAATGGGGTTTAATGTTGTACTGTTCTGCTCCAACTGTGCTAATGAAGACTGGCATACGCCATACAGTGTGCTATCACCTTGACCAAGTTCAAGCGCAGGCTAGGTGACTTCAAGTTTTAAACGACAACCAGCTTTTATCCGCACCGACTACTTTTAACTGCACTGATTACTTTTATCCGCACCGAACACGTTTTATCGATCGCACCTGCGCATCTCATCCAGATTCAATTACGTTCCAACTGGAACCCGAGTCTTTTAGGGAAGAAGAAATTTGTGAAATTTTTCCAAGACAGCACCACTATGGCCTCCTCTTTAACGTGCATACTTATGTGTACCTAGTTTTTAGACCATTTGAACTACAAGACACTGCTTCTTTAAGTGGCATTTAGTAATTGAACAGGGAAACAATAACACTATTTTTTATGGATTAACAATTACTGTTTTATTAACATGGACTAGAGTATCATCGTCGAAACGTTGCATGTTAATAAACCAGTGATTGTTAATCCATAAATAGTGTTATTGTTTTACAAGACACTGGTCATGGAGGGGGAAATTTGTTGGCCAAAACACCAGGAGCAAACCTGAGAACTCCTAGTTAGCGAGTCGCCCATTCACCATACTAATTAATTGATGGCTAGCTAGTCACCCATTCACCATACTAATTAATTGATGGCTAGCTAGTCACCCATTCACCATACTAATTAATTGATGGCTAGCTAGTCACCCATTCACCATACTAATTAATTGATGGCTAGCTAGTCACCCATTCACCATACTAATTAATTGATGGTTAGCAAGTCACCCATTCACCATACTAATTAATTGAATCTGGATCAAAAAATGATTAAGTATGTCTGCCAAACAGAGCCATGGACAGACTTGTAGAGTATAGTTTAAATTTATTCAATGTTTTGGGTTAAATACCCTTTATCAAGGATGGTTTATAGAAATCCTGCTAAATTTTTCTTACCTTGGTAACAGAGAATGATTTAACTTTTCCAGTATGTCGAACATGGGGACCTCTACATAAATCTATTAACGGACCACATCTACAAATAATATACGCTACATGAATATTAACTTATCTTAGAAATCGGGGGCCTGTTTTTTACGATTTTTAAACTATGATAAAATCCGAGTTTAGTAATTTGATTGGATAATATTAGGTTGATTTAAGTGTTTAGCCAATCAGATTCAAGTAGCCTATGCACTAAAATTTAGTTTTTATTTCTAGTTAAGATTTCGTGAAACAGGCCGCTGGTTTTTAACAAGAATCACATATGAAATAATGCTATTAGTTTATGGTAGGTTGCCACTATCATGTTTCGAGCTTTGATTAAAACCGTGGAATAATTGTGGAGAAAGAGAAAGAAATGGGGTTTAACATCCACTTAACACAACTAGGTCATTTAATTTTTTTTCAATAATTTGCTTGGGTGGAAAACGGGATGCCTGGGGGAAACCCACGAGGTTGAGAAGGCGCCCCTGTCTCCATGCCACATACGCTCACACCAGGGCTCGAAACCACAGCCGCAAGCCAGAGGTGGCAGGCCAGCTGGAGGTCGAAGCGTGGCACTCTAGATCACTAGGCCATCCCCCCCTCCAGTAATCGTGGTGATCCTATCATGTCTTATCATATATTGAAGTCAGTCATAGTAACCGGGCTGATAGTATCATTTTTCTGTCTCATCTGAATGACTAGACAGCTGTCCTTGTCAGGCCCTCTTGTCCTGCACATAAATTCAATTTTATTTCAATAATTCACTTGTGCCTAGGGATCTTTAGCAGTGGGAGGAAACCGGAGGACCTGGAGAAAACCAACGAGGTTGGACAGGCGAACCTACTCCTTGCCAAGTACAACCGGGGATTCTTAACCACGTCAGTTGACTCAATGACAGACTTTATGATACAGCGTGCGGACACTAACCATTCAGCTACCCAGCCCGTGTCTAATGAGTAACCATGAAATATTTAAATACAGTGGTATATTTACATATATATATATTAAAGTAGGTAAAGTACAAGTACTTCTTGGTTTACGGAAGATAAATGCATAAAAAACTAAAAAAAAACGTCCAGGTAAAAAATTCTCCACTTTACTTCATTCCGACATACATTAAGTCTAACACATGACACAATTATATGGAATACAAGTTACTTAAGAGTTTATTTCAGCGACGTTTCGACGAGGGTTCTCTCGTCTTTATCAAGCAAAGAATGACAACCATAGTACAATAAAGATATATATACGTTAAGTCATATAAGCTAGCTGTCTGCCCTCTATAGGCGTCTTCAGATATTAATAATGTATATAAAATATTCAAATACGATACATATATATATATACATTCTTAGAACAAAAGATTTCTATGACAATGGATTATAAATAATATTAACAAACATTAACAAGTATAAGTATATAAACATGATAAAATAAAACCAAGTACGAACAATCCAAACCATTAGACAAAATTCGAAGTCCTAAAAAACGGTATAGGCAAAAAAGTGTAATAAGGCAAAAAAGTGTAATCAGCATATGGACTGTTTGACACCGTGTACAAAATACATGACAAACAGTGGTAACAGGTGTCCGGAAGAGTAAGCTTACCCTGCTGGCATGCCACACCCGCCATAGCTGCATCCAATCTATTAAGCGAAATCTCGGTAAAATAGCGTGATTGGCAAATGATCTATCGGTATGCCAAATACACGTGATGAACAGTGTTAACAACGTAGTAGACCTATATTATCAGGGATATATAGTATACACGTCAATGAAATATGTCAAATATTACTTACTTATATACAGTGGTAGTGGGCGTAGTTACTTTCTCATTTAATATCCTTTGTTTAAATTTATTATACTACAAAATAAAATAAAAGATAATGTAAACCAAATGTAAAGTAATATAGTCTCCTAATCCAAATCCAAATCTATCAATCAAGATTTGAATAGAATTGGATGCGTTGTTAACACAAAACTTTGGTTTGACTCAAGGACAGACCTTATTATACACTGCGCACATTCTTTCCATTTGGCTATCGAAGATCGAACCCCCTCACATCAACAACAACTAAACATTAAATACAGAAATCAATGGTCAACACTACATGAAGATCTGGCCCCAAGTTCACAAAGCATTCTCAGACTTAAGTTGAGAATTTACTCAACTTTCAATCACTCTTTATGAGAAATATATTTGATCCAGAAACACAAAACTTTGCACATAGTCTCTTATTGGTGTATTTGATAGATTAAAAAAACAAAAGTTTAATAAAGGGCTATTTTTTTGTTAAAAAAAGGCGATCAATTTTGAGTAAATTCTCAATTTAAGTCTGAGAATGCTTTGAGAACTCGGGGCCTGACCGTTTGTACATGAAGGTCGCGTCAGGGTCATACAAGCAGCTTTTGACCCAATCACATGAGACATTGATTAATCAATCAGGTTGACGTTTCTAGGGTTTTACGCACAGTTTCATGCAGAGTAGGCCAAGAATTCGCTTCATTGCCTAATTCCCCACATCACCTAGAACGCATGTTATAAAACAACTCTTCCAGATCATCCTAGTTTAGTAAAGACAGGTAAAACAAAATTTGAATTATAAAAACGAAAGGAAATAGGATCTGTATTTTAATCAGATTGGAGGGAGAGAGAGAGAGAAATGGGGTTTAACCTCCGCTCAACACAACTTATAGGTCATCTCGGGACTAACACATGGTTTAACTTTATTTCAATAATTCGCAGTGGGATGAAACTGGAGTGCCCAGAGGAAACCCAGGAAGGTTGAGAAGGCACCCTATCTCCATGCCACATACACTCACACCAAGGATCGAAACCACAGCCGCACTCTAGACCACTAGGCCATCCCCACCCCCAAATCAGATTGGAAGTAATTTCTAGAAGGAATAAAACCATACCGCAAACATCTCGAGTAAATCTTCTTTCTTCATTTCAAGTCTTTCAAACGGTTGTTTTTCCTTGGCTATATTTTTAACTAATGTCTCTAAATTAGGGAAATCGTTACTAGATACCTGTCTAAAACAAAAATCATTGAATGTGAATAAATAATCAACTTGATTTGATATTTGTTATTTATTGCTTACAATGTTCGTGCCCTACATGTATCTCTCTTAAGCTTTGTTTGTATGTAGTGTTGTCCTCCTGCATGTTAATCTCCTAAGAAAAGGAAATGAAAGGTGTTTAACGTCCTACTGGGCTAATGAAGACGGCATAAACTACACAGTGTGCTATGAGGGAAATTTTGTTCAGGCAGCAGCACTACAATCATGGATTAAGACCATGGTTTAGCGTCCTACTGGGCTAATGAAGACGGCATAAACTACACAGTGTGCTATGAGGGAAATATTGCCTGGACATTGGCGCTACGAACTTCTCTTTTTCAATACATACATCGCTGACAAGGGCAAACCACTCCTAATTTCCTGATGAACTTTCTTGAACACAGGACATTCATTTATTGAGCCAACGTCCTACTCCCCAACCTCTTACGAACTACAATATTGTGAAAGCTGAATCTCAAAAGATTTTTCAATTCCATTCAGGGCTTAATTACCAGTGGCATTTATGATTATCAAAAACATTTTTCAGGGGTGTGTACTTGATAATTTAGCTAAGTCGGAAATATCTTATAGAATTACCTCAGGGGTAACACAAGTTTCAATTTTACTTCAATAATTGGACAGACGACCAGTTGACTCAATGACAGGCTTATATACATGAAGGCCTTTGCCTGTTGTTCAAACCATTTCAGTTTATTGAATAAAATATTGTTTAAACTAATGACAGGCTCTATGATACAGCGCCGGCACGTTAACCATTTGGACATCCACCCCTCCCCTACCTTGTTTATGAGAAGGCTGTACAAGACATGGCAGTGTCTTAAAGAAAGAGAATATATTTTTTTACAGTTTATCAACTTACCTTCCTTCTAGACTCATATCGTAATAAAAACCACCTTCAATAGGAGGACCATAACAAAGATGGCCACCATAATGTAACTCCATCGCTTCACCTAACATATGCGCACTTGAATGCCAAAACACATACTCACCTAAATAAAATACAAAAAAAATACAAAAGCTTATTAATTGCCATGTCTTTTTTTTTATAATTGGCTAAAAACATTTTTAATGAAATACATATAACAAGACACCGAACAAGAAAGGTAAAAGTTTATAGGGAAATTTTGCCTTGGCAGAGGCACTATCAACCGACATCCAGACTAGCTAGCCAACTTCTTACCCGCTAGGCCAACGTGTGACCTTCTGAGAGTCTATAATAATTTACTTCATTTTATAGTGGATAATCCTGATTTTTACAATATCGTATTTATAGTTTCGAGGGTGAGAATATATCGTAAAGTCCTACCATCGGAGTCGTCAAATTTAAGTAGTTGTAACGTGGCATCTTTTTCAAACGGGCGATCCAAATCCCACAATTCACCATTAACCTTAGCTATCACAGTATTATCAGCCAAACCCTGGCTAAAAAAAAAAAATAAAAAAAATAAAATTGTGTTATCAGGGAAATCAGGAATGAGGTGGATTTTGCCCATACAGTGGCACTACAGCCTACTCTTATATGGAACCAACGTTCGCGGTTTACTTTTATCCGCTGGGTCGTTTAAAAAACCCTACCCACTTCAACAGGTTATTTAATTATCATTTTCCATCTGGTGTTGTTCACCCCCCCCCCCTCCCCCGAGTCCTGCATTTTTTTGTTTGGACACAAGTGTTGAATTTCATCGTTCAAAATCTAACCCAATTCAATAGGTCAATTCAATAGGTCGTTCAAAACTCGCTCACCAAGTTCTGCGTTTTTTCGTTTGGAAACAATTGTTGAATTGTGTGACGATCCTGAACATCAACAAAAAATATAAAAAGAAAATTACCTGATTCCTTTTGCTACATCGTACGGTGCAGTACGCCACGATTCTCCTTCTACAACTTTACCATCAGGTAGAGTAACTTTGATTGGTTCTGGAGTCTGTGCTGCTAACCAATCATCATGTTCCTTTTTTAATTTATCCCATAGTTTTTGTCTCTTTTCCAGAAATTCTGGGGGTGGGGTCAGCTAGAATGTAGTAATTAGATAATAATATTAATGTGATACAAGTAAAGCCTGATAACCTCCCTTTACCACTGAACTCTTTAAATCGTGGAAAAAGACCGAACACATGCTGCCCATGGAGCGCAACAGTTTTTTGTGTAATACATACACCATCCTACCGATACCCATTTACAGCTGGGTAGACTAGAATACAGGGATGAAGTGTCTTATTCAAGGACACAAGAACTCAACGCACAATTCGGGTCGTGAACCTGCAACCATTGGGTCACAAATCCTACTCTCTAACCTTTGCTCCAAATCCCTCCCAAATCCTACAAACCAACTGGACAAATGAAGACTGGTACATGTACGTCATACAGTGTGCTATGACTATGAGTGAAATTCGGTCTGGACAATGGCACTACAGCCAACTCTTACAAATTTACATAATGTATATCAAACTTGACCTTAGTTTTTCGCACCGTCCGAAGGACTATAGCTTGTCCCTTGCAAGACTCTTCCAATCCAATGTGTATCACTGACAATGGGTATCACAAGGATCGAACAGGAGCCATCCCGGTGAGCACTCAAACAACTTACTCACTGAGCCACAGCAGTTAGATAGAACGACAAACAGATGGATAAACCAATTTTAATAGTTCCCTACATTTAATATAGACCAGGTCAGAAAAATGCAACTGACGATCAATGGTTTTTAAAGGAGAGAGAGAAATAGGGATTAATGTCCACCTAACACAAACTAGGTCTTTTCGGGACTAACACAGGATTCCATTTTATTTAAACAATTTGTTTCCACATAGGTCTTTAGCAGTTGGAGGAAACCGGAGGATTCAGAGAAAACCCATGAGGTTTGACATGCTTCCCTACTTTTCGTCACATGCAACTGACGAATCGAAACTACACCAGGTGACTCAATGACAGACCTTATAATACAGTGCGCACATGCTAACCATTCGGCCATCCACCCTGCCCTGTTTTTAAAGGAAATTGGATAGATTATTGAATTGACTGACAATATAAAACTATGAATACTTACGTGTAACGAATTTCCACCTCCAGTTCCACCACCTCCTCCACCCTTCTTGCCTTTCTTTCCACCTTTACTTTCCTATAAAACATATGAATTATAATGACACACATGTACGAAAATTTATAAATAAATAAAATGAAATCCAACGTCCTACTTTTAGGATACATTATACAGTATGCTTTGTGGAAAGGGGGTCTGACAAGGACAGCTGTTTAGTTGTTTGGATGGGATAAAAAAACTGAGGTCCTGTGTATACACGTACATTGGCATGCCAGAAATTATCCCTTGACAGTTGAAATTTGATTTAAGAGTAGGTCGAAGTGCTGCTGCCCGGGCAAATTGTCCCTCATAGCACACTGTATTGCATATGCCCGTCTTCTTTAGCCCAGTTTAGGAGCAGAACGGTAGGACGTTAAGGGGGGTGGCTCCTATTAAATGAGAAAATATTTGTTTTTTAAATTGCACTGTCAACTTTTAAAGCTAATGCTCTGAAATTTTCAGAACTTTATCGTTATCACATAATTTTTTGAAAAATTTGCATTTCGGAATATGGACCACGCCCATTTCCCATGATCCTTGATGGCCACCCCATGCCGTTGAGGAAAAGCGTAAAAAAATAACTGCTTGATAAAATATAGATTGTTATATATCCTACTAAAGCTAAAACACCAAGGAACATAATTATTTATATTAGAATGTCATAAGCTGTGGTAGAAACAAGTAATTAAAATAAATGTCAAATTTTAAAAATATTTTCTCATTCAATCGGAGCCACCCCCCTTAAAGTTTAAACCCCATTTCAACCTGAGATATTCTATGTAAGAGTACATCTTGATTACTAGGTCTACTGCCTCCCCCGTATCTAAAACAGCTGTTACATGTATTAAAATGTAATAACGACAGCTTCATGTTGAAAATCTAATGTTGTAATCAATATAGGACAATAAAGACCAACTGACAAACTCTGTAAATCTGACATTCAGCTATACATCATACTCTGATACTCCCTGCAGTGTTTCGGTTGATTAGAGCTAAACCAACTAAACACTGCTTTAATGGTAGCAAACTAAAAGAGAGAGAGATTGGGTTTAACGTCCACACAACACAAACTAGGTCATTTCGGGACAAACATATATCGTTTAATTTTATTTCAGTAATTTGCTTCCGCGTAGGGGTCTTTAGCAGTGGGAGCAAACCAGAGAAAACCCACAAGGTTTGACAGGCAACCCTACTCCCTGCCACTTACAACCGGGAATTGGACACCAGTAAAATAATAATGTTACGTCATGACTCACAATTTTATTACGCCTAATTAACCAGTGCATAGCAGTAAAACTTATGTAAACAATACTGTATGGGGACGAACAAGACTTTCACCATTTTTAATATCTTACAAGTACCGGTAAATCATTGTTAAAAACAGTCACTGGTCCAAAGTTTTAGGGAAGACCCCAGATTAAACGTACATGTAGGGCTGTCATGTTGCTGTACTTATGAGAGATTTGATTTAATGGGAAGAATAGACAACCTCCCTCAAAAGCTCAAGTATCAGAAGCCCATCCAACATCGTAAGTGGTTATTTGCCCATTAAATAATAAATACATATATGTTAAAAATATTTTTCTTGGTACATACTGTAACTACATGTAAGTTGACAGCAAAACTGTTGAATTTTGTTGTAAACTGTTTACACGAGCATTCAAAACAGGTTGACACAAGAACTACATGAACTAGTAAAAATAAAATGGAATTCTAAAACTTAGTTTTATCTCATACATCAAATAAATCCAAAATCTACGACCTTTACCTCAATGCACTCATCCATGTCCATCTATTATTTCCAATATTATTTTTTTATAACTAAACCTGGCCTTCACTCTAAGCCTGTGTCCACTCAACCAAAACTTGTTTACTACTACCCTATGTACATGTACTAGTTCTGTGGTTCCCAATGTTTATCAAGTCCTCTATTTTACAAAAGTGGTCAAAACTTCTGGTTACAATATTTTTATATAAAGATCTATATGTTTATCTCTGCTTGAATAAATACATGTAGGGGATGATGCAACCTAAAGAAATTTATAAGAGTTGGTTATATTTAGTTTTAATCCAGATTATTACTATTTCACATCAGTGGTTAAAATTTCATGAAACGATTTTATTATTGGCCTAAATATTTCCTGACCCTGTAAAGACAAATGAATAGGGCCAAGGAAATGATGAAACCTAGGGTAATCTGGTTACATTTAGTTTTAAAAAAAAGATTACATAGAGAAACAATATCTTTATATATAGACGGAAATTTCTCCTGATCAAGATAGATACATGTAAATGAGAGAGATAAAGAGAGAGAAATTGGGTCTAACGCCCACTTGACACAGACTACCTGTACATGTAGGTAATTTCAGTACTAACAATATAGTTCAATTTTACTTCAATAATTTAACCCTAACTCTGCGCATAAGGCTCTTTGGCAATGGGAGGAAACCAGAGAAAACCCACAAGGTTGGACGGCCGATCCTACTCCTTGTCACGTACAACCACGAAATCAAAACCACACCAGTTGACTGAATGACAGACCTTACGATACAATGCGCATGCGTTAACCATTCAGCCATTCAACCCCCTATTAACATCTCGAATACAACAGGATAAATAAGCTTAAATAATTGATATTGAATTGTAGTCAGGAATCACTGTTACATTCCTGGGTTTTAACTTTTATATGGTCTACTTTTTTTAAAATAGTAAATAGTTTCTTTCTTTGCACATAGTGTAAATACAAACAGGATCAGAACAAATTATACAATTTACGAATCTTCTCCCATGTCTACTTATGGATGACAGATCAAAATAAGGACCAAAACAATTAAAGAGTGTTTGTGTATCTATGGATAATGTTTGACGTGGATATTTAAGAGTGACAGGTTACTTACTGAAGCGACAAAAATACATAAAAAAAAGAATCATGATGAATCGATTTGCGCGTCTCGAGATGACGCAATTCAATACGCGTATTGTGGGAAGTAAGTCCCGATACAACTATTCAACGATACGAGCAAGCAAAGAAAGTTGATGAATACTCCTTTATGCCAACTGCACCTGCACTCAAATTTAGACAATCCATGAATACAACTGAGATCAGACATGGCGAATACAACTGAGTTTGGGCGCGGCCAATCCAACCGTGAACATTAGAGACTCACTTGTCATTTAAATAGGCCTACAATTATAGTTTTATTGACACCTCAAATCATCGAAAACACTATCTAGGTCTAGTGATAAAAATGAACAAAATACATCATGAAAATTAAACCCCAAAACGAAAATCTAGAACTAAATATATTTAAAAAAAACACAACACAATTTATATGGAAATAACAATCACTGGTTTATATATAGCACGACGTTTCGACAAGTATTCTCTTATCGTTATATATATATATATAAACCAGTGATTGTTATTTCCATATAAATTGTGTTGTGTTTTTTAATGTATTCAATCGCTAAATGCCACTCAAGGATTAAATATATTTAAAATGTTAGGGGTAGGACTAGGACGGGATGATGCAATATTTGGACGAAACAAATGGAGCAAAAAAAACGTCATCGATATATCAATCAATGTGTCTCTCTTATGATCAATGCTAGATCTGGACAAAACATGGCCAGACATTTAGAAGTTTCTGGAATTTATACATAGAAAAGCGGACATCCGTATGCTTATCAATCACGTGTAATAGTAATAATGATTTGGCAAGCAAGCGTCAACAAGGGGGGATCTAGTCAAGAATTCAAGCCGGGCAAGAAGACCGTCATTCGGTCTCACACACCATACTCATAGCTCGAACATAAGTGATGCCTATCTTCTTAGCGATTCGGATTAGATTGCATCTGGAGAGCATTTCTAGCTGTTTGGAAATCAGTTATCTAAATGAACCGTCGTGCCTTCTTTTTATCTGCTATTTCCATTTTCTCCAAGCCATCAACCACGTTGTTCGCCATACTTGTTGATGTGTATTGTATATCCGGCGAATGTAAATTTACGGATTGTCTCCAAAACGTGGATAGGTGTTGTGTTTCTTAAGGGCTTCATTTTGTCCCTATATTGGGATGGAATTATAAATGAAATGGAGCTTAAAGTAGCTAAGTCTCTAACTCAATGTCATCCAAAGTCTTATACGTTGAAAACACGATGTATTTGTCAATTTAAATCAACATTGATGATTGATGTTGTGATCTTACTATTTTTATCTGGAAAAGATGGGCCTCGGATATCCAATATTAAAGACAAAATAAACATTATGCCATTGGTACACGAATCGTGTACCATAATGCGTTTCAGTGTCATTTGTAACAAGTGACCAGAAATAGCGAGGCTAGATAGACATATCCCACTCCTGTCGAAAGGTGACGGCATATAGGGCTTATCTTATATATGGAGAGCATGCGCAATAGACTAGAATAACCAGACTCTAGACCGTCGGAGACACTTTCTGAGTGATTTCTGGCTAATAAATCTACTCAGCAATGAAGTGAATTTTATTTCTTTTTAACTGCCTGGTCTAATTCTGTAATGCTGAAGACGACAAAAAATGCATACTAACAGGGCCATATTATTTAGCGGGGGTGCAGGGGGTACATTGCACCCCCAGAAAAATAAGGCACCCCGAGGAATTGTCCCCCCCCCACACTAACATAAAAATGATCGTCTTTCAATTATAAAATGTTACACTTGATTATTATCAATATCAGTAACTTGGGCATTATATTGGCACCCCATCACTCTGCTGCACCCCCAATTTTAAAATCCTACATACGGCACTGTATAACAATACCAAGGTTGTGTACACACCTGATGTCACAATGTTTATCTGTTTCATCCAATTTTGATGGAACTTAAAATGCATGTTTAGTTCCTTCCATATTCGCACATATCGAATTATAAAATTAACTTCCTGGATTATTGCCCTGATTGTACGAAAAAACGTGTTCGAATAAATCACCATTATACTATAAACGATTCAGTTCACATTTCCTGGGGTCGTAACTTCCTGGATTGTGACCCTCTGATTGTACCAAATGGCTAATTACAAAAAAGAAATAAGATCTCTTTATTCGAAAATTTAGTTTAAAGCAGTTCTACCCAGTTTATATACTTTTAAATCGTAGTTATAAAAACAACCTTCTTTTTTATTAAAAGATAGTAAGCTGGCACTGCCAGGTAGGATACGCCCACATTTTCGAGAGATGGTTAGAGAACAAGCAAAACCGAACGTGATTTTTCCTACAATCAAAGGCTATAATTCATTAAATTACAATTTGATATGTGCAAATATCGAAAAGAATCAAGATCTTTAGGTTATAAACATGCATTTCAAGTTTCATAAAAATCGAATTAAAATTGTGACCTACATGTATACTGGGTCCACATTCCACAACCTTGATATACCATATTTTAACACTATTAGCGTACAAACGGCGGCCATTTTGTCTGGCAATTATGGTCCGATTTCTCTAAAATTCAAACTCAACCATCCTTAGGGTGTAACGGTGACAAAATCAAACAATGTTTTAAATCGGATAATAATTGTGACCTCCAGAGGGACCACAAGCTAAACAAAGACGGTTTTGCGTATAATCAGGGGCCATAATTCAGAAAGTTACCATCCGATATGCGCAAATATCAAAAGGAACCAAGATCTTTGGGTTATAACCTTGCATTTCAAGTTTCATCAAAATCGAATTAAAATTGTGACCTCTACAGGGTCAACAACCTTGATATATATTATTTTTATACGCCAACATTTTCATGTGGACGTATTATGTCGTCGCCCTTGTCCGTCTGGACGTCCGTCTGTCCGTCCGTCCGATAGGCGCAAATATCGAAAGGAACCAAGATCTTTGGGTTATAAACATAAAATTTCATCAAAATTGGTTCAAAATTGTGACCTCTATAGGGTCCACAAGCTAAAAACGTGTTTTTTTCGTACAATCAGGGGCCATAATCGATGAAGTTTTGATCCGATACACGCCAATATCGAAAGCAGCCGAGATCTTTTGGGGATAAACCTATATTTCAAGTTTCGTCAAAATCGGACAAGAATTGTGACCTGTAGAGAGTCCACAAACAATTGTGGACGGACGTCCGGACGGACAGGGGCGACGACATAATACGTCCACATGAAAATGTGGGCGTATAAAAAAGAGGGGAAAAAGGTACCCCTTTTCCCGGTCATTGTTCTTTCAGCATAAATGTATAAAGGCGTCTGCTGTTGATCACGTGGGGGATCACGGTGGCTAAGTGGATAAGGCACTGGTTCGCTGGCCTGGAGTAGGCCTACGGGTATTCGATCCCTACATTGGCCGAGGAAGTTCATCTCGATTATCTGGCGTGATTTCCCCTTGTCAGTGACGCAGAAGGAGGACCTGACAAGGTCAGCTGCTTAGTCGTTCGGATGGGACGAAAACCAGAGGTCCCGTGTACACATGTGACATTTGAGAGCACGTAAAAGAACACTTGGAAGTTGGAATTCGATATAAGAGTAGGCCGTAGGGCCGTTGCCCGGGCAAAAAATTCCCTCGTAGCACACTGTATGGCGTATGCCTGTCTTCAATTGGCCCAGGTTCGGTGCATTATAGTAGGACGTTAAACCCCATTTCATTCATTCGTTTATCACGTGTTCATTAGTCACGACATGTCCGATGTCCGACAGCCATCACGCAAATAAGCTTAACACACAAAAAGTCGTGTGCTTTCGATGTCATCTCTGATTCATGACCACGTGTGAGAATAGGCCTACAATGTGCAATGTTATGTAAATAGGATTAATTATCTATTTATTAAAGATACAACACTAAACAGTATAGGCCCTAAGATTAGATACAAAGATTGAATCGCTGTTATAGTTAAAACATAATGTAAAATGGATATGTTGCAAATTTCAGTCAAATTACTTAACTCGGAGCCGAGAAAATCTTATTTTAAAAACACCATAGCCTCGATTGTCACTGTTACGATGATAAAGAAAGTCTCGATGGCGAGACCAGGCCCGAGGCTAGTGGGGGGCTAAATTTTGGTTTCTGGCTTCGGGCCTGGGCGAGACTGGAATTTTTGCTTTTTAATTGATGATATATAAACATGATTTTCGCATTGTCTATGCCCAGGCAATGCGTCAAGGCTCTGGGGATCACTTCCATCAAACCACTAATGTGTGCGGCACTGTAATGATTACCATTAGGCGACATAAAAAAAATTAGTTGGTGATCATCCTCGCCCGCCCAGAAAATTCTACCTGACCAGAATTTTATTTTTTTTTTTATTTTCAAAATTTACCCTATTACGATGTTTAAAACCAATGCTAAAAGTTCCAAATAGTAGCCAGGCTACGAAATTTCTAATGAAACGAGCGGATATAATAATTGACACGTGTTCCAATACTATTAAATAAAATGGACTATAAAATGCGTGGGACTGAATCAACGCCGGATTAACCATGGTGGGGGCCCTGGGGCCTGGAACATGTGGGGGGCCCCTGATCACCGATTGCGAGCGCGAAGGCGCGAAGCCCCGCAAGGGGGTCTGGGACAGGGCCGTATGTAGGATTATAAAAGTGGGGGTGCAGCTGAGTGTTGGTGAAGCCAATATAATGCCCGAGTTACTGAGTGCGGAACGGTGCGTGTGTGTACGTTGGGGTGGGGGGCTTGGAGCTGCAATCAACGTCGCTCCCGTATGTCAATTTCGGCAGCGCTATTTCTTATTTTGATGTTAAGCACACCAAAATGAAAAACTCCGTATCCTCTAAACTAGAACTAGTCCGAAACACCATAAGGCATAAGGCGACGTGGATAGAGCGACCAGAACGAAAATATCTAATTATGTAATTTGGTGGCGGCGCCCCCAAAGACCAACAAGGTCCAGTCAAATGTGAATAAGGGCGACCAAAACGAACCCTTTAATGTCATGTGGTGGGTCAGACACCGATCCAGAAATAGGTGATAGGAGAGGCCCTTCGCTTTTGGAGACGGCACCCTTGTCCGGGGTCCTCCAGCAGAAAATTTTAAAAATAACGATGCAGGAAACACGTTTTTCTGCCATTTGGGTGATATCTGAGTGTCAATTTTGTATTTTATATGGCGTCAGATTTTTTGGGAGAGGCATTCGCTTCTGGTGTCCGCACCTTGAGTCCGCGCCTGTGGTGGCGCCCGATAGCCTCCACATAAGAGATATAAGAAAGTTTGGATCAGGTGTAGGCGCTATTAAAACCGACCGACTCATCAGTGCCTTGGGATCATCACTATTTGATCATAATCAAGTGTATTATTTTATACTTGAAAGGTTGTCAATTTTTGTGGAGGGGACGCCTTATTTTTCTGGAAATTTTCATAAATTGGAGGCCGGAAACATGATTTCCTGTCATTTCAGGCACTTGTGTGGAGCCATTTAGAAGTACCTCCCCCAGAAAAAAAATAAAATTAGCGCATTCTGGCGTTATTTCAGTGGACCAATCCATGCGAATGCTATGAAATGATGGCATTTCTAGAGAAGGGGGCTAGACACAACTAAGATTTTTTGTGGGGGGCCCCTAATGTTGGGGGTTCTCGGGCCTATGCCCCATGGTTAATCCGGGCGTGGTGATAAACGCGAGTGCTATGAAATGATGGCATTTCTAGAGCAGGTGACTGGACGCAACTAAAAAAATTTGTGGGGGGGGCCCTAATGTGGGGGGCCCTGGGGCCTGTGCCCCATGGTTAATCCGGCCCTGGACTGAATGACATTTAACAAATTGCGACCCGTTAACGGCAGCAATGGCCGACATTTTCGTTCGCATGCGTACAACACCAAATACAATATTTGGAATACAATACAACCTGGAACTATAAAATTTAGATAAGAATAGGTCTTGCCGATTATGAATTACATGGAACAGTCTCTCGAATAAATGTAACAACAGATTTTCGGAATGACATGGGAGTCATGAATGACTAAATCAACCAAGTGATCGTTAGTCGTTATGCAAATCGTTGTGGGTTTTTTGGGAGGGTTATTTACGGATTCTTCTGGTGATCTTACTATTCGCAAACTACAATATTATTATGAAAGTTGATGTCTAAAAAGAATATCGATCCAAACATGATATGAATTGAAACATTTTGTAACATTTGATATCCTGCAAAATTAAATAAACCAGTCGGCACTACCTAAGTGTTCAGTTATAAATCTCTTAATCATATTATCTGATCGAATCCCTTCCGGAATATCTTAAGTTTAAATATTTAATCTGTACAATATAGCCTATGCAAATGGAGGTCCTTTATATTCAGATAAGTTGTGTTTTGACATGAAATGTTAATATTCCTGAAGTATAATTGCTTGTTCTGTATATATATATTCATTAAAAAAAATAAAAATAAAATCTCCCTCCCTCCCACATTTTTTGAAAAAAAAGGATGATCACCAACAATGTATGCCCCCCCCCCCCCTCGAAAAAATCCTGGATCCGGGCCTGATAATGGTGCAGCTGCATTAATATCAAAGGGTGACGTCACATCCGTATTTTAATTGGGTTTTTTTTATCACACTTCAGGCCTAAAAAAAGACCTGCGCATAAAGCAGATTTAGCTCTTGTATAATATGTGTGGTTTAATGGTCGAGGGCGAGACATTAAGTAATATATTGTAACAACAAGAGGACCGTAGGTCCGAGTGTTTTTACAATATATTACGCAATGTCTAAGCCAGAGACGATTAAACTACTTAAAATTCAGACACTCGGTCACACTCCGCACGTGCGTTTGCAGTGAAAAACGGCATGCCAGTCTAATATTGAAATAATGTACTATTGGCAAGTTGCCCGTACATTATTTGAGATAATGGTACGCCAACATCAAAGGATGACGTCACACCTGTATTTTAATTATAAATATTGCTATAAGTGACGTTGTTATGTGTAATACACGGATAGCACCCAATGACCCTATTGAATACCGCTCGGGTTATTCAATGGTTGAAGTGAGTGTATGGACCTGCGCAAGTATTACAAGTATCATAAAAAATCATTACCACTAACTAACGTTAAAATTCATCATATTAAATTTTCGGGCTTTTATTTCTTTTTCAAAACAATTGTGGCTGCTTAGTTTGACGTAGTTCTGAAAACATCATTGTAGACAAAAGTAGTAAATTTTCAATCCATTGAATAGAAGGTTATTCAATGGCCATTGCGAATACAGCTATAGGTTATTCAATGGCTGTATTCAATGGCAGTATTCAATGATATTTGCTTGTATTTACATGTAGTTATAGAATAAATGTTGATATTGTGTTTTATTTTGTTTATGATGACTCAATAAAAATCTTATCCCCTCTTACCAACGGGTTGAGGGTTTATTTCGAAGCGAACACCGTCTCCAAAATACTAGTCAATATTGAATCCGGTTTTTTATACAGAAAATTGAAGATAGGGTCGCCTGTCCAAACCTCGTGAGTTTTCTCCGGGTAGGCCTACTCCAGTTTCCTGACACTGCGTTAGACCACTACGCACAAGCAAATTATTGAAATAAAATTAAATCAAATGTTAGTCCCGAAATTACCTAGTTTGTGTCGAGTTGACGTTAAACCCCATTTCTCTCTCTCGCTCAAATTTAGCGAGCACCGTCCCCAAATTCCAGTAGTCAATCCGTTATTTTATTTTTTACAGAAAATCGAAAATAGAACAAGTCTCTTATATCCAGTCTTCACAGTTCGCGGTGTCATTTGTCATCTGGATTCTTATGGCGTGTGGCTGAGAGGACTCAATTTTGTTAGTTTCAAGTGAATCATGAATCATGTGACAATTTACTAAATGTCTCTTTAAAATTGTAAATATTGGGATATGACATAACTAGGCCTATCTATCAAGAGGTTTTGTTAGGAGCTGATCTTAGAGGTTTCATCTATTTGATGGGTCACGGTGCAACAAGTTTTATCTGATTTTGAGCAAGAAAGAAGTCGAATCAAATTTAGTTGCATATGCATCGACTCTTCTTGACTCAACCATCCGATTAAATGCTGAATAACTGTGTTTTGCTGTCATTGTCTCACTGGGACTAGTGCAAAATTAAAGTAATGTTATTAAAAAAAGTTTTTAAAGGTTATAAGGCCAATGGGATGAACTATTAAAGTATAGAAGATGTGTAATGTCGTATTTTTTATCTTCTGTAGGACTGGAGAGTCTGGAGAGTGGAGTGGAGAGTTCAGTTTCTCGATGCAGTCGAAAATTAAATTCTAGAGGAGGTGTTCTAGAGATGTGTAATATAAAATTGTAACAAAATTGTTCAAGCATCTGTACTCTAAAGACTTAAAGAGTAAAATAAAAATCAAACCCGCATTCTAGTGTGTGTGTGTGTAAGTAGCTTTATTTTACGTTCGCTTCCACCGAAGTGATATCGCAGACAAACTCCCATTCTAGAAAAAGCGTATCAAGTTATAACAAAATTCTTGAAGAATCTGTACTCCAGTCGCTGCTGCAAAGTTTCATTCACACGTGGTCAAAAAAACGAAGAGAAACAGCTACCGATAATTTGTTGGATTAAAGAATCTAGAGGCAGGAGGTGTTCTATAGAGGTGTATAAATTGTTCAAGAATCTGTACTCCAGCCGCTGCTGCTGCTGAAAGGTTTCGTTCAAAGAGAAAACAACTGATTTGTTGGATTAAAAAATTTGGCTGTTAAAAATGACAACATTATCCGTAGAGAGCGTAAAAGGAATAATATTAACAGTTTTGTTTCTGTTGACTTTCATTGTGGGAGTGATACCTGTCAAGTTGATGAATGTATGGAAAAGGCGTTCGATGACAGCAGATCAGGCGTCAACGATTAACACCCGATCCAATTCAGATAATCAGGATGACAGTGGATTAAAACCGATATTTAAAAGAGCGATAAGTTTGTTGAGTTGTTTCGCGGCTGGTGTATTTTTAGCGACATGTTTCTTGGATCTGTTACCGGGCGTACGACGAACGATGACCCATGTTCTGTATTCGTTCAATATTTATACCGGTTTTCCGATCTCGGAATTTGTCATGGTCCTGGGATTCTTTGTGATATTGATAACGGAACAGGTCGTTTTAACGTACAAAGAAAAACGAATTCATGAAAATTCCGTACCAAACGACAAAAAACCCCTTTTAACGAACGAAAATGAGAACTGGCAAGAGGATAGCGTACGCAGTGACCATTCCATAACCGGTATCCGTGATGAACCCGATTTCGAAGCAAGTGTTCAGGGTGGCGCCAGTGACGAGAAGCAAACAAGATTATTAACTAGAAGCGATTCTCATAGCCATAATCATAACAATGTGTTACCGCACTCGTCTCTGCGCTCGCTTATTCTCTTGATCGCGTTATCTATGCATTCTGTATTCGAAGGCCTCGCCGTCGGTTTACAGAAAACAACCGCGGACGTCGTTGCAATCTTCGCAGCGTTGATTCTCCACAAGAGCATCCTGGGATTCAGTTTAGGGCTAAATCTCGTACAAAGCAGACTTTCTCAGAGCTTGGTTATTCGTTCGATCTTCGGTTTTTCCATATCAGCACCCCTGGGTGTTGGCGTTGGAATGGGTATTATGAATCTTTGGGATTCCTCGACTTCCAATCTGGTGCAAGGGTTGTTGCAGGGTATTGCCACCGGTACCTTCGTATACGTGACGTTCTTTGAAGTGCTTCCTCACGAGTTCAACAGTCAGACTGACCGTCTGTTAAAGGTGCTGTTCTTGATTTTAGGTTACAGCACCGTGACGGGGATTCTGTTTTTGAGCGGGGATATTAAGAAACCCTTTTGTGTTATAGAATCTGAAATGAATGGAAATCACAAGTGATATTTATTTGATTGTTTAAATATTTCAACGTTGACGAGCTAATTAGAATGTTGATGGATTATTATTAATCTGATTGAAGTACAGAATCAGATCCTGTTTAATTTTGTTTTTTATAGTTTAAAATTTGTTTAACTTGTCTTTACTACACTAGGATCTGGAAGAGTTGTTCTGTTATATAACCCATGTTTTGGATAATGTGAGGGATAAGCCAATGAAACGATCTGTTACGGTGAGTTTTTGGTTTGCAATGAGCGGAAATGTTTAGACCCCCGCCCTCCCCCCTTGGATCTGCCCCTGCACACAACATACATGTAAATATATAATAATATACATGTACCGGTACATTGTGTGATAATTTGTAATTGACAAGGTCTGTGACAGTCAATTGCCTTACTGTCTGTTCCAGGTAATACTACGACTCGAAAATTACTTGTCATTTCTTCCAATTTCAATTAAAATGGCTAAAACTTCGCGAAATACCTGGAATGGTCACCCAGTTGCTTTTTGTCTTGTGAGAAATACGTTTAGGACAAGTTTTATAGCCTTTCTCCTTTGAAAAATCGAAGTTTGTTTACATTTTATTACTCGAAGCAGCCATGTTTGTTCTAGCGATCTGGCCGAGCCTAAGTGGACAAGGGGTTCTGGGTTTGCTTAAAGTCGTTTCACCCTACTTCGATGTATTGGTGGTCGTATCGGTCCAGTAGAATATAACTCTTTTCATAAAAAAATTATTTACTGAATTCCAGACCACGTTTGTTTGTCCCACTTACGGTATGCAACAAATTTGTGAAGTACCCTAACGCGAAATGCAACTGCCTCATTTAACGCATGCGTAGTCCAATGTTTATGTTCTGAGAAAGTGACGATGTGGAAATATATGAAATTTACAAGAAAATACTATATTTTATCGGACTTATAGTCATTTATTGCAAGAAAAGATATCAAAGGGATGGCAGTTCCAGGTATATCACAAAGTTTTAGGCATTTTCATTAAAAATTGAAGGCAAAGCAAGCATTTTTCGAGTCGTAGTATCATCTGGAACAGACAGTAGATATCCAGGCTTGGCACAATTTGATTAAAACACAGATATCCTATTTCGTTTCGTTTGTTATATGAAGTATACCGGGTATTCATGTCGAAATTAAATGATCAACATCTGCCTGTCCAATAAAATACTTTTATTGATTTCACTGGTGATAATAAATGAGACGACGATTTTTATGTGTTATTATAAATGTTAATATTATTATATGGCAATTTATTCTATGCAATGTTCAAATTAACGATATGTCTTTGTTTAAGGTGTTATGTTACATGTATGTGTATCAAAGTAGTACTAGGGGTGGGCAAATGGGGGTCGAATTTTGGGAACGAGTGTTTTCTAATGCGATTTTGGCTGCTGAATCCGAATCTGGTGAAATTTTTGTTCTGTGACGTCATTTTGAGCTGGTTCCATGGCCATTTTCGAAATGACTTTTTTTCACTTATTACCCTCATATCGATATAGGATGTTATCAAATCATAAATGGGGGTGCAATTTTTGAATCCACGGCCATGAGAACATATATTTTAACATATCGGACAACTCTTTCCAATATTGTCTCGCTTTTATGAGAAAAAAAGTCATTTTTGGGCTGCCATTTTGAAAACCACAGAACCAGCTCAAAATGACGTCACAGAACAAAAGTTCACCAGATTCTGATTCAGCAGCCAAAATCGCCTTAGAAAACACTCGTTCCCAAAATTCGATCTCAATTTGCCCACCCCTAGTAGTACAAGTACAAGTACTTCTTTGTTTACGGTAGATAAATGCATAAAATGTTTTAAAAAATACATCCAGGTAAAAAATTCTCCACTGTACTTCATTCCGACATACATTAAGTCATATAAGCTAGCTGTCTGCCCTCTATAGGCGTCTTCAGATATTAATTATGTATATATGTGTACCGGTATATGTTTTTATATGCAGACTGTTATTTAAAGATGCATTATGGGAGATTAGATAAAGAGCTGGGAACAAGGCATCTGTCACAAATCCTCACCAGTGCCTCTCATTTTGTCCGGGACTGATTTAGCTTTTTTGCTGATATTTTTAATACATGTCTGGCACTAGGTTGAAAATGTCAGGCACTATTTCATTAATTAGTGTCTGGCATTTTGTCAGGTACATCTAAAACCGTTAAATTTTCAGGCCTGCTCCTTGTAGATTTTTGTTTTGTGTGTGGTGTGGTCCTCCTGTACGCACTATTAGGTATTATCTCGTGTACTTGAATAATCTCATGAACTATTGATAAGAATCTTCTGCTTGTACGGGAAACATGAATCTCGTCTTCGGACTATAGGAACACCTCATTTTATTGGTTTCGAATCCCCGGTTTTACACGCCAGGGAGTAGGGTTGTCTGTCCAACCTCGTGGGTTTTCTCCTGGTTCTCAGGTTTCCTCCCACTGCTAAAGACCCCTATGCGCTAGCAAATTATTGAAATAAAATTAAACCATATGCCTATGTTAGTCCCGTAATTACATAGTTTGTGTCAGTGGACTTTAAACCCCATCTCTCTCTCTCTCCCCCTCTCTCTCGCTCTCTTCACTGATTGGCTGTGAATTTGACAGACAGAAGTTACCTGCCTCTCTCCATCTATTTTGAAGCTATGAAATTAACTTTAAATTGCAATAGATTATAAATACATGTGTGTTAAGATTTAGCTGTAATAGTTTATAGATGCATTTTGTAAGATCTAGATAGAGATGATCCTTGAGTGGCATTTAGCGATTGAACACATTAAAAAACACAACACAATTTATATCGAAATAACAATCACTATGTCGTCGTGCTATATGTATATAAACCAGTGATTGTTATTTCCATATAAATTGTGTTGTGTTTTTTTTTAGATAGAGATGGCCATTCGATCTTGTTATAATAGTTTTAAAAAGACACATTACCAGGTATGTACGATTCAGATAAAGAACTGTCAGTGCTTGCCATAATACATTAGTTGAGCTGCCAGTTTTTGCCATAATAGTAGTCCCGAAATGACCTATTTGTGTTGAGTGGACGTAAAACCCCATTTCTCTCTCTTTCTCTTGCCATAATAGTTAAAAG
This sequence comes from Patella pellucida, assembly GCA_917208275.1. Taxonomy (NCBI): domain Eukaryota; kingdom Metazoa; phylum Mollusca; class Gastropoda; family Patellidae; genus Patella; species Patella pellucida. Next base: position 814,234 of record OU795037.1, on the reverse strand, counting down.
ATATATAACAGTGTATGTAGGTTTTTGATAAAGAGCTGACTGTTCTTGCTTACTATGATAGTTAATAAAAGATGAGTGAAAAATGAATATTCCGGTATTTAAAATGTCAAACTACTTACTGCATTCTGAACAAAGTTATGAATGTGTGAAATTTAGACAAGAATCACATAATATCTCGGCCACCCAGTTAATTGGATTGGTTTGTAATATTGTTATCTAAAAGGTTTTCATGTTTTTATAATTATCTGCTATATTTTTATAAAAAATATAAGTTACGGATATAATCTTTATGTAAATATGAATTTGTTACTTTATAATCAAATCTAGAAATGCTTTGGTTGATTTGTGTTGAATTTTTTTTATATATATACACGAAATAAAAAGTTATTATTATGATCAATATTGTTGTTAATTTTAAAAGTTCTATTAATAAAAATGAAATGGGTTTATAACCTCCTATTGTTTTGCTCTGAATGGGCTGGGGATCACGGTGGCTAAGTGGATAAGGCGCTGGTTCGCTAGCCTGGAGGTCGAACGTTCGAACCCTGCATTGGCCGAGAAAGTTCATCTCGATTTTCCGGCGTGATTTCCCCTTGTCGTTCGGATGGGACGAAAAACCGAGGTCCCGTGTACAAATTGGAGTGCACGTTAAAGATCCCTTGGCAGTTGGAATTCGATATAAGAGTAGGCTGTAGCGCCGCTGCCCGGGCAAAATTTCTCTCATAACACACTGTATGGCCTATGCCCGTCTTCAATTAGCCCAGGTTAGGTGCTTAAGCGTAGGACGTTAAACCCAATTTCATTCATTCATTCATTATTTTGTTTGAGTATAGTGGTGGTGGTGGGGGGTAGATGGTTGAATGGTTAGTACGTACACGCTGTATCATAAGGTCTGTTAATGAGTCAGCTGGCATGGTTTTGATTCCTTAGGTTGTATGTGACCCGGAGTGAGTCGCCTGTCCATTGTCATCGTTTTTCTCCGGTTTCCTTCCTCTGCTAAATAACCCTATGAGCAAGCAAATTATTGAAATAAAATTGACCCATATGTTAGTCCCAAAATGGCCTAGTTTATGTTGAGTGAGTGTTAAACCCCATTTCTCTCTTAAGTTAAGTGTCTCAAAGCATCAGTGAATAAAATTGCTTATCTCTGTTTAACCTAAACAGAAAAATCTCATATTACAACTTTATCTAGGCATTCACCTCAAAAACACCTACACAAAGTTTGAATATTCTAGCTCAATTAGAAGGATAATATAAGAGATAAAGTGGCTTTGGAGACCTGGTTATCCCGAATGTCAGTGACTAGTTTCGTTCGAATTGAACTCTTCAGACTGGTTGGATTCGCGTGTTGGCGATTTTATTTATACTATTCCGAAACCCAGGGGTTTATCCTTTGCCGGATTTGCGATTTTTTACCGGGGTCGGTAGCTCGCTTACCGGGGTTGTACAGAAGGATAGTCAATCTGATTAAAACACAGATCTTATCTCATTTTGTTTTTTTAGTTCAAAATTCTGTTTTACTTTTCTTGACTACACTAGGATCTTGAAGAATTGTTATTATTGAGGTGTAGGGAGAGAGAGAGAGAGAAATGGAGTTTAACATCCACTCAACACAACTAGGTCATTTCGGGACTAACATATGGTTTAATTTTATTTTATTTCAATAATTCGCTTGCACGTAGGGGTCTTTAGCAGTGGGAGGAAACTGTAGTGCCCGGAGGAATCCGTTGAGGTTGAGAAAGCGCCCCTATCTTCATGCCACATACGCTCACACCAGGTTTCGAAACCACAACCGCAAGCCAGAGGTGTCCGGCCAGCTAGAGGTCGAAGCACAGCACTTTAGACCACTAGGCTACCCAACCCCCTTAACATTTAGGCCGTCGAAAGTATAAAAAACGAAACAAAATATACATCTGTATTTTAATCTGATTAGAAGGATAGTCATTGTGTCCAAAAAAAGTGTGTGGGATAACAACAATAAATCACCATGATAAAAATGGAGGCTAGTTTCCTTGTTTTTTTGTTGATCCTATAATGAGGGATTATTTTTTTAAAGAAATTATGACAACAATTAGAGATGTTGCATATCAATCAATCAATCATCAGTCACTCGGAGTTGTAACACAACTAGCTATAAATATGTCAACCTTTGTGATATAATTTAATACTTACACATATGTCATTGTCATGTGTGACGTACTTATATATATATATACATGTACATAACCTACATAATTTATCAGTTGGTTTTGTAAGTAGGCCTAATCTTAACATCCTACTGTTCTGCTCCTAACATTAGGGACCTAGATAACAAAACCTTATTGTTTTTAGCTGTGTTCTTGTAGCTATAGGGACCAGGTATCATTCAGATTTGATGAAAAAAGGAGAGAAACTGAATCAAACCTGAAAATCCATATCTTTCAACAACATTTTTGCCCCTGAAAACTATTTTGTATTTATATTTTAATGTTATTATTTTCATGATTTTATGTTTTATTTAGTTACCATTAAAATGCTTGTTCTTGTAACTTATGTACAGACTGTTGAGACATTTGTGTAACGGTCTATACAATAACTATTATTATTATTATAATCTAATACACATTCAGTTAATAGATGGCCATGCAGAAAGTATTAAATACCATGTACTTCTCGGTCATCATTTAAGATTTCTCTGAAACCCCACTTGTTTAATAAATAGGGCTTTTAAATAATCATCTATTTGATAATTATATCTATATTTTATGCATTACTTCTTTTTACTCCGGGGGGGTGGGTGGGGGTGGGGTGGTCTTGAGTGCCGCGCTTCGACCTCTAGCTGGCCGGCCACCTCTGGCTTGCGGCTGTGGTTTCGAGCCCTGGTGTGAGCGTATGTGACATGGAGATAGGGCCTCCTTCTCAACCTTGTGGGTTTCCTCTGGGCACTTCGGTTTCCTCCCACTGTTAAAGACTCCTACGCACAAGCAAATTATTGAAATAAAAATTAAAAACCATATGTTAGTCCCGAAATGACTGAGTTGTGTTGAGTGGACATTAAACCCCATCTCTCTCTCTCTCTTTTTACTCAATTTTTATGTATATTACTCATTTTTGTTGTTGTTATAATCTTATATTTGTTTTGTCAATTTTTATATTTTTTAATATCATATCATCTTTATTGTAAAGCATCATTGAAAACTTTTGTTAAAATGGCGCTATATAAACACTTATAAATAATAATAATAATATGAGGCATTTAGCGATCGGCAAACACATTAACAGAACACAGTTTTTAAGAGAACCAATCACTGGTTTATTCTAAAAACATGACATTTCGACAAGTATCCTCTTATCGTTATCAAGCACAATGACATTTTATTTTAACGTCTGCTTCCATATAAGTATGACATTTAGTAAACTTAGGACGAATATATAGGAGTTGAATGGTGAAGCCATTTACAGAGATTAAATAACAAAACAATAAGAGTAAAAGATTAAACAGAATTTAAAAAAAAACCTGAAAAAAAACCCAAGATGAAAGGTTTATTAATGAAGCAGTCCAACCAAAAAGATAAACTTAACTAATTGTTAAGCCCATCAAAGGGAGCCGCTATATGAGAATATGTTATGGCTACCAAGATAATAAAGGTGAGACAATTTACCAAAAAGTAGGGGGAAAGAGAGAGAAATGGGGTTTAACGTCCACTCAACACAACTAGGTCATTTTGCGCGTAGGGGTCTTTAGCAGTTGGAGGAAACAGAAGTGCCCCGAGGAAACCCACGAGGTTGAAAAGGCACCCTTATCTCCATGTCAAATACGCTAGGGCTCGAAACCACAGCCGCAGGCCAGAGGTGACCAGCCAGCTAAAGGTCGAAGTGCGGCAATCTAGACCACTAGGCCATCCCAACCCCCTTACTAATAAGTAGGCTATTGTAAGCACCACATAGTCATGTAAGATCTATATAATACTTTTCACGTTAAATTGAAACAGTCGAAGACTCCTTACGCAAGTTCAAATACGCCCAAACGCACCTTTATTTCAATGGGAATTGGTTTATTATATGTAAAGCTATGTGCAGTACTGTTTTTAGTCAATTATGTGTAAATTAAAGGAGCTTTAGGCCAGTAAACTTTTTGTAGTCATTTGACTCAAATATTTTCGCAAAGGAACTCTGTAAGACAAACCACTACTGTGTCTGAAGTGAGCGGAAGACATCAGTAGTGGAACCATTTCTAGGTGTTAACCAACTTTATAATAAACATGTTGAAGTCATTAATATAGATATTAAACATACAGTAAGGGGGATTATACATTCTTATTGATGTTTTTGAGAGAGAGAGAGAGAGAGAAATAAGGTTTAACGTCCTCTCGACACAAACCTGCCTTAACCTGGTTATTTTGGGACTAACATATGGTTTAATTTTATTTAAATGTAATTCGCTTGCGCGTAGGGGTCTTTAGCAGTGGAAGAAAACTGGAGGACCCGGAAAAAAACGGCCACGAGGTTGGATAGGCGACTCTACTCTTTGTCACGTACAACCAGGGAATCGAAACCACGTCAGATGACTTTATGATACAGCGCGCACATGCTAACCATTCGGCCATCCACCACCCTTATTCATGTATTTGATTGATATATTAAATAACAAGTTTTAAAAATGGCTATATTTTAGTTAAAATATGGTGAACAAAATTGAGTAAATTATGGGGAGATTAAAAAAGGGCTATATTTTAGTTAAAATAAGATGAACAAAGTTGAGTAAATTCTTAACTCAAAGATACATTATGGGGAGATTATATAAGAGATGTCAGTTCTCACTATAATAGTTAAACACTTGATAATGTAAAGGACATATACTGAAAATGTCAGTCAAATTCATCCACTCTGAACGGAGCTTTTAGCGATTGAATTTTTGGACTAGCCTCAATCATCATTACTAAAGTCGGTACGATAAAAAGCATAGTCTCGATTATCCATTTCATGATTAAATCATAAATGAAAGTTGAGCAGCAAAGCGGATCCTAATCCAAGGCTTTGAGAGTTGATTATGGTGTGGATAAGAGGATGGTCGCCTCTAACCTCGTAGCCCGTTTTCTCCGGGTCCTCCAGTTTTCTTCCACTGCTAAAGAGTGGTTAGACCCCTATCACAAGTGAATTATTGAAATAAAATTTAACCATATGTTAGTCCCAGTAAAGTCTTATTAATAATATAGATATAACATTTCAGACCTATAGAAACACCTGCAACAGACAGATTTAGTTCTTGCATAATGTATAGTTAACATAGATAGCCTATTAATGCACAGATAATGTCTGTATGGAAATAATTATCTTTTTATATATTTTTTTCTTTTTTTTTAAATATTTACAAAATGCACATCTGGTTTGTATTAATCTGACTAATGTTGAAGACCATGAGGTTCTGGGTGTCAAAGACTAATGTTAAAGGGACAATAACACTCTTGCTGGCTGGACAGGCCCAGAAAAAAAAAATTAGCCTTATTCTAACTACTAGATGGTGTCCTACCTGCTGTGTAAATTATCCATTACAACCTATCTTACTTGTCCAGAGGGTTCGAAAATATGTTTAATTTCAAGTTGCATTTGAAAGTGTTTACGTAAGGCTTTTCAAACCATGTAGTTGAATTTTTCCAATTTTTGAAATTAGGTGTGTTAAGATGAAATTTGTATCATTTTTTAATTGGAATATTGTAAAATAGTACAATTTGTTGACCAGATTAAAGATTGGAACATATTATTTAGTTACAACGAGAGTGCTATTGTCCCTTTAAAGACTAGGAGGTTCTGGGTGTCTGAGACTATTGCATATCCTGTTATTAATCAATATTTTAAGAAACAGCTGTCTGTAGTTCATAAACCAGGAAGTAACCATAATGTTATCAGGGTGTGACACATTCCTTATCACCATGACAACAACAAACCCAAGATCTGACAATGAACAAGCATTCAAAGATAAGGGAAGAACTTGAATTGGCAGAGCCTTAGGCATTGTTTGAAGAGGGTTTCCTGAATAGAGAGGGAGAGGGAGAAAAATGGAATTTTACCTCCACTCGACACAAACTTGGTAATTCCGGGACTAACATATGGTTTCATTTTATAACACATAGGGGTCTTTAGCAGTGGGAGGAAACCGGAGGACCCGGAGGAAACCAACAAGGTTGGACAGGAACCCCTAATCCTTGCCACATACAACCAGAGATATTAAAACATGTCAGTTGACTCAATGACAGGCCTTATGATACAGCACGCACCTGCTAACCGTTTGGCCATCCACCACCCCCCCCCCCCCCACCTGAATAAAAAATAACCCAGGTCTTCTCTGGTAGTGCCCAACTTTATCTCAAAGGTTGGGTGGACAATAATTCTGATTAAAGAGAGAGAGAGGTAAATGGGGTTTAACATCCACATCTCGGAACTAACATGTGGTTTGCGCTTACATGTCTTTAGTACTGGCAGAAAAACACAGGACCCGAAGCAAAACAACATGGTTGGACGGCTCTGAAGATATAAGGTTGGGAGATAGAAACTATGCAGTTCAATGACCGACAATATGATCTAAAAGTGACCAAGTTAGACCATTCGCACCCCCCCCCACCACAAAGATGATATGGAATTTAAGGATTTCTGCTCCCCTGGTCCAGGCTATAAACTAATACCCAATTTTGCTGGTCCGGGATAGGGAGGAGAGAGAGAGAAATTGGGTTTAACGTCCACTTGACACAAACTAGGTCATTTTGGGACTAACGTATGGTTTTCAATTTTTATTTCAATAATTCGCTTGCACGTTGGGGTTTTTAAGCAGTGGGAGGTCCGGGCTAGGGCTATGTACCCAACTGCCAATTAACTCCCCTGATTCAGGCTAGTCAATATGTAACTCAACCTTTTAAAATAAAGATAACAATAACCATGGAAACAGCTAGTAATTTATTATATTTAATATAATAATAATACACATTAGGATGAATATATACAAATCATTTTGTTGATGAATAACTGAATAACATCGTTTATACATTATATACATTGTCTATCGGATATAGCCATACTAAATGGTAGGGATACACTAGATCTCTTGTTGAACCATTGAATAACCTGAGCGATATTCAATTGAAAACATGTTATGAAACTTTGTTATTAAATAATAGAGAAGTAGTTATATCCATATATTCCTTGTGTTGTGTTTTGTTATGAATGCAATTGTCATTAAGTTCTGTTTTTATTCTATAACTACATGCAAATCTCCAAATACACTGTAGGCTACTATCCAAATTATCCCCCCCCCCCCAATCACAAATAATAATGTTAAAATTCATCAAAGATTCCACCCTTTTTTTACAAAAAATTGTGGTTGCTAGTGGTGACGTCATTACAGTTTGACGTAATTCTGAAAGTGACGTCATTCTGGACAAAAAGTAGTACATGTCTAAGCCAAATACAACCATAAGTTATTCAATGGTTGTATTCAATAAGTGTGATAAAGGCTTTGTCCTGTTCCCGAATCCTTTCAGTTATCTGAATAAATATTGTTTATGTAAAAAAAATATTTGCTTGTATTAGCATGTAGTTATAGAATAATTCTATTTACACAATAGTAAGAGCAAACTCTTAATTGAAGGATAACTCTTATGCAAGCTGGATATACTAATACATTCAATAAATAGAACATAGTAATAATACAGGCCTTGAGTTCACAAAGCATTCTCAGACTTAAAGATGGGTTCGCAGATAAATATTTATCAGGTGGCTTTTTCCAATAAAAGTATGTATTTAACCATATGGCACTTGATACATTTAAAGACAGACTACCAGGGTTTCTTTAAGACAATGGACGGCGCCAGTAAAAAGGTCATTCCACGTGACCTTTTCAATGATAAATAAGACCATGTTTTGACATAGGGATTAAATTCCACATCAACGACAAAAACTATTGTTTATGAACGCATCAGTTCGTATTGAATGTACAGGAAAACAATGCAGTGCAGTTAACAATGAGGTCACATGGGACCGCCTCCTCTATGAAATTATGTCCCTTTATCTTTAATGAGGACACCCATTACAGTAAATGCTGGTACATTCCTGGACAGCCTGAAGCCATGGTTCCTTAGATCACACCAAACCATTTGAAATATGTAAATAGCTCGCTGTATTAGATGATCTGATATTAGTTTTTTGGGGACAGCACAGCTACATGTATAAACAAGACACAAGTGGTTTGGGGGGGGGGGGGAAGTCTAAGGAGCCATACATACAGGATGTCCAAGTGCTTATCGGTAAAGCACTGTCAATATGTTAAATGGCATGGTTCATAGCACTGTAGTTAAAGATACATTATGTAAGAGTTAAATCTTCCTATTGAAGGTCTTTCCTCTGTTTTCTAATGTTATATAAATTATTAATTAGACTTATTCACAAGACAAGTATATTATCACTACTGTGGGTAGTGTGTGTGCGAGCGTGGATCGCTGCTCCACACAAGCTCTTGATTTGTTTTGAAGTTTTCTTTTTAATCTAAAGGAGCTTATGTTCGATGTATAGTTCCATATCAAATTATATATTTTTATACATTTTATACTAATAATCTTTATATCAAAAGGGCTGCTATATAAATCTAAGATAATAATAAATAATAATACAAAAATAATCAACTCTCTAGACCATCGGATGGCTGAGATATTAAATGAATTAGAGCATCACTGGCTATCATTTAATAATAACTCAATGTAAAAATGGATAATCAAGACTTTGTTTATCAATGTAGCAATGGTACTTGACAATCAAGACAATCTATGCTACATCTTGTCCAAACTTCAAACCCTCATAACTTCGCTCAGAATAAAGTAATTTGACTCAAATCTTCAATATATTCATTTTTCATTATCTATTTTTGAATTATTTTAGCAAAAATGGGCAACTCTTTATCTAGCCTCCCATAAATTTTCAATATATTCATTTTTCATTATCTTTTTTGAATTATTTTAGCAAAAATGGGCAACTCTTAATCTAACCTCCCATAATGTATCTTTAAAATATGTAACCGACACGAGAGTTTTTGTATCAATATTGCTCAAGTATTACATAATGTATCTTTAATATAAATTAATAAGTTTTTCTACGACATTTTACTGATGATTGCTAGTTGGAGATTGTTCAACTGGTTCGACCATTTATCTAAAGCGTTGTAACGATCAATTCCAGTCGTTTCCTTACTTAACTCTAAAACCTGGTTCACTTGATCGATTCGTCCATTTATCGTACTGAAAAATAATATAATCTTATATTTACACAAGCAATGTAAAGAAGTTTAAACCTTCTTCTTTACCTAATGGAGAAAGAGAGAGAGAGAGAGAGAGAGAGAGAGAGAGAGCGAAATGGGGTTTAGAGGTCATTTTGAGTAGTGGACCTTAGCAGTGGGAGGAAACCAGAGGATCTGGTAAAAAAAACATGACTTTGGACAGGCGACAGTACTCCTTGTCACGTACAAGTGGGGAATTAAAACCAGGGCTCTTGACTCAACGACAGGAATTAACCATTTGGCAAGCCAATACCCCTTTCTCTGAATGCTATGATGATGGGCTTGTATCGAAACGACTGTACTTTTTTTTCTTTCATTTGTTAAATTAGTAACGAAACAGTTTGTAAAATCATAAATTAAACAATTTGTAAAATTAGTAATAAAACTATTTGTACTAACCTATCTAGAATACAAGATACCAGTAAATTCTCTACTTCAATAGCCTCAATATTCAATTCCTATAGAAAAATAATATCATATATTTATTATCTTCAACTTTAATCACTTGGTTCCGCTTCTCAAAAGATTTAAGTTACAATTTTTAAGTTACAAGTGGTGATTAATTAATCAAGATCCTGAATAACCAAATTTAACATTGATCTGACCTGGGACCCGTTTCACGAAATCTTAACGAAAGATAAAATCCAAATTTTAGTAGATACTTCAATTTTGATTGGCTAAACACTAAAATAAATCTTATAATATCCAATCAAATTACTACATCTGGATTTTATCTTACTTAAAATTTCATGAAACAGGCCCATGATCACAAAAAAAATATCTCGAAATAAAGTATGACTGTCACTCCTACTATAGAAATAAATGTTATTAGATATACAAACCATTGTTTAAGTGGTATGTGAAACCATGCGCGCTGACTCAGTGACCGCCCAACTCACACATGTTAACCATTCCCCCCCCTCCCCGAGCGACTCCCTACTATATGAATATATGTTATGTGAAAACATGCGGGCTGACACACGTTAATGAGTCCCCCCCCCCACCTCGAGTGACTCTCTACTATAAATAGCTTGTATTTTATATACAGACCTTTGATATAAATGGAATGTGAAACCATGCAGACTGACCCCCCCCCCCCCTCGAGTGACTCCCTACCCTATAAACAGATTGTATTTTATATACGAACCTTTGATATAAACGGTATGTGAAAACATGCGGGCTGACACACGTAAGCGAGTCCCCCACCCCTTGAGTGACTCCCTACCCTATAAACAGATTGTATTTTATATACAAACCTTTGAAATAAATGGTATGTGAATACGTGTATATGGTTTGATGAGTTTAATAAGAACTTGGGTTCTAATATTCCGTAACAAATCTGAAATAAAAAAAACAACATTTCAGATGAATGTATGCAGGCGGACTGCACCACACATAATTTACACAAAAACAAATATACAGACAAGACACAATACAAAGAAATTACAAAAAAACGAACAATTCAAGTAAAGTGAATGGATCGGGGGCTAGCTGTAAGCGTTAAGTCGCCTGTCGTGATACAGACTCCACTAAAATCAGGAATATAACCCAGAGAAACCATTGTGTAATGCCAGCACGAGTCATGATCTGCTATATTAAAATACTTTATAAAACTGTCTGACACCGATGAGCCGTGGGTCGTATAAAGGGGTAGTTTTGCTGTATCACTGGTGATTCGACATCAACAATAACAAACCAATATTATTTTCTATCGATAGTATATTATAAACTAAATAAATGTCATACAAAAACAGGAAAATGTTCAGGGAAAAGTACAGTTCACGGTTTGATCACATCACACAAATGACCAAGTAAAAAGTCTAAATTCACCTTATAAAAGATTCACCATACATATTCATTCACACAGAATATATAATGAGTTCACAATTCACCATAATAATGAAAGAAAGTTAATTGTCGACATCAAATTCATCGTGAAAAACGATATCAAAACCCCCATCACACACACACGTGAGGGCTTGCGGCTCACCATTCACCATGCTTTTCTTTTTACATCCTATAAAATGCTATCACCTAGCAACTCGCGCTTCCTATCAGACACTCGAACATCCAGACTCTCATTTACCGATTTTGAACATAACATACTTCAAATTTCATTTATTTAATATTCAATTCAATTATTAAAACCCATTTTCATTTTCTGGCCGATATCTAATTTTACAGATTATTCTATGCTTAATGGTGCTGAAATTCATTATTTGAAATGAAATGTAATGGGGGTTTACCTTCCTACTCCTATACTGGGCTAATAAAGACAGGCATATACCATATTAGGTGCTATGAGGGAAATTTCGCCTATGGCCTACACTTATAACGAATTCCAACTGGAATGTCTTTAATTTAGATATAAATATTGAAAATGTTGGAGCAGTTTTTAAAGCTAACAGGAGGGCATTCCACTTCAAGTTCAAGGCCGCTGAAACTTTGAATGATTTAAACCAATTTTTTCAGTTTCCACTTTGATACTGTATATAATGTTGAGATTGGAATCGCAGAGATTGTATTGTGACTTATAACAAGTTCCTTTAAATACAAACTAGCATTTCCATGAAGGCACTGATACTCAGCTGTTAAAATTTTGAATTTTATCCTTTCATATAATTTACCTTCAATATGTTCTCTAATAAAAGGATCTTCCATAATATTTCTTTTGTTGGTTTTTAAAATCTTTTCAAATTCATTTATGTCGTCATTTTGATAGGCACTGAAATATACAATAGCGAATTAAATTGAAATATACAATAGCGAATTAAATTGAAATGGGGTCTAATACAGTGAGTTTTATGATTTCAATTTTGCCAAGGGATCTTTTATGTGTATGTTAAGGTGTACAGGATCTATGTTTTTTCATCCAATCCAACCAGCTAGACAGCTGTCCTTGTCAGGCCCTTTGTTTTGCACCACTGATAAGAGGGAACCACACATGAAAATCGAGATGAACTTTTTCGACCAATGCAGGGATGGAACACCCGACCTCCAGACTAGCGATCCAGCATCTTACCCACTTAGCCACCATGATTCCAATATACAACAGCATGAGTTATATTTTTAAGTTTTTTTTTTTAGGGAGAGCCGAGTTTCAGCTCCACAACCATACACAGAAAACATCTTTCTACACAAAGAGAGAGAGAAAGGTCATTTCAGGTTTAACGTCCTACTGTTATGCACTTAACCTGACCTAATTGAAGACGGGCATACGCCATACAGTGTGCTATGAGGGAAATTTTGCCCGGGCAGCGGCGCTACGGCCTACTCTTATATCGAATTCCAACTGCCAAGGGATCTTTTACGTGCACTCCAATGTGTACACAGGACCTCAGTTTTCCATCCCATCCAAACGACTAGGCAGCTGTCCTAGTCAGACCCTCCTTCTGCATCACTGACAAGGGGAAATCACGTCGGAAAATCAAGATGAACTTTCTCGGCCAATGCAGGGATCGAACACCCGACCTCCAGGCTAGCGAACCAGCGCCTTACCAACTTAGCCACCTTGATCCCCATATTTCAGGACAAACATACAGTTCAAATTTATTTCAATAAATGGCTTGTGCGTAGGGATCTTTAGCAAAGGGAGGAAACCAGAGGACCCAACATGGATTGACAGGCGACCTATATCTTTGTCATAAGAAACCCCACGTCACTTGACTCAATGACAGACCTTATGATCTAAAGGAAATGAGAAAGGTTGAGAACCATGACTGACTGTTTACAGTAATGGGAGTAATTAGAAAAATCTAAAATGATTTTATCAAACTTGAATCACTTACCTGACAAGATTTGTCATAGCCAGAATCTCCGGATCGTTTTTATATGGTTTAGTTTCTTGCGAATCAAACGGATTGATCCCAGACTTCATCAACATGTTGGCTAAAACTAAATATTTCAGACAGGTTGTTCTCCTGAAAAACAAACAAAAAGGTGGTTTGCCAGGCAATAAAAAAATATACCAAGAGTAGCTAAGTCGTCTGAGCTTTCCAGAAGGGTTGTTATATTTGAGGTTGGTAAAGAAAGCATTTATAGGACACTAGAAACTAATCAAGAGTAACAACTCATAAGTTATTATCAGACTACATGATTAGAATTAGTTTGGCTTGTAGTTCTGCCCTTAGTAAACAAATCATGTAATATTATAAATTTAACAGTTTAAAAACACAATCTGATTAAAGAACAGATCTATGTTTTGTTTTTTTTAAAAAATACTTTCGATGGCCTACACTACATAAAGATCTGACTGGTTATACGGGAAGGTCGCACAAAGAGTCGTATAAGCGGCTTTTGGCCCAATGACGTCAGACATTGATTAATCAATCAGCAGTGGTTTACCAACAGTTCCATGCATCAAAAGGCCAAGAACATGCCATAACAGGCTGTTTCATTGGCTAATCCCTCTCCCTCACATCACGCAGAATATGTCAATGATAACAACTCTTCCAGATCCTAGTGTAATAAAGACAACAAATAGCAAATTTTGAACTATAAAAAACGAAACGAAATAGGATCTGTGTTTTATAATCAGATTGTTAAAAACAATAAACATCAATATACTTTTTCGTTCCAGGTCCCTAAACCCTGAAGTCTGTCGAAGTATAGTCACCAATAACATTATACAGCTAAGTGGCCACCAGTCAACCACATTAAGAACCTTTTTTGTAAGTCACATTTGACTATTTAGTATTTAGTTCTGTATGTAATTGATATGGGTAAGCATGCATGTCAGACAGGAACTTGTCTTGTCAAGGACACTTAGAAAAACATGAAGTTAAAATGACATAAACCTGGTAAGGATGAAAGGATAATAACTTAGAATGTTTATTTACCTGGGACTTCCGGATTCATCGTAATTTTTAAAAGCCTCAAAGAAATCAGTATGAGCTTTTTCATACTCCCCTTCTCGTAAATGCATTTTTCCACCACACTCTGAAATTTAATTCACACAATTTAATCAGACTGATAATTGAAGACGGGCATATATCATACAGTGTGCTATGAGGGAAATTTTCCTCAGACAGAGGGACTACAACTTACTCTTATATCGAATTCCAACTGTCAGGGGATCTTCTATGTGAATGCTAATGTTTACACAGGAGCTCGGTGTTTCATCCCATCCAAACAACTAGGCAGCTGTCCTTGTTAGGCCCCCCATCTCGCATCACTAAGGGGGAACCACACCGGCAAATCTGGATGAACTTTCTCTGCCAATGCAGGAATCTAACACCCATACTAATAACATACAGTGCCGATACAGAACTGTATTGAAGACTTGTTTCAATTAAGAGACAGAGAGAGAAGTAAGGTTTAACATCCACTTGACACAAACTAGGTCACTTTGGGACTAGCATATGGTTCCATTAAATTCCAATAATTCCCTTGCGCGTAGGTCTTTAGCAATGGAAGGAAACCGGAGGACATGGGGAAAACCTACGAGATTGGACAGACGACCCTACTTCTTGTCACGTACAACTGGGGATTCAAAACCACACCAGTTGACTCAATGACAGACAATATGATACAATATGATGCACTAAATATTCGGCCATCCATCCAACTCCTCTCCCATCCTTAAGACGATACATTGGCCCTTGTCAGACCCTTAATCCCACACCATGCCTGGGGGAGGAGACCCCCCCCCCCCCTGGAAAATCTTGATAAACTTTCTCGGGGGCCAACAAAGGGATCGAACATGGAACTTCCAGGTAAGCGAGTCAGCATCTTACTCACTGAACCCCCACGACTCCTATTTTGATTGAGTGCAAGCATCTCCAAGATACAAGATTACGTCATGACTGTTGCCAGTCACTTCAACAGTTGTTTGCCCAACCGGGTCTATATAGTAAAGCACTCAATGTTTTAAAAGAGACAAATTTTTACCGAAAATTTTAAATTGTATATATCTAACTTTATTTCTCTTGTTTAATATATATACCGTACAGAAAGTTTATATTTAGTTTTAATTGACATTTACTGTGATAATTGTTTTTATTTATGTATATATAGATAATGTGATTATTTATTTCTAGGTGTCTCATATCATAATATCTTTGGCGCAATATGGCCCGGTTGGAGCTGACGTGCCATTAAACAACATTTCATTCATTCATTCATTCCTATTAAACACAAGGCACCATGCCTGTCAAAGCTGTAGTTTGTGGCTGACTATCTCGATATTAATTAAGATTAGGGGTGGGCAAATGGAGGTCGAATTTTGGTGACAAGTGTTTTCTAAGGCGATTTTGGCTGCTGAATCCGAATCCGATGAGATTTCTGTTGTCCAACTAGTTGTCCAATATGTTAAAATATATGTTTTAATGGCCGTGGATTCTAAAATTGCACTCCCATTTATGATTTGATAACATCATATATCGATATGAGGGTAATAATTGAAAAAAAGTCATTTTGAAAATGGCCACTGAACCAACCTAAAATGACGTCACAGAACAAAAATTTCACCAGATTTGGATTCAGCAGCCAAAATCGCCTTAGAAAACACTCGTCACCAAAATTAGACCTCCATTTGCCCACCCCTATTAAAGGAGCTAAATCGCTAATATTTGGGACCTAGAAATTGACCCTTATGGGTCGCAACGCATATAATAATATAATCTGATAGTATATAAACTGATTTTCATCAAATTGTTTCCGTTTTGACTCTAATTTTTAATCAGTTATGTCCAGCGAAATACGGCATGAGTCTCAATCGGATAGTTTTGACTCTAATTTTTAATCAGTTATGTCCAGCATGAGTCTCAACCGGATAGACATTTTTCTAGTGTCTGGTTATTCCAGTCTACTGTGCATGCCCACCAGATAAGATATGGCCTCACCGTTTGACAGAAGCTGTGGAATATGTCTATCCTCGTTCTTTCTGGTCACTTGTTACAAGTGACGCTGAAACGCACTATGGTACACGATTCGTGTACCAATGTAAAATGTTTATTTAGTTTTAAATATTGGATATCAGATGCCTACCGTTTCCAGGTAAGATCACAACATCATTGTAGATTTAAATTGACCTATAATTCGTGTTTTCGATGTCGAAGATTTCGGAGGATTTTGAGTTACGGACTTAGGTCCTTTAAGATACTGTCACCTACCTCTTATAACACCCATAATCAAGGGATGTGGAATAGCTGATTTAATATACAGTGACTGTTCATACAAAGCCTATAAATAGATACAACATATAAGTTAATCACATAATATACATAGTATCTACTGTATATAACACAGAGAGAGAGAGAGAGAGAGAAAGTGAGAGAGAGAGAGAGTGTTTAGCTACATAGTATTTATATAAAATATATATATCAGTAAATTACATATACATAGTATCTATATAATAGAGAGAGGGATAAATGGGGTTAAACGTCCACTCAACACAACTAGGTCATTTCGGGACTTATATAACAGAGAGTGAGAGAGAGAGACATAACCGGGGTTTAACATCCACTTGACACAGACTTACATAGTATCTATATAATACAGAGAGAAATGGGGTTTAACGTCACAAACTAGGTCATTTCAGGACTAACATATCGTTCAATTTAATTTTAATAATTTGCTTGCGCATAGGGTTCTTTAGCAGTGGGAGGAAACTGGAGGACCTGGAGAAAACCCATGAGGTTAGACAGGCGACCCTTCTCCTTGTCACATACAATTGTCATTCAATTACAGACAAATAAATAAAATCCAAGTATGTTCACCCATCACACTTCTTTGCCGTGTTCTCCTCCTATATATGCGGTATGAAATTAACCAGCATGCCCCTGTGAATGTTTTAGGCCATTTAATTTGGGCTCTGGGCCAACTAAGTCTGGGCCATGGGCAACAATATGTGAACATTCGAAAGTCAGCAATAGTTTTACAACTGTCAAATTTGATGTCAATCACTCTAATTATAAATAAACCGGACCTTGATAAATCCCTTTCCAATTGGGCTAAATTGAGAGAGAGAGAGAGAGAGAGAGAGAGAAATGGGGTTTAACGTCCACTCAACACAACTAGGTCATTTCGGGACTAACATATGATTTAATCTCATACATGGTGTTTCTAATGTCAGTCCTTGGATTACCTTCAACTTTTTATTGTTTTTCTGTGCTGTATACATCTGGATTTCTAATGCGTATATCTCTAAAAGTTGTGTTCCTTTCTTCAAATCATCTTCTCCTTCATCTGTCTATAAAGGATAAAAAAAATCGGAGGTAATTTGAGGGAACTAAAAGAAACTGTGTAGAATGTGGGTGGGGAGGGATCTGCTGTGTAGGATGTGGGTGGGGAGGGATCTGCTGTGTAGGATGTGGGTGGGGAGGGATCTGCTGTGTAGGATGTGGGTGGGGAGGGATCTGCTGTGTAGAATGTGGGTGGGGAGGGATCTGCTGTGTAGGATGTTGGTGGGGAGGGATCTGCTGTGTAGGATGTTGGTGGGGAGGGATCTGCTGTGTAGGATGTGGGTAGGGAGGGATCTGCTGTGTAGGATGTTGGTAGGGAGGGATCTGCTGTGTAGGATGTTGGTGGGGAGGGATCTGCTGTGTAGGATGTGGGTGGGGAGGGATCTGCTGTGTAGGATGTTGGTAGGGAGGGATCTGCTGTGTAGGATGTTGGTGGGGAGGGATCTGCTGTGTAGGATGTGGGTGGGGAGGGATCTGCTGTGTAGGATGTGGGTAGGGAGGGATCTGCTGTGTAGGATGTGGGCGTGGAGGGATCTGTGTAAACATCAGTATATAATTGCTAGAATTTCGACAATGAATTTCAGTAGCTGATATAAAGTGACATTGATAGGAACTGCGATCAATTGTGGAGACATAAAAGGGGTTTAACGTCATTTCGGAATTGCAACATGGTTCAATTTTACTTCAATAATTCAGAGGAAACTGGAAGACCTGGAGACAACCTACAGGGTTAGACAGGTCACCCTACTCCTTTTCACGTACAACCAGAGAATCGAAAACCCGCCAGTTGATTCAATGACAGACTTCCTAACCATGCGGCCACCCAACACCCCTGATTGTCAAGTGAGATTGATAGTTACGGTGATCACTTCTGGAACCACATTCATTTATGTATGGAACCACATTAATGAAAATCGAACAATTACCTGACAGGATTGGTGAAGTTGTTTTAAGATTTTCTGTAGTTTGGTATAATCGCCACGATCATAATATAATTTACCAAGTTTCGTGTTTGTTTTAAACCATAATCTTTCATTCTTCGCTTCTTTCAAAGCATCTAATGTTGTCTCATAAAAATTCTGTAATAATTCCATCTGGAAAAAGAGAGAGAGAATGTTCAGATTAACATATGGTTTAATTTTATTTCAATAATTCGCTTGCGTGTAGGGGTCTTTAGCATTTGGAGGAAACCAGAGGATCCACAAGGTTGGACAGGTGACCCTACTCCTTGCCACGTACCTTTTGAAACCATATGTTAAAAGAGAAAAATGTCAATATATTTTTGTTCCAGAAAATATAACCGAATCTATAATACATGATCTGTACATCCTAATCAAGTTGTTTGTGACCTAAGGGGAGACAACACCCTTTACTAAAAGTGACTATTCAATATAGAAATGAGTGAAATGAGATGGGGTTTAATTAACTTCCTTCTGCTCTGCTCCGACCCGACTGGGCTATTGAAGACAGACTAACACAATCACGAAAGTAGGATTATTGTGTATAATTATGCATTGTTTTGCAAACAGAATTATAGTCCTATTGTTCCACTTGTTTTGCTGACTGAATTATAGGCCTGCATGTTTTTATATAGTGGAATGAATTATAGGCCTAATGTTTTCATGTTTTGGACTGAAATATAGGCCCACTGTTTTCATTTTGTGGACTGAATTATAGGCCTACATGTTCTACATGTTTTGTTGATTCGTTTTTACAGGCCTTTTATAATACCTGCTTTTATTTGACTAAATAATAAACATATTGTCCTACCTGTTTAGAAGTAGATATATAATCTAGAATAGAGTTGATAGATTTTTCCGAGTAATTTCTGGTCACGGCTGATTTAATATACAATAATAACTGTTTATATCTCGCCATCATTTCATCATAATTATTCTGGAATATAAAAAAACAACATAGTTACCTCCCTTAGTAGAAATACACTACTGGCGGCTGTCTGAAGCGGACAAATCTCCTAGTCGAGGGACAAGTCTCAACGCATCGCAGCCACAACAGGCCGCTCTACCGAGTACGACACCCCGACTCGCACAAACCCAAGTCGTCTGCAAGCAGATTTACCTGCCTTCGAAAGACACCTGCCAAAACACACAGGTCGGACACACACCACCCAGCGAGACTGGTGTATTTGCTTTTTAATTGATGATATAAACTGATTTTCGCATTGTCTTTGCCCAGGCAATGCGACCAAGGCTCTTGGGACTACAACAAACCACTAATACATGCGGCACTCTAATGATTACCATTTATTACAATGTATGGGCCCCCCCCCTGGAAAAAATCCTGGATCCGGGCCTGGCTGCTCCCCCAAAACCCCACCTCTGGGTCCTCCCATGAAGGGAATATTAAATTGTACAAACAACAACCACCTTCCCCTTCCAAATGACAAGATTTATTTGATTAGGAATAGCATGGCAATTAGTTTTTCTGTCCCACCTGAAGAACTATACTTATTTTCTCTATATGCTTTTCAAATGTCCACATTAAAACTGAAGCCTGGCCTTGAATTATTTTGGGGGAAATATGGAAAACAAAGGTTGAATTTATACCAATTTAAAGTTTATCTTGATCATCTGTTTCAATGCTTTAAATCCCCATTCTCCCTTCTCTTTAGCTTCTAACTCTAGAACCTGAAATATAACACAAAACACTTCATTCATTCGATAATACACATTCTCCGTTCTCTTTAACAAAACACGAGCCCACAGCAGCTAAGCAGCAAAGTTGTCCAAACATCCAACGAAGGCTAATGTATTTATTTTCTTTTGTCAGTAATGAAAATGTTTACAAGACACTTAAATCTGATTAAGACTAAGAGTAGCAACCCATTTGTTTGCCTTCTAGTTCTACCCCATATTAATGTATAGTAATACATATATACAAGTTATCAGATATCATTGAAAATATATGGATTTCATTGTCTTATGACCTTAAACACTGTATATAAATTTAGTTAGTCAATCTGATGATTTTTCAAGTGATCAAGGGCCATAATTATTGGAAAATCATTGAAAGTCAATACCTTAAACACTGCTCATACATTTACAGCTGATTAACTTCGGACTTACAGACATGGGCGACGACAATATACTTGATGATAATTGTATAAATTTGGAAAAAAGAAATGAAACCGGATTTAATCCAACTGCCAAGGGATCCTATGTGTACACAGGACTCTTTTTTTTTTTGTGCCATCAGAACGACTATGGATTTAACAGGATACATCCTAATGTTCTGCTTTGACTGGGCTAATGAAGAGGGCAGCAACGCTAGGGCCTACTCATTGATTTCCAACTGCCAAGGAATCCTATGTGTACACAGGACTCTTTTTTTTTTTGTGCCATCAGAACGACTATATATTGTCCCTTGCCAGGTTTTCTGTCCTGCACAACTGACAAGGTTTAACCATACACGAAAAACCTGATAAACTTTCTATAGAACATGGGACCAAATATATTACAAACCTTTTGAAAACTTTCAAGAGCCGCTTTTGGGTCGTCATCTTTGAGAGCTTTCGAGTTGTAGTACTGATTCTCTAAATCTACGTCTGGTTCAGAATTACTTTCCTCCGAGTATTCCTGGAAATGAGAACATCAAGATCAATATGAGAGAGAGAGAGAAATGGGGTTAAATGTCCACTCGATACAAACTAGATCATTTTGGGACTAACATATGGTTTATTTTTATTTCAATAATTCGCTTGCTCATAGGGGTCTTTAGCAGTGGGAGGAAACTGGAGGACCCCGAGAAAACCCACGAGGTTGGACAGACGACCCTACTCCTTGCCACGTACAACCGAGGATTTGAAACCATGCCAGTTGACTCAATGACAGGCTTTATGATACAGCGTACACGTGTTAAGCATTCGGCCATCCACCCTCCAAGTATTCTCGGATATGAGAAACATCAAGATTGATGTGGTTAAACATCATCCAGTTATTGTTGTCTCAGAGAGAGCAGAAAGTTTGTTTTTCTTACTGCGATTCAAATACACATACACGGTACTTATGCCCCCCAAAAAGTATACGGCCATATGCTGTGAATTTCGTGCTGCATCAATCAAAGTCATTTTTCCATTTAGGTAGGTACAATTTCAATTCGTTTCACCTTTTTTTGCTTAGAAATGTTGAGTTTGGACGCAAGAGAAAAGCTCAGTGATGTCTTATCAACTGTTTTTAATTTAAACAAAACTTAGTCACATTTTAGTGTGTATTCTTTCTTTTGGATATTAGTATAGAATCGTAATGACATTTATCTATTGCTTTGCCTATCCCAGATAAATCCAAAGATTTCTATTTTTAACCCTGGTTGGGAAAAGTTTGTTTTGTCTTTTTATCACGGACGTTCTAAAACCTGTAAGTTGTTCTAACTAGATTATAAGGGCTGTTGCCAACAAATTAACAGCAGCGGACATATCTTTAACATCTTGTTGTGTGGCACATAATAAATAACAATAATTAGGTTTTATATAGCGTCTTCTACATGGAAGCGGTGATTAAAATATAGCTTCTTCTTACTTTACACGTGTAGCCTACATTATATTAATTTATAAACTGTTTTGCTCTGACTGGGCGAATGAAGACGGGAAGTTCAATGTAGAGCAAAGCTCTGAAGTATCGCAAACAGCAGAGAGGTGCACGGGGAAAGCTCTTTTCCAGTAATACAGGGCAATACGCAAAACAGGCAATGCTCATGTCAACTTATCAAATCTCACCCGACCCTTGAAGCAAAATTAGATGTTTCATACTAGAAATATTTCTATGACGTTTGTCTTATCAATGATGTCACATACTTTTGATGTCAATAAAAATAATTATCAGCCAATTTTGTTCTTTTAGACGTAATTAAAAAGCAATTTGGAAAAACGAAATTATTTAACAGAATTTATATCACTTGAGAAACCTAATTTATGGGGTGATAGATGATTCGGTACCAAGTTCATTCGGGACCCGCATTTTGAGATTATTCGGGACCTATTGGTTTTATGGTAGATTAGTGTGGGGTTCACACTATAAACAATGGACGCGTCATTCAGCCAATGATTGACGCCGCGTGCTGTGACAGCACATGTTAAAGACAGATATATTATTATATACTCGTAATTCTCCGAGAAACAGATTGGGGGGTGTCAATTATATGCTTAATTAATTAATTGTCAATTCCATCTTTGAGTTGAGTATAAAACATCAAACTAATTTCGAATACTCACCCGAATACTCACAAGCCTAGAATTGGTAAATTATTTAATCCAAATTATTTAATCTTTGGACCGACTACAATGCCGATAAATTAACAACTAGTGGGCTATTGAGAGAATGTGCGTTTCTGTATGGCCCCTCTGCAGATACAACACCTGAAGACACAGCGTAGGTTATGCTTTTAAGAATATTTTACGGATCGGCCTGCCGAGTTATATTTTAATATGATAAATAATAATTTATCTTAATAATTGTGTTTTTGTTGTACATGTAAATATTTGTTATTCTTTGTTATAATAAATACATATTTGTTATTCTTTGTTATAATAAATACATAATGAATCTAAATTATATTTTGTTTTTAATTTTATTAGAAGTATTAGATCTGTAGGAAAAAGGTGCTGTCGGCTTATCTCGAAATCTCTCTGATTCTCCCTCGTCTGCCTGTCGTCAGTCGCATGCTTTTCACGAACATACTGCACACAACGATCAACCTACGTTACACGAGAATATTCTCAGTCGAAGCTAGCAGTAGATAGACAGCCTGGGATGGCTTTTCACGTGACTTCTCCACTAGTAGCAAGTGACTGGGTGTACAAGCATGTAGGGTCTTCACAACAAAACCCATTCCGCCACATAAATAATGTTCGTATTAAAAAACCGATGTCTAAATTGAAGAAATATTAAAAATATATTAATAGTAAAGTAAGGCAAAAACTATTTTTCGATGAAGAACCAATTCCACTTGAACCCGAACTCAATGGTAAACTGTCAACTTGTATATGTTGTCATTCTCGTGCAGATTTCTTTCATTAACAGAAATGTCCCGTGTATCAAAGATCAAAGAATATAAACGCACGTAGCCACTTTTTTGTGTTTTAATGCGAACTCACTTTATCTAAAAGCGGCTCCGGCGCTATTTAAGAGATTATGTTTGACCCAATATTAACCATCGCCAATTTTTTTAAATCATGGGATAAAGTCAATTAACAAACAATGCGGGTCTACATGTACTTGTGTACATACAACATGTACGTAATTGTACTCAATCAGTGAAATTACTTTTTAACCATTAAAATTGTTGATCACCTCGTCTTGTATCTACTGTTAAATTTACTCAATCCGCTAAAATCACACCAGTATTATTTGCTGTTAATCAAAATATAAATCGCGTAATGACACGTGGTGTGTATTTGTTTTGTTTTTTAACGTTATAAACAACAACTTGTGCGATAAGTAATAATGCAGCAGATATTAATATATGATCAGTAGTGGTTTATAATACCATTGTTTAAGTGTGGCGCCATCGTGTTGGGTTAGGAGAACAATGTCTCGAGAAAATCGTGCAGTCGGCTATTTTTACATTTGTAATACCGACAGTTCAAAGAAGCATTGACAACTTAAGGTCTTTTGAAGCCAATCATATACAAATTACATGATTGTGTTCTGTACTAACAACACTCTCAGCAATGTAAATTATATTAGGTGATATTATTAATCATCGCCGAATATTTTAGATCATGAGATGTTTGCTTGTGGACGAGTTTACGGACACCTGTTCAATATATGAATGCAACATACAAACATCTGACCTTATTCATGCAATAGACCATAATTATCGATTTTTACCGTAAAACAGTAATCACAATTTTCTCGTTACATATTGGTATTATATGTAGGGATGGGGCGGGAGTGTCCAGTCAAATAAAAAAGTCATATTGTAAGTGTTCAGTTGTTTTCTTTATTTTGACATTCTGCTAACTGCGAAAATGTTTGAATAATAAATACGGGTTATTTTACCTTTTGAGAATTTCCCGTACGTTTCATTTAAATGGAAACGCCCAAATTGATTGACACGCAAAGAACAAACCATGTTGACCCTTCTTGAATGCCAACCATTTGCATATTCACTCGGTGTTCACTCGGTAAATCTCGGAATTCCACGATAAAAAACACGGTAAGTAAATTGGCGTTAATGTTTTATAATTCTATGTTCTATACCCGAGTCCGAAACGTCATCTACCCGAGTCCGAAATGTCGAGGACAAATTTTTTAGACTACGAAATGACGTAAGTCCGAAATGACGCGAGACCGAAGTGACATGTAATCTTATATCACTGTATACACTATACCCACAGACAGTATATATCACTGAATACACTAACCTACCATAAAACCAGTAGGTCCCGAATAATCTCAAAATGCGGGTCCCGAATGAACTTGGTACCGAATCATCTAGGATTCAATTTATGAAGGTTTTATAATTGACAACGTTAACAATCACATCAGCTGGTAATGTTTATTCTATTGTAAAATTTGTTTTCAAGAGCCATTAAGACGCTTGTATGTGATAAATGGGTTTGCCAAAGTAAATTGAAGCCTTTCTATGATTGTTAAATTTAAAAACAAAATACTTCCGGCCGGCAAATACATTTTCACAACTAACCGGCGGTTACCGTCGTTTTTAGCAGGTAATCGTAGCTGATATTTGCCGTGACTGATCAGTGTCCCAACCCAAAACTCAACGCATATTTGCATGAAACACTTTAGATTATATGTAGAATGGATATTTCGATCTCTAATCAAGAAATGTCAGAGAAATTACCAAATCATATTCTTCATCTTCGCACATGAATTCTTCGTCCGACATTTTGTTAATTTTGATGCCAACCAAATTTTCGACTTTAACATACCAGAAACGAATTAATACATAAAGAGGCCTAAATAATTTGACGCAAAGGTATTTTGTTATCTAAAAGGAAATGTTATTGTAGATAATTTGTAATTTTTATTACATCTTTTTTTACAGAATGTCTGAACCAAAAATTCGTTAATCCATATTTTGTATGTCACCCTAACCGGAAATGCGATGGCCAAAATGGTGAGTTGTGCATGAAAATAATTAACCAGCTTCTTTTCCCCAAATAAATACAATTTTTCTGGCCATTATGTATTGATATGTCAATTATACAAATCAATGATCAACTGATATATATTTTTGTTTATTTTAGGCGGACTTTATGAAAGGGTTGCCCTCCTACAATGAGACAAATTTTACAAGATTCCATTCCGACTCCTCCTGCAAAACCAGTGTAAGTTAGAGTTTAAAAATAAACTGTAAACAGCTTTAGTTTATAACCAGTTGACATGGAATAGCTCTTATTATTTTGCAGTTGGAAAAACAAGAGTGCAATAGATTACCACTTTTGTAATGGGACGCCTTTCGAAATCAGAAATCTGTACACGGTTTGACAAGCACCTCTCTTAAAATTTCCAAAGGATGTAAAGGTGTAGGAATTACAAGGTTATTGTTTGCACACTAATTGAATTAATGTTTCCGCAAGCCTGGAAATAAGGCACCTGTCACTGACAATGTCAGGCACAGAACCTTTGATGCCTGTGATTTTGTCCATCACTGAATTGTCTTTTTTTGCTGATATTATAATAATACATGTCCGCTACTAAGTTTAAGAAGTCAGGTACATCTAAACCGTTATTTCCAGACCTGATTAACCCAATTCAACACTTTATTTTGACCTACTGCCACTGGTAAATCAAAGTGATTCTGCAATGTCAGAGTCAGATTAACAAATGAAATGGACTAGGGTTTTAATTAACCCGTTAACTCTAGCCTAATCATGTTTACGATAGACCCTGAGAACCATTCACTTGATTTGAAATATATATACATGTAGCCAGAGCCTACTTTAATTGTTTCGAAATTCCTTAGGTTTGTCTTTTCCAACGTGATTTACCTTGTTAGTGGTATAGAACGAACAAGGGTCTTGACAAGGACAGCTGTGTAGTTTTTCCGATGTGACAAAAAACATATGTCCTGTGTATACATTGGCGTGCAAATAAAGATCCATTGGCATACTGTATGGCGTAAGCCTGTCATATTGAACCCATTAGGCCTATATTTTATTTCATTTCATAGATTGTCACCTGAGTAATGTTTTCAAAAAGTGTTTTGTGTAAGAGAAAGCATGTTTAAATGATCTGTAACTAATGAAATATCATATAAATCTCAAGATGTGATAGAGTGCATCTTTTCTGCCGTTCAGGTCAATACATGTACACCCTGCCTTCTTTTGACTTTTTATTGGTGGTATTAGGCCGGCGCTTATCGGTCGAATGTATAAATTGTACCCCCCTAAAAGATTTATAATGGCGGCAAATTCCATACAGGTATACATGCTGAAAGCGCCAAACACTATGTAAACTATGTATCGTTCACTATTTTCACAACAGTACATGTATATTCGGTCAACTACAACTGTATTACCCTAACTTATTTCCTCTGCAAATTAGATTCTAATGATTAACGCCTGCGCATTGGATTAAAAGGTCTGTCATTGAGTAAAGTGGCATGGTTTCTATTCCATGCTTGTACATGACAAGGCAGAAGGACGTCTGTATAACCTCATGGGTGTTCTCTGGGTCCTCTGGTTTCCTCCAATTG
This sequence comes from Patella pellucida, assembly GCA_917208275.1. Classification (NCBI taxonomy): domain Eukaryota; kingdom Metazoa; phylum Mollusca; class Gastropoda; family Patellidae; genus Patella; species Patella pellucida. Next base: position 787,078 of record OU795037.1, on the reverse strand, counting down.
CTTATATATATTATAGACCTCCTTCCTTCGCTCAAGGGAAATATGGCAATATTATTGAACCATGTGTTAGTCCTAAAACACCTAGTTTGTTTTGAGTGGATGTTAAAAGCCTCATTTCTATCTGTTTACTTAGGGTTTATTTTTTTATATTTCATGTAAATGTATTTATTATATTTTCAGATTCGAAGACCAACTGTATATATTTCCACTAAGGAACATCCATCAGAACAAGGTACAGATACATGTCAATCTGGGTCTAACACATATGGCGGGGGAAAGCGGCAAAAACCTAATGTTATGTAGAAATGTCTAATTCAAAACACACATGTAACATAATGCCATACCAAATACCTAAAACGTTGAATGCAAAAAAACAAAATACAAGAAACCTCTAATACAAAATACCTCATACGTCTAATGCAAAAGACAAACTACAAGAAACCTCTAATACAAAATACATATAACATCTTATGCACAATTGATTTTACAATCTGAAACATCTACCATAAGCATTAGATGACATATCTCGTTGGTATTACTTACGTTTCTCCACTGAAATATCTTTATTTAGGTCAATGTCAAGGTCACCGAACACAATTTGGCAAGCTATTCGGCTAGCGAGCTATTCGATCAATCCAGCTGGCAACCTATTGGTAGGCAACCTATTCAGAATAAATTCAAAGGTCGCCCAAACTCATCTATTTTTATCAACCAATTAAATCCATCGTAACGTCTATCAAACGAAAGTAGAATATATTGTTATTTTAAAGTGAAAGAACGTTAATATTCCGAATCAAAATTCGGGTCATCGTACAAAATTATGAGCATCAAGCTATAGGCCTATATATTCTGAAAGGTAATTGAATAATCGTACACAATTCTGAGCATCTAGCTATAAATATTCTGAAAGGTAATTGAATAAGCTTTCCAAATCTTAGCAGTAAAAGTTGGCACAATCATATTAAAGGGGTGCGCGCTGATCGAAAACATAGCCAATTTTTCAATATTCTAACTGTAAAGAACGGTAATGTTCCGAGTCGAAATTCGAACCATCGTACAAAATTCAGAGCACCTGGCTGTATATATTGTAAAAGGTGATTCAATAAGCTTTCCAAATATTATTAGTAAAAGTTGGCACAATCATATAAAAGGGGTGCGCTCTCATCCTAAACATTGCCAATTTTTCAGAATATTTATAGCTAGATGCTCAGAATTGTGTACGATGGTCTGAATTCGGACTTTTAAAAAATTACCGGCATATCGTTAGTTACAATTAGAATAATGAACAAATTGGCTATTTTTAGGATGAGAGCGCACCCCTTTAATACGATTGTGCTAACTTTTACTAATAATATTTGGAAAGCTTATTCAGAATATATATAGCTTGATGCTCAGAATTTTGTACGATGACCCGAATTTTGATTCGGAATATTAACGTTCTTTCACTTTAAAATAACAATATATTCTACTTTCGTTTGATAACAATATATTCTACTTTCGTTTGATAGACGTTACGATGGATTTTATTGGTTGATAAAAATAGATGAGTTTGGGCGACCTTTGAATTTATTCTGAATAATTTTCCAACGAATAGGTTGCCAGCTGGATATATCGAATAGCTCGCTAGCCGAATAGCTCGCCAAATTGTGTTCGGTGACCTTGACATTGACCTAAATAAAGATATTTCAGTGGAGAAACGTAAGTAATACCAACGAGATATGTCATCTAATGCTTACGGTAGATGTTTCAGATTGTAAAATCAATTGTGCATAAGAGGTTAAATGTATTTTGTATTAGAGGTTTCTTGTATTTTGTCTTTTGCATTAGACGTATGAGGTATTTTGTATTAGATGTTTCTTGTATTTGTTTTTTTGCATTAGACGTTTTAGGTATTTGGTATGGCCTTATGTTACATGTGTGTTTTGAATTAGACATTTCTACATAACATTAGGTTTTTGCCGCTTTCCCCCGCCATAAACACATGCCCTTTGTGGGGTGGGGTAGGGGTATTCAGGGGATCTAACAAATATAAATATGCCTTAGCGGGGGAAGGGGGTATAAATTGTGCTTTGGGAGTGGGGGGGGGTCTAGCAAATGCCATTTGGGGGTCTAGGGAAGGGTCTAACTAGTGAACTAAAGATCGTATTGAGATGTGTCATTATTAAATATACTAAATAGGGTTTAACGTCCTGCTATTATGCACTTAATCTGGGCTAATGGAAGACGGGCATGCGCCACATAGTGTGCTATGGGGGAATTTTGCCCGGGCAGCGGCACTACGGACTACCCTTATATCGAATTCGAACTGCCAAGGGATATTTTACGTGCACTCCAATGGGTACATGGGACCTTGGTTTTTCATCCCATCCGAATGACTAGGCAGCTGTCCTTGTCAGACGCTCCTTCTGCTTCACTGACAAGGGGAAATCACACCGGAAAATCAAGATGAACTTTCTCGGCCAATGCAGGGATCGAACAACCGACCCCCAGGCTAGTGAACCAGCGCCTTATCCACTTAGCCACATTGATCCCCGTGTCATTATTGGGTCAAGAGGAGTGGATTCTATTCCAAGTTTGTACATGACAGGGAGTAGGGTCAACAAGGGCATCATGTAAGGTTTGTCATTGAGTCATCTGGTGTGGTTTCGATTCCCTTGTTGTATGCCACACGGAATAGAGTCGCCTACTCGACCTTGTGGGTTTTCTCTGCCAGGTCCTCCAAGATACATGCGCAAGTGAATTATTGAAATAAAATTGGATCATGTGTTAGTCCCAAACTGACCTAGTTTGTTTCAAGTAGAGTTAAAGTCTCTCTCTCTGTCTCTTTCTACTTCTTCTTCTACCAGGTAGTGCCCCTCTCTCTCTCTCTCTCTCTCTCTCTCTCTCTCTCTCTCTCTCTCAAAGACAAGTGTGAATTATTAAACCCCATTTCATATGATTTTAAATGAAAAAGCGTTAAAATTATATTAACTGCTTTTTATTCCAAATATATATGAATTTTGTAATTTCAGTCTAAGCCACAAAATATTATATATATATGAGGTTTGTAATTTCAATTATAACTACAGAAAATATATGTAAGTTTTGTAATTTCAGTTATAACTACAGAAAAAACCAATATTTTATTACGTTATTTACATCAACAGTGGGATAAAAAGGTAAATGTAACATTTCTTCTAATCTTCTTTACACATGGACCGTAACAATATGATCTCTGTATTAAAATTATATTTAGAATGTGTTTGACCAATTCTATCACATATGTAATATTGTCCATGAAGCTTACATAAACATACATTGTGCAAACTTAGCTAAATCTGCCTATTACAGGTCTTTCTTTTATCTAAATTATTAATTAGACTTAGACATTAAATAACTTATTCAGACTATAACCAACTCTCTATGTCAATGCTAGCCTTCGATATTGACTGGATTAGAATCCTATATGCTGCTTAAAGCTCATTGATAATTAAATCAGAAAATGGATAAACAAGACTATGCTTTTTATCGTACTGACTTTAGTAATGATGATCAATCGATTAAACCTCAGCTCAGTTGACTGAAATATGTAGCGGATCACCTTTACATTATTTAGTTTTTGACTATTATAGTGAGAACTTCCAACTCCTATCTTTTCTTCCATAATGTATCTACAATCTTTTAATGAAATTTAAAGTAGGTAAATCTCCCGACCAACATCATCCAGTCTTTGACATTGAAAACATAAATTATTTGTCAATATAAATCAACATTGATGTTGTGATCTTACCGGGAAAAGATGTCTTACCGGGAAAAGATGGACTTCTGGTATCCAATATTTAAGACAAAATAAACATTTTACCGTACCGGTAATGCGTTTTAGCAGTATTTGTAACAAGGGACCCAAAGAATAAAGCTAGACATATTCCACGAGTCCTGTCAAACGGTGACCACATATTCTTATCTGGAGAGCATACACAATAAATACTATCATTGTAGACTGGAATAACACAGCAGCTCGCAAACCTCGATGTCCTGTGTTTGATCCTTACGCTGGCAAAGAAAGTTCATCTTGATTTTCAGATGTGGTTGCCTCTTGTCAGCAGTGCAGGACAAGATGGCCTGGCATGCACGTAAACGATCCCTTGGCAGTGGCAATCGATATAATAGTAGGTCAGGCAAAATTCCCCTATGCCTTCTTTATTAGCCCATTCACAGCAAAACAATAGTAGGTTACACCCATTTTCATTAATAGAACTTTAAAAATTAGTTTCAACATCATCAGCAACTCGAAATTTATATTTGTCTTGGTTTTTTTTTGTAGAATACCAGTAAGAAAAGAGATTCGAGCAGAGCCAGTTTAGAAACAGAAGAAAATGACTCGCCTAGTAAAGTTCCACGCTTGACCTCAACCGACGATAATTCTTAAAATGTGTATAAACAATTAAAGCGGACAATTTAATGTAAATAAATAACAAATTTATTCCAAGATTTGGGGTATGGAGATGTAGATGCAATGCTGTCCATAGTGTGTAACGGATTGCTCAGTTTTCGGAGGCTGTCAAATGAATTGTGTTCGCGACATACCATATATGATATTAAAACGTTTAGTCCTCTTCACGGATATGCTGGATAACGTTTTTTAAGGCTCATATTCTATCTGGTTTATGCATTTTTATTATTATTATTAATTATTTTCCAGCATAGTTTAATAATTCAGAGAAAAACAAGCTGACCGATCGTAAAATCTATTTTTGGGTAGTCTCTTATATAAAGTCGTAATCGTGTCACTCATGCACAGTAGTGATGTTATTAATAATAAATTAAAAGTTATAACTACTTCCAGCTTCCAGCTTCCGAACCTTCCACATGTGTTCTCTCAAATTTTACTTAGAAAAATCTCCAGGGGCCTTTTTCACAAAATTTTAACTAAGATAAAATCATTATTGTAGTAATTTGATTGGATAATATTAGATTGATTTTAGTGTTTAGCCTCTCAAAATTGAAGTATCTACTAAAATTTGGATTTTATTTTTAGTTAAGATTTCGAGAAACAGGGCCCAGTTCTTAAATTAGTTGGCTATAGAATAGCTTATTTATACATTTAATTTTCTATCCGGGTAGGTCTTCTCTGGGTCCTCCGTTTTCCTCCCACTGGTAAAGACCCCTACGCGCAAGTGAATTATTGAAATATAATTGAACCATGTGTCAGTCCTAAAATGACCTAGCTTGTGTCGAGTGGACATTTAACCCCAATTCTCTCGCTCTCTCTCACATTTAACTGCATTATGAAAGGGGTAAAAATGTTTTATCTTAAAATATTATTATTTCTAAATTAGTCTACAGACACTTTGGCCCAGATATGAAGCACAGAAACCTTTTTTTTTAAACGTTGCTAATCGGCATTTGCAGATCGATCTAGTCAGATTAAAAAGGAACCCATCAAAAAATATCCGTGAAATAAATAAGTTGCTCACTTGTGTTGATAATATTATATTGGATTCTGAATTCTGATCAATTTCAGTTTCTCGTTGTGAATACTGCAACCCAGGTATTATTTAATCTTGAGTATTTAGCACTAATTTCTTACACATTCATTCAATATCAAATCTTTGTTTATGAACTAAACTCATACTGGACTGATTATCCTTCTAGATTTCATGATTATTGCCAGGCCATTAATAAGGGTCAGAAAATTGTTGCAAAAGAACTATTTTTATTAACTGGTTTGTATTGTTATTTATTTTATAGATATTTTAGGCAAAAGAACAAAATATTTAATTCTGTGTAATTTTATTTCAAGTGTTTTCAATTCGATTCGTAGCTATATTTCTTAAATAATTAATCAAATTTATTGTTTATCAGTCCAGGCTGGTAAATATGGCCGAAAAGTGTACCTGGTCGAGCTGATGATTGTCCTTTATTTTACTTTTAATTATTGTGTCATGTTCAAAACTTGATCCAACCTCGTGGGTTTTCTCTTGTTTCCTCCCACTGCTATAGACCCCTACACTAAAGCAATTTATTGAAATAGAATTACACCACATGTTAGTCCCAAAATGACCTATTTTGTGTCGAGTGGACGTTAAACCCCATTTCTCTCTCTCTCTAAATACTTGATATTTTGTAGCAAAAGAAAGAAATAGACCTTCTCCTTTAAGATAAAAACAATTTATAATATCTTTCATCTCTAAGTATTTTATTTTCCGAATTAAGTACATAGGTCATAGGTTACCTATTAATGGATTTGTACATATATATATATATATAATGTATCTATTATAAATGTTTTATCGTCATTATAAAAAATATAGTAAGAGTCTATTGTCAGGCTTGTTCAGGGATAGCGCTAGATCAGAGACAGTCCTGCACAATTTAGCACATTGTATGTTAGGGTTAGGGTACGTCTTGAGATGTAAACAGAGCTACCGCCAACCCTTACCTGGACTCTCTATGATCTAGCGTTCTCGTGGAAATTTTCAAACTTCGCTGCGTATATATCGACCAATCAGATGTCAGTGTATAATTTTTATGATTAACATGTGGATAAAATGAATTAGGGCAAAATTTTCTTTATAGCACACTGTTTGGCAGAAAAGTAGAAAAACCTCATTTTCATTCACTACAGCGATTCCTTGTTAGGTTAGGAATTACATTACCGACCTGACAATGTATTTATCCAGGGCCTGACAATAGACTCACCCAGTGTATTTATCCAGAGCCTGACAATAGACTCACCCAGTGTATTTATCCAGGGCCTGACAATAGACTCACCCTGTGTATTTATCCAGAGGCTGACAATAGACTCACCCAGTGTATTTATCCAGGACCTGACAGTAGACTTGCCCAGTGTATTTATCCAAAGCCTGACAATAGACTCACCCAGTGTATATATTTACCCAGAGGCTTATTCACCACAACTTTAATAACTGAATATATATTAAAGGAGGCCAGTCTCTAATTTAATGTCATCCACAGACTTCGACATTGCAAACACGACTTATTGGGGAGAATATTACCGATGTAGACTGAAATACCCAGATGCCAAAGACTGCCATTCAATTTGGACTCTTTGTGTGTTAGAAAATACAGTATAAACAAAAATGATTGAATGTTAATTAGTTTATATATGCATTGCGAACCATTTGTGTCCATTTTTAGGTGCCAACAAATAGAGATTCAGCTCCTTTAATGGTACAGAGTTTTCATTGGTTTATGCTTAAAATCCCAATACAAATTTTAGGTCTCGACCAATCAAAGTCTGCATTCCTAAGATATGTTAGAATCGACCAATGAATGGTCTGCATTCTTAAGATATGTTAGAATCGACCAATGAAAGATCTACATTCAAGATATTTTAGGTGTAGGCTAATCAAAGAGCGACATTTTTAAGATATATTAGGTCTAGGCCAATGAAAGAGCTCCATTCTTAAGATATTTAAGATCTAGGCCAATGAAAGGTCTACATTCCTAAGATATTTTAGGTGTAGGCTAATCAAAGAGCAACATTTTTAAGATATATTTGGTCTAGGCCAATGTTATGAAAGGTCTGCATTCTTAAGATATTTTAGGTCTCGATCAATCAAAGTCTACATTCCTAAGATATTTTAGGTCTAGGCCAATGTTATGAAAGGTCTACATTCCTAAGATATATAGATCTAGGCCAATGAAAGAGCTGTATTTTTAAGATATTTTAGATCTAGGCCAATGAAAGAGCTCCATTCTTAAGATATTTTAGATCTAGGCCAATGAAAGGTCTGCATTCTTAAGATATTTTAGGTCTCGACCAATGAAAGGTCTACATTCCTAAGATATTTTACATCTAAGCCAATGAAAGAGCTGCACTTGTGAATAATTTGTTGTGAATAAGGCCCCCTGATCGTTATTTGTGCAGACAGTTCCATGATTTAAATCTTGATAATATATGTGTTTATAAGTGGGGATGCTCGATTGAATGGTCCTGAATTGTTGAAGTTTTCTCGATACCTTAAAACATGGCAATTGTTTCAAAACTATAATTTCTAGAGATTAACAAGTATACACAAACTTGATATGATGTCAACTCGAACAAATAACAAAAGTTGAAATATTTTATTATGTCACAATTCTAATAACTCTACCTCTGTTTTTTGGGACTGAGAGAACTGTGACGGAATGGCTATCCGGTGAATTTGGAATGTTCTGGACTGATGATCGAGCACCCCCGACGGTTAGTGAGTGAAGTGCTAATGTTTAAATATATTGTTGTATATTTTGTAAATATGCGAGGAAGAAAACCATTGATTATTTGAATTTGATGTCTTTATGCAAGAACCAATTCTTGAGTGATGACCTATTAATGTAATCCATGTAGGGAGGGGGGGGGGGGTGAATGGTCCAAGATGTGCACTTCAGATCATAAGGTCTATCATTGGCCTGGTTTCTTGTTCCCAGCTTTTGTTGGACCTTTTAATCTAATCCATGTAGGGGTGAATGAATGGTTCAAGATGCGCACTTGATATCATAATAAGTGGGAGTTCAAAAGATCGGTTTTTGACCTTACGACATCAGACATTTGATTAACCAATCAACATTGATGTTACTAGTGGGTTACTCACAGTTCCGTGCAAAACACCCCTAAATCTCGCCGTAACAAATCGTTTAATTGGCTAATGCCTCACATCATTCAGAACACATCAATGATAACAACTCTTCCAGATTCTGGTGTAGTAAAGACAAGTAAAACGAAATTTTGAACTATAAAAAACGAAACGAAATAGGATCTGTGTTTTAATCAGATTGTTCCACTGCTAAACACCCATTAAATCCCATTGATCTGTCTCAAAGAGGATCAACAGCCTTTAATAATGTGGGTTAGCTTTGACCAGGGTTAGGGGTTAGGGTTGTATCATCAAGAGTTGGGTATCTTGTAAATAAAGAGAATTGCGAGTGTAAATACATGCTATCTTAATGTAATGATAAATAAAGTCATTTTATCATCAAGTTTGTTCTTATTATAGGGGGAGTTGGGATGGCCTAGTGGTCTAGAGTGCCACGCTTTGTCCTCTAACTGGCCAGCCATCTCTGACTTGCGGCTGTGGTTTCGAGTCCTGGTGTGAGCGTATGTGGTATGGACATAGGGGCGCCTTCTCAACCTCAAGGGTTTCCTCCTGGCACTCCGGTTTCATCCCACTGCTAAAGACCTCTACGCGCAAGTGAATTATTGAAATAAAATTAAACCATATGTTAGTCCCAAAATGACCTAGCTGTGTTGAGTGGACCTTAAACCCATTTCTCTCTCTCTCTCTCTTAAAATTGGGCAGGGGGTTTGATCACCGAATGGCTAACATGTGTGTTGTTTCTTTTCCACGGTTGTCCGTGGCAGGGATTAAGGTCGCCTGATCAACATTGTGGAATTTCCCCAGGTTCTCCGGTTTTCCCCCACTGCTAAAGACCCCTACATGTACGTGCTAGTGAATTAATGAAATGTTAGTCCCGAAATGACCTAGTTTGTGTTGAATGGGTATTGAACCCCATTTTTATACGCCCACATTGAAATGTGGTCGTATATTGGCGTCGCCATCGATCCGGCGTCGGCGTCCACAATTGCTTGTGGACGCTCTAGAGGCTAAAGTTGTTTAAGGTCATGAGACGAAGAAGCCTATTGATTTGAAGCGATTTCCGATAATTACTGTCAGAGCTAGAGGCTAAAGCTAATATCCGATTGACTTTAAATATATACACAGTGTTGAAGGTCACGAGTTTCAATGAATTTTGATAACTTGGAACAGCTAAATCCAGAATATTAAATGTTTCGTATACTAAACATTAGCATGAAGGAACACTTTATCAAAGCCAAACAAATTTGAATGATTTTCTGATAATTACATACAATGAGTTGTTACTTTTAATCAGATTTTAGTGTATTATAAATGTTTCATTATCGAAAAAAGTAAAATATGCGACAACTCTTGTTGACTGCCCGGACGATTTAGCTGCTGTGGGCGTATGTTTCATTGCCTGGCAACCTATCTTTCTCTCTGTCTCTATCTTATAAGCGCATTGGTGTAACAAAGTGATATCATTTATAATTTAGGTGCATTGAACTCTGCTAGTTTTGACAATAGATGATTTTGACTTTCACCTCATAGTAAACTGTTCTCCAGTCACGATCTTATTAAATCTAATTAATTCAATATGTCCATTACAAGCTATACATGATCTGTGTACAAGATCCACACGGCTTCAAATGTTTATGCACATGCCGTGACGAGATAAAAGAAACAATTGCAGATATGACCATGTGTTCAACGGGTATATGTTGAGGAGTTCTCTGTCAGTTAGAAGCGAAGAGCCGAGAGAGAAGGAAGGCTTGTACGAGGGTAGGGACTCACCCGAGTCCGGCCGCTGCCTTGGCAGAGGGGCAGAATTGTAGATGAAATGTTATATTGTAAGACGTGTTCCTGTAGACGTTTAGTTGTAGAAGACTAGTAGATTTTATATTATGTAGATGTGTTCCTGTCATAGCCTAGTTTTTATAGTTCCAGTATTATGTATTGCTGTTGACAATGTATTCGTGTTGAATGTATGTAACCGAAGCTGTTTAGATACCTGATGAAAATAAATCCTTTATCTACAAAACTCTTATCTGTTTCACTACGATTGTGTTACAGATATTAGTTATTGGTGCTATCGACCTACAAGACCCCTGGGTGTGTTCCCGTGATAACGAAGAAAATCCCGCGTGGCAGAAAGAAGAGGTTTTACCACTAGACATCCGATGAGTTGATGAAAAAAGAAAAATTTTAAAACAAAACTAACAATGCAGGACTAAAACGTTTTTTTGTGAAACCGTGGGTGGCAGGCGCGGTTTCAGTGATAAGAAAATTCTTAATTCAAGGATGAAAATGAAGAAAATCAACGAGCACGGAGAAATCAAAGAAAAAAAAAACCTAAAAAAGACTTTCGGATCAATGGCGACGGAACAGAAATTGTGTGTGATTGTTGTTTTACGGTGAGTCATTTTGTTTTTAAAAGAATATAAATTATAATTGTTTGTTTTTGATCACATATTTTGGTTTTTAAAATTAGTCGTAACAAAGTATTAAGAGGTTTATGTTGAAAAGTAAAATATTTTGTGATTGTTTGGCTGGAATTGAGTTAAGTTCCTTATTAGGAAATTCTTGAATAGACGGTTGAATAGATTTTTCGTCGTCCATCGCTATATTTGCGGTGAAGATATTAACTCACAAACAATCACATAATAGGCATATTCACGGTTCTATCTCCTATATTGTTTTGTGTGTGTTTTTATATACCCCGACGTAACAGAATTTTTTTTAATGAGTTTTTGCCTCGTAAATTCGAGAGTTTTGTGTATTTGTGCCTCGTAAATTCGAGAGCGTTGTGTATTCCTATTAAGAGGAATCGGTTTTTTATACCCTCAGGGAAGAAGGGTTGCGCTTAGGTTAGAAGCGTATATATGTAGTGTTTTGTTTTGTTTAAGAAATAGAGAGATAAACCGTTGTTAATTTTTATAAGTTCTTTGGAAAATATCTTATTTAAGATTGGTAAATGTGTTCAAAACATTCAATATCATTTATCTCAAGTAAAAAACAATATGACAAAATCCTACGTTAATTTTTTTTCTATATATGTACCTTTTCTATTTTATAAAATATTTGCTATTTTTTCTTCAAATTATATTTTGTTTGTATAATTATTTTTTTCTGTAATGTTTAGAAATGGCGTTGATATTGAGTGTGTTCTTATGATATCGTGTATTACATTATCATATATTTATTTGAAGCCAGTGTCCCACATGTGAGAATGGTGTTACTAATTAATGTAAGTTTGTTATTTACTTAGTAAATATGTTATTTACTTAGTAAATAACTTGTGGGAAGGGTAGGAAATGTAACAAAGTGATATCATTTATAATTTAGGTGCATTGAACTCTGCTAGTTTTGACAATAGATGATTTTGACTTTCACCTCATAGTAAACTGTTCTCCAGTCACGATCTTATTAAATCTAATTAATTCAATATGTCCATTACAAGCTATACATGATCTGTGTACAAGATCCACACGGCTTCAAATGTTTATGCACATGCCGTGACGAGATAAAAGAAACAATTGCAGATATGACCATGTGTTCAACGGGTATATGTTGAGGAGTTCTCTGTCAGTTAGAAGCGAAGAGCCGAGAGAGAAGGAAGGCTTGTACGAGGGTAGGGACTCACCCGAGTCCGGCCGCTGCCTTGGCAGAGGGGCAGAATTGTAGATGAAATGTTATATTGTAAGACGTGTTCCTGTAGACGTTTAGTTGTAGAAGACTAGTAGATTTTATATTATGTAGATGTGTTCCTGTCATAGCCTAGTTTTTATAGTTCCAGTATTATGTATTGCTGTTGACAATGTATTCGTGTTGAATGTATGTAACCGAAGCTGTTTAGATACCTGATGAAAATAAATCCTTTATCTACAAAACTCTTATCTGTTTCACTACGATTGTGTTACATTGGTCAAGAAAGTTCATCAGAATTTCCGGCATGGTTTTCCCCTTGTTAGTCGTGCAGTACTGTTTACATTAGTGTAGTAAAAGATCCCTTGGTAGTTGGAATTCGATATAAAAATAGGCCATAGTACTACATAGCACATTCTCTTGCATATGCCCGTCTTCATTACCCCAGTTAAGCAGTAAGAAATTAAACAGCATTTCATTTCATTTTTTGTTTGTTTTGTCCATTATACATAAATTTACCACATAGGCATAGGGTGGGATAACAGCACACTTATATATACCTGGGGGGGGGGGATGTATGACCGAATAGTTAGCATGTGCGCGCTATATCATAAAGCCTGTCATTGAGTCAACAAGACTGTCCAACCTCATATTTTTTACGGGTCCTCCGGTTTCCTCCCACTGCTAAAAGAGCCCTACGTGCTAGCGAATTGTTGAAATAATATTAAACCATATGTTAGTCCCGGAATGACATAATTTCTGTCGAGTGGACATTAAACCCCATCTCTCTCTCTCTCTCTCTCTGGATGCAGGCCCTTAAATTTATACGATGACTTGTAGACTGGTGGCCGGTCTTCTTAACACACCAAAAATTAGTCAGTCCTCTCCAACAAAATCAAAAAAAACCCCCGTAATCTCTAGAGACTGGGCAAATAGAGCTTCAATCTTATCTTGTAGGCCAATCTGCATTATGTAGGTTGTGTGACGTCGTGCACGTGATCACGCCATATCTAACAACAACGCGAAATCAACCCTCAGACCATCTTCCTGAAGCAACGGCCGCGAGTTTAACAAAGCTGTACTGTATGTAGTTAAGGCGAGATCAAGCCTTCTATTGAAGATGCCCTTAGACGGTCTCAGCATGACTGCTTCGCACTCCAGTCGAGACGCATGATTCATGTCACGTGACTCGGGGCGTGCTTGATAACTGTCAATCATTCAAAAAAAGGTAGGACGAAAACATGGCAAGAACGCCCATTTTATTGTGAAGTTCGCAAATTGTCGAGTCTCTGGTGCTGGTTATATACAGGTTTACTCAAAGTTTTTTTTATACAAATGGAAACGAAAGTGTCGGTTGACTAAAAATTAATACTTTTATATATATCGAAATGTAAAATAAATAGATGAGACTGGGCCAGTCTAGATGACTTGCTGTTAATGAAGCAGGTAACAATAGCCGTGGTCTGGTACCTGCAATGATCAAACAAGAGTTGTGTCCCTTCACTATCCAAACCATAATCAACTCTCGGTAGTCTCGGTCACCCAGAACCTCCTAGTCTTCAACATACAGAGGGTCTGGGACCGATCTCAATATTTGACGCAAAGCCCATTGCTCATGCGTGACCGGGAGTTTGGTTTTTAATGTGGCTTATTATCCAGTCTCTTTAGCTAAGTCATGGTGTAAACATCTTTTCTAAGAGGAGTTACCTCCCTTAGACGTTGTTTATAATAAGCCATTTTCTGTCAAATATTGACAACGGATCCAGACTAATATTCGTAGAATATTTTTCTGGATGATAGAGACTAAACTCTCGGTGGTGCCTGCGATATTTTCTGGATTAGAACCCGATCTGCTACTGCTGATTAAATTGAAAATTGAATAAACGAACAATGCTTTTTTTTGTTCTGACTTTAGTAATGATGGTCGAGGCTAGGCCCAAAATTCAATTGCTAAATTCTCAGTTCAGAATGGATCAATTTGAATGAAATTTTCAGCAAATTCCCTTTACATTATCTAGTTTTTAGCTATATAGTATTATATTGAGAACTGACGGCTCTTTATCTAATCTCCCATATTATACTAGCCTATCTTTATAATTGACACTTAGAACGTTCAGACAATGAAGCACAATAGCAGGGGAGACCGGGGCACATTGTGCATACGGGTACATTGAACCACTATACCACGTGTATAATTATCCTTTATAAATAGACTACCCAAGACTACACAGAAGTGAGATAACTTAAAGCCCCAATACCACTCTTGTTGTAACTGAATAATATGTTCCAATCTTTATTCTGATCAACAAGTTGTACTATTTTACAATATTCTAATTAATTGATGATACAAATTTCAGGACTATTAAACATCTAGTAGTTAAAATAAGGCTATTTTTTTTGGGGGGGGGGAGGGGACCTGTCAAGCCAGCAAGAGTGTTATTGTCCCTTTAACTTAGACCTATTTCTCCGTCAATAAGCAGTAGCCACATGCTGTCAATTATTTTTTTAGGCAATGATGTTTTCAAAAGAGCGCTTAAACGTGGAAATGCACTACTTCTACTTAGGCCTATCATTTTCCAAACATGTTAACTGCTTAGCCCAGGAAATTATTGTACTTAAAATCAGTTCATATATATAATTAGACTGGCCCAGTCTCTTCTATTTATTTTACATTTTGATTTATATAAAAAGTATCAATTTTTAGTAAATCAACACTTTCGTTTCCATTTTTATAAAAAAAAACTTTGAGTAAACCTGTAACCAGCACCAGAGACTGGACAATTTGCGAACTTCACAATAAAATCGGCGTTCTTGCCAAGTTTGTCGTCCTACCTTATTTGGAATGATTGACAGTTACCAAGCACGCCCCGAGTCACGTGACATGAATCATGCGTCTCGACTGGAGTGCAAAGCAGTCATGCTGAGACCGTCTGAGGGTTGATGTCACGTTGTTGTTAGATATGTCGTTATCACGTGCACGAGCACGACGTCACACGACCTACATAATGCAGATTGACCTACTAGATGAGATTGAAGCTCTATTTGCCCAGTCTCTAGAGATTACGGGTTTTTTTGGGTTTTTTTGTTGTTGAGAGGACTGGCCAATTTTTGGTGTGTGGAGAAGTCTGGCCACCAGTCTTAATATATAATCTACAATCCAGATAAACGCGGGCTTGATCAATAGAGGGGATATTGAATTTTAAAAAAAAAATTGATCGTGAAACTGTGATGCTTCAATGTACCCCAGATAAAAACCGGTTTGATCCATTTTAAATTTAAAAAAAAAAATGAATGAATGAATGAATGAAATGGGGTTTAACGTCCTACGCTTAAGCACCTAACCTGGGCCAATTGAAGACGGGCATACGCCAACAGTGTGCTATGAGGGAAATTTTGCCCGGGCAGCGGCGCTACGGCCTACTCTTCTATCGAATTTCAACTGCCAAGGGATCTTTTACGTGCACTCCAATTTGTACACGGGACCTCGGTTTTTCGTCCCATCCGAGCGACTAGGCAGCTGTCCTTGTCAGGCCCTCCTTCTGTATCACTGACAAGGGGAAATCACGCCGGAAATCGAGATGAACTTTCTCGGCCAATGTAGGGATCGAACACTCGACCTCCAGGCTAGCGAACCAGCGCCTTATCCATACCTCATTGTATTATTGTCTATATATCATTTGCTAATTTGTAATATCTTTATAAATAAAAACAATAGATTTAAAAATCAGACGGCCCAACTCTGTGGGTCTTGTAGGTCCTCCTGTTTCCACTGCTAAAGACCCACCCTACGCGGAAGCGAATTATTGAAATAAAATTAAACCATTTGTTAGTCCCGAAATGACCTAGTTGTGTATAGAGAGCGTTAAACCCCATTTTAAACCCTAGTTTGTGTCTAGTGGACGTTTAAACCCCATTTCTGTAGCCGTAAATTAACAGAAATGCCATTTGAAATAGTATTTTTACAACAAATTGTAAATTTACTGTCAAATAGTGTTGAAATCGGTTACCCCCACCCCCTCTCTCTCCATTTGAATTGTTATTTTTATAGCAAATTGTAAATTAACTTTGGGATCACGGTGGCTAAGTGGATAGGGCGCTGGTTCGCTAGCCTGGAGGTCGGGTGTTCGATCCCTGCATTGGCCGAGGAAGTTCATCTCGATTTTCCGGCGTGATTTTCCGTTGTCAGTGATGCCCTGACAAGGACAGCGACCTAGTCGTTCGGATGGGACGGATACCCGAGGTCCCGTGTACACATTGGAGTGCACGTAAAAGATCCCTTGGCAGTTCGAATTCGATTTAAGAGTACCGCCGCTGCCCGGGCAAAATTACCCTCATAGCACACTGTATGACGTAAACCCGTCTTCCATTAGCCCAGGTTAGGTGCATAATAGTAGGACGTTAAATCCCATTTTATTCATTCATTGTAAATTAACTTTCAAATAGTGGCCACATGTAAGATTACATCAAACATTATGTAGAAATACAACCTTATATCAGTTTACATTATGTGAGGATTTGAAATAGTAATTTTTACAACAAATTACAAATGAACTGGCTTACAATCTACCAACGCATTCAATACAACCAAGGAATGCTGACCTTCAAAATTCTAAGAGACAAATTACCATCATATTTATATAACACATTCTGTGAAAATTCAAAATTGACCGATACTACCATGACATTGAGATCAGAAAGTCAACTTAAATTAGCAATTCCAAAAAGTAACAAAAAAAGGCAATGACCAGAACATTCCAATATACCGCCTCTGTTTTCTGGAATACACTACCTCAAACTGCGAAAACACGCAGATTTTATCTTCAAAAAGGAGTGAGTAAAATACGTTAAATCTTTGAACCCTTGCTAATTACTGTTCCTCTGAATGTATGTTTATTTGCCCTTTCTCTTTTTTTTATTGTTTGTTTGTTTGATAGTTCTTTATTGTAAGCTTATATAATTATGATATATATGCACCTTGTAAATATTATGACTGTGTAGTTGCTAGTTTTATAGAGTAGGAGGGACATGTTGAAAATTAGAACTCATGTACTGAATATGTTCCCTCAGAAAATAAAGTCATTATTATTATTATTATTATAACTGTCAAATAGTGTTTAAATCGGTTATTCCCCTTTGACCACATATAGAATTTTGTGTAAAATATTTACTGTTATATCAGTCATATTAGTCTATTTGTTTTTAGCGAAATAGGTTATTCAAAAATTTGAGTTGCACGTAACTGGCGTATGGAGACAGTGATATGGCATAAACAGGGTTGTGTGGGACATTTTGCTTTGTTTAATGTCTCCTACTCTTTCCGGGGGTTTGTGATGGCCTAGTTGTCTAGAGTGCCGGTCACCTCTGGCTTGTGGCTGTGGTTTCGAGCCCTGGTGTGAGCATATGTGGCATGGAGATAGGGGCGCCTTCTCAACCTCGTGGGTTTTCCTCCGGGCACTCCAGTTTTCCCCCACTGCTAAAGACCCCTACGCGCAAGCGAATTATTGAAATAAAATTAAACCATGTTAGTCCCGAAATGACCTAGTTGTGTTGAGTGGGCGTTAAACTCCATTTTTCTCTCTCTTTATCTCTCCAGGACTCCTTAGTCGAGTGGTGACAAACACATTTAAAGTAGGCCTATATTTTATGTAAATATACACTTCAAATTGAATTTTAACCGTAAAATGACCGACAGAAAGTTGCCAATAAAACCACTGTATTTTAACACTGACTTGTAAATGTAACCCAAATAGTGATTGAGACTTACAAACACCACGTAAATTTACGGTGATCGTAAAATAAAAATAAATTTGGGGTAAATTTACCGCGAACGTAAATTGATCCCCCCTTTCTATTCACAAGAACAAGTCTTTTTTTTTACACCCCCTGTAAATTTACATGCTGTTTCCAAATCTAATTTACCGCTTAGGTGTAAATGTACAGTGATTTTAAAATGATTTTATTTTGTACCCCCCCCCCCCCAAAAAACCCAACCAAAACCATTATTGTCCTATACCTGTACAAGCGAAATCTGTTTTTCGTCCCATCCCAACAAATGGACACGCTTTATTGTCATGCTGAGGGGGAGGGGGGATATAATGTTTGACAAGCGTTTAGATCATTAGGTCTGTCATGGAATAACGTGGTGTGGTTTCCATCCCACACTTGCTCGTAACACTGTAAGGGTAACTTGCCTAACCTTGATGGTTTTCTTCGGTCCCCCGGTCTCCCGCAACACCTAAAGACGTATAAGCGCGTGCGAATTATTGAAATAGAATAAGTTAGTCGCGAAGTAACCTAATTTGCGTTGAGGAGACGTTAAAACTCATTTCTCTCCACCCCCCCTCACTCGCCCTCTTCTTGCCAGGCTATTGATCAATTACTGCACCACTGACAAGGGTAAACCACCACCGAAAATCTCACATTCGAATACAATAAAAAAAGAAAGAAAATACACCTGTTTTTAGTAAACAATATTAATTTAATGATCAATAATAAGAAGGTAACAATAACAATGGGGTAATATACAATATATTCACATATATCACACTACTTGGGATTCTTAATTTCATTCAAGCATAATATTAATAGATTTTCAATATGCATTATGTAAGAACTAAAATTGTCTATGCTAGTCTTTATTTTGGCTTCAAATGCTATCTAAACATGATAAGTCCATACATATTTAAAGCCCCAATACCACTCTTATTGTAACTGAATAATATGTTCCACTCTGCATTCTGGTCAACAAATTGTACTACTTTACAATATTCCAATTAATTGATGATACAAATTTCATCTTAACACACCGAATTGAAAAAAATGGAAAAATTCAACTACATGGTTTGAAAAGCTTTACGTAAACACTTTCAAATGTAACTTAGCTTTAAACATATTTTCGAACCCTCTGGACAAGTAAAATAGGATGTAGTGGATAATTTACACAACAGGTAGGACACTTAAACATCTAGAAGTTAGAATAAGGCTCATGGACCTGTCAATCCTGCAAGGGTGGTATTGTCTCTTTAATAAAGTTTATACCCGCGTGACTATGGCTCTGCCAAATGTTCCAGATCTAGGTCCAGAAAGGCACATGCGTTGAATACAGGGCATTCCTAGCAACAAAAATGACGGTTGCTCCACACGCCATTGATCACGCATTTCTTGGAGCTGCCAAGCTTATGGCAATTTAAAAGTCCAAAGAAAACAAGTCACATTGTTTCACTGTGTGGCTCAACTTCACCAAGATATATTCTGTGATCCGTGTAATATGTTTTGAAAACTTTGAGGGTTGTTTGAAGGATGAACGTACGACACTGCTGCTGATCCGACCATTGGGGAGTAGGTAAGTCCGGGTGCCATCGGGTTTGAGGTAAATGGCGTTGATGGGTAATACATGGCAGGATTGGCGTTGGAATAGGGTAAAGATGAAGTCGTCATGGGAACATATCCGAGATTGCATCGGTAACTCATCGGCATTTCACTCACACTCATTTCTGGCATGGTACTTTTTCTTGCTCTTCTTCTGGCTTGACGACGACGAAAATCTCCACGTGAAAAATCATCAATGCAAGCTGGATGTATGGACCAAAAATTACCTTTACCATTATCAGCTCTTCCACTTTTAATAAAACATTCATTTAAAGATAAATTATGTCTAATACTGTTTCTCCACGCCTTCTCTTTGTTGTTATAATAAGGAAAATTATCCATGATATATTGATATATATCTCCTAGAAGAACTTTCTTCTCTGGTGAATTTAAAATGGACATCGATATCAAGGCGATGTACGAATGACCTGGCTTGTCGCTATTTCCTTTGCCGATTTTCCCGCCGCTCTCTGATTTTGGCGAAAGACTATCGGAACTTTCTGTGGAACTGGCATCAGAAGGGCTATGTACACTAAGATTCCTTCTTTCTGGCGCTGTGGAACTTCCTGAGCTTCCGTCCGAATCGCTGCCGCTCCTGTTTTCTTTCCTCGTAAGGTAGTCGATGCTGAAGTTGATCATGATGTTTTCTGAAATAATTTCACGTCAGATTATAAACAGTTGTTGTTTCTGTATGGAGTATTCACGGCAATGTAGAATATGATAAAACAGAAGCACAACTTGTCTTTTTATACACTTGTCTTCCCGTCTGTGATTGGTTGGCAGTATTTATCACGCGTCACGAGAACGTGTTAATTACCTCCAATTACCCGCCAATCATGTCTTCGACGTCTGAACATTCGTCAAAGTCAAACGTCATTCCCGTCTTTAACGCTAAACCCAGAAATAATTATGACGAAATTACATTTAAAGAAGAAAATACACGAAAACAAACGAAGATTGTTTTTTTTTATAAATCATTAGGTTTGGGTTAAAAGTCGATACATCAGTAAGTTGAAACCAAAACAAGAACTGCATTATATTGATAACGGGCCCTAAGTTCATAAAGCATTCTCAGACTTAGGTTGAGAATTTACTCAACTTTCAGTCACTGTTTATGAGAAATACCTTTGATCCAGAAACACAAAACTTTGCACATAATACATTAAAACAACACACGTTTATTAAAAGGCCATATTTTTGTTAAAATAAGGGAAACAATTTTGAGTAAATTCTCAACTGAAGTCTGAAAATGCTGTGTGAACTCGGACCCGGGGATAGTCACCATGGGCTTTATAATAGATATACATTACAATGTAATATACGACACAGAAATAAAAAAATAAATAATTATATGGGGTTTAAAGCCAAACTTTCATGCACCAACTGAAAACGGAGAGAGAGAAAAGAGAGAGAGAGAGAAATTGGGGTTTAACGCACACTCAACACAGCTAGGTCATTTCGGGACTTATATATGGTGTAATTTAATTTCAATAATTCGTTTGGGCGTATGGGTCTTTAGCAGTGGCGGTATCGCCTACTCTTTTTGTTTTGAAATTCCAAATGTCTACATGGGATCTCTGTTTTTCGTTCCACCCAAACAACTAGAGACTGTTGCTTGCCTAGCCATCCATTTAGGTGGTCCTTTTTCTGCAAAATTTCGGAAAGTTAAGGGGCTACCCTCAATTTATGTTGGAATTGGTGAGAAAAAATATAAATAAAAGAAAGTTCGAACAAAATGTGACTTTTTAACATTTTTTTTCAATTATGTTTATTTCTATGTTGTTTCCTGTTTAATTTAGACCGTGAACAAGCCAGAAATAATATTTATAAAGCTACAGAAGTGATTCCAGTGCTTTAAACAGAGAGAGAGAGAGAGAGAGAGAGAGAGAAGTGGGAGAGAGAGATAGGAGTGGGAGAGAGAGAGTGTGTGTGTTTTATACAGAGATTCGAAAGTTGGCGAAATCAAGATTCGAAAGTTGGCGAAATCAAGATTTTTCCGGAAAATTGTATCTTTTTCCTAGACCTTTACTTCTAGGCCTTATGCGGTGGCTTCAAGTGTACCCTAATGGTCCGTCCTCGGACTGATCTTGTTTACACTAAACCGATGGTTTCATAGTAAGACGTGGGATCACGTGGCTAAGTGGGTAAGACGCTGCCTCAATGTGTGAGACGCTGGCCGAGAAAGACCATCAAGATTTTCCGGCTTGGTTTCCTCTTGTCAGTGATGCAGGACCGGGGCCTGACAAGGACAGTTGTCTAGTCGTTCGGATGGGACGAACAACCTAGGTCCCGTGTACACATTGTCGTGAAAGTTGTCGGTTTGAATTCGATATAAGAATAGGCCGTAGCGCCGCTGCCCAGACAAAATTTTTCTCATAGTACACTGTATTGCGTATGCCCGTCTTCATGAGCATAGTTTAGGAGCAGAATAGTAGGACGTTAAACCCCATTTCATTTTATTTTATAGTAAGACATAATATACAATTGTTCATTTTGTTCAAACCTATTAAAATGTAACTGTCCAAGCTGAATATTGAAACTTGTATTGCAGACATAAAAATTTGGATGAACAACAATTTTTTTAAACTTAATGCAGATAAGACAGAATATTTGGTTATTTGGTCTTTTTTAAACAGGAAAAAGTTAAACTTTGATCTATCGATATAAACATTAAACTATCGATACAAGCAGAAAAAATAGTTGTATTGTCACTTCTAATGCTATGTTCACACCTAATGCGCTTTCAAAGCGCTTTCCGTAAAACGCCCTACGGAAGGCGCTTTCGTTACCACGGGTGGCGTCACACTACAAATTAAACCGCTTTCGATTCGCATTAAAAGACGTCACACTCAATGCGCATTAAAAGCTTTCCCCATGCGATAAAACGGAAGTACTGCACTGCGCAAGCGCTGTTCGATCTCAACGCTGTAAAGCGCATCAGTTATATCGCTTCAGCCAATGCGCATTAATGCTAAAGCGGCTTAGTTTTGGTTTAATGCGCATTGAGTGTGACACGTTTTAGCGACTTAAGGCTTTAATGCGCATTCGATGCGCATTAAAAGGCTAGTGTGAACACAGCATTAGTCAGCCAGAAATATTGGTGGAATTTTCAATTCAAATTTTTCTTTCGAAAATCAAATAAATAATATTTGTAAAGTAGTATATTTTAATCTATTGCTGTGTTCACACTAGCCTTTTAATGCACATCGAATGCGCATTAAAGCCTTAAGTAGCTAAAACGCGTCACACTCAATGCGCATTTAACCAAAACTAAGCCGCTTTAGCGAAACCGCATTTCTTATGCGCATTGGCTGAAGCGATATAACTGACGCGCATTACAGCGTTGAGATCGAACAGCGCTTGCGCAGTGCAGTACTTCCGTTTTATCGTATGGGGAAAGCTGTTAATGCGCATTGAGTGTGACGTGTTTTAATGCGAAACGAAAGCGGTTTAATTTGTAGTGTGACGCCACCCGCGGTAACGAAAGCGCCTTCCGTAGGGCGTTTTACGGAAAGCGCTTTGAAAGCGCATTAGGTGTGAACATAGCATTAGAAACATAGCTACAGTATGTAAATATTTGTCGTCGACAATTACATGTACGGTCTTCCAAGTGATAATGTGCTCCATATTGTGAATAATGCCAATCTCGTCAGTTTAGACGAGAAGACTTTTGAGGCTGCCCCAAAACTGTGGAAAAAATGTCCTTACACCCACCGGTTGTATACTTCTATTCTATGTCGTCATTTAAAATTTATCTTAAAAATTAAAAGTCACATGTTTAAAGGATGGAAAAGGGGAGTTAATTCGGTAGGTCATTTACTTCTCTATCATTTAAAGGGACAATGACACTCTTGCTGGCTTGACAGGTCCAGAAAAAAAGCCTTATTCTAAAACTTCTAGATGTTTAAGTTTCCTTCCTGTTGTGTAAATTATCCATTACATCCTATTTTACTTGTCCAGAGAGTTCGTAAATATTTTTAAATCTAAGTTACATTTGAAAGTGCTTACGTAAAGCTTTTCAAACCATGTTACGGCATGTAGTTGAATTTTTCTATTTTTTAAAATTCGGTGTGTTAAGATGAAAATTGTATCAATTGGAATATTGTAAATAGTACAATTTGTTGACCAGAATAATGAATGAATGGATGAAATGGGGTTTAACGTCCTACGCTTAAGCACCTAACCTGGGCATACGCCATACAGTGTGCTATGAGGGAAATTTTTCCCGGGCAGCACCTGAGTTCCAACTGCCAAGGGTTCTTTTACGTGCACGCCAATGTGTACACGGGACCTCGGTTTTTCGTCACATCCGAACGACTAGGCAGCTGTCCTTGTCAGGCCCTCCTTCTGCATCACTGACAAGGGGAAATCACGCCGGAAAAACGAGATGAACTTTCTCGGCCAATGCAGGGATCGAACTCCCGACCTCCAGGCTAGCGAACCAGCGCCTTATTCATTTAGCCACCGTGATCCCCTGACCAGAATAAAGTATGGGACATATTATTTAGTTGCAGCAAGAGTGATATTGGGGCTTTAAAGGATGGAATAAGGAAGTTTATCCGGTCGGTCATGTATTTCTCTATCATCATTTAAATTTCTCTTAAACCCCACTTTTCGAATATATGGATGGAATAAAGAAGTTCATTCCACTGGTTTGGGACAGCAACCTGAAACGCCTTCTCGCTGAAACTGACGATATTGGCATTTTTCTCCATAAGGAGCAAATTATCACTTAAAAGTCTTAATTATCGACGGGATGCCTACTAAAATTAAAAGATTAATAAGTAGGTGCAAGGTTATTTAAAAACTAATAAAAAATTTATTGTATTCAATTTTCTCAAAAAGGATCAAATTATCACTTAGAAGTCCTAAGATTAATAAGTAGGTGCAAGGTTATTTATACATTTAAAAACTAATAAAAAAATTATTGTATTCAATTTTACAATTATTGTATTCAAAATTACAGGCAGCCAGTGTAGTTATCTAGAATAGGTGTGATATGATGCCTATATAATGTTCTAGAAATACTCAAATAAGACAAGAAGCTGAGTTTTGTAACTATTGCAGTTTGTCACGTTGTTTAAGAGATACCCCTTACAGGAGACAAAATTAAAAGAATCTATACGAACAATAACTAATGAATTTAGAAGTGGTGTATTAATATTTACGTATTTTACCTATATTTCTTTGGTTTCGAATCCCCGGTTGTACGTGGCTAGGAGTAGGCTCGCCTGTAAAACCTCGATCGTTTTCTCCGGGTCCCCCGGTTTCACCCCAATGCTAAACAACCCTACGCGCAAGCGAATTATTGAAATGAAATTAAAACCATATGTTGGTCCCGAAATGACATAGTTTGTGTCGAGTGGATGTTAAAACCCATTTGCCTCTCTCTCTCCCCCTATGTTTCTGAATTAAAATAACTTAATTTAAAGATATTGTTTATGTGATTTCCAAAATAAATATTTGAACTAAACATTACACCAATATTTCAGGCTAACTGAGAAATGACAATATAACCTCTTCTGCTTGTATAGACAGATCAAAGTTTAACTTTTCCCGGTTTGAAGAAGACCCAATGACATTCTGTCTTATCATAAATTTGTTATTCATCCAAATTCTAATGTCTGCAATACAAATTTCAATATTTAGTTTTGGAAGTCACTTCTGATAGATTTGAACGAAATGTACAATTGTGTGTGTATCATCCGCAATCCGCAGAGAGAGAGAGAGAGAGAGAGGGGGAGAAAGAGAGAGAGAAAGAGAGAGATGGGGTTTAATGTCCACTTAACACAACTAGGTCATTTCGGGACTAACATATGGTTTAATTTTATTTCAATAATTCGCTTGCGCTTAGGGGTCTTTAGCAGTGGGAGGAAACCGGGGTGCCCAGAGGAAAAACCCCACAAGGTTGATAAGGCGCCCCTATCTCCATGTCACATACGCTCACACTAGGGCTCGAAACCACAGCCACAAGTCAGAGGTGGCCGGCCAGCTAGAGGCCGAAGCGCGGCACTCTAGACCACTACGCCATCCCAACCCTCTTAGTATGAGACTAAGTGGTTTAGTGTATACCGGCAAGCTAATAAAAAATCTACAAGATAAACCTGCGGACAAGACAGAAAACAGACATTGCAAAAACTAAACAATTATCAAATCAAGTGAATGGATCCGGGGGCCAGCCGTAAGCGTCCACTGCGCTGTACAGTCCCGGGCCTGTCTTGGTACAGGCTTCACTAAAATGATTTACATTATATCAGTCGGAGGACGGATCATTGGGGTACACCTGGCCCCGAGTTCACAAGACAATCTCAGGCTTCAGTTGAGAATTTACTCGAAATTGTTCGCCTTTTTTTAACTAAAATAAAGCCCTTTATAATTTTGTTGTTGTTTTTATATATTTAATACAGCAATAAGAAAATATATGCAAAGTTTAGTGTTTCTGGATCAAACATATTTCTCATAAACGTCCACTCCACACAAAATAGTTCATTTCGGTACTAAAAAGAAAAGGAGTTTCTATTTGATTGACCAATTAAAAGGAGATATCACAGTAGGTTATGAAATATATCACACAAGCGATATCTACTGTATAGAATGTATCATTATTTATTATTAGTATTACAAACATTTGTTATAGCCCCTCTTTCACATACACGTGTTCAAAGTAGGTGCTTTACAGTGGTACATATATAAATATTTATAAACTCATAAAATCAACAATACAGTACTAAGACAAAACAAGAATCATAATAAATTGCAAGATATGTACATTTTAAACGCTTGAAGAAATAAATGGGTTTTTATTTTTTTCTTAAAAGTATTAAAATTATTACAGGACCT
Organism: Patella pellucida; assembly: GCA_917208275.1. Lineage (NCBI taxonomy): Eukaryota > Metazoa > Mollusca > Gastropoda > Patellidae > Patella > Patella pellucida. The sequence goes on along the minus strand of OU795037.1, from coordinate 760,667 downwards.
AATATCATATGGTAACTTATTCCTTAAAGCTGGAGCTTGAATACTAAAAGATCTTTGACCAAAAGTTAACAGTTTTGAATATTTGTGTGATAATATAATTTAATACACATTAGCGCAAGGAAGATTAGTTGTTAATTTAATCAATTTTTCAATTTTTAAAATAATTGTTTAGCGCTCAAAAGGGTAAAAGGCCATACACTATGTTAAAGGTTTATAAAAATAGAGCAATGCGCCCAATCTGCTACTAGGGGTTGATGGCCGAATGGTTAGCACATGCGTGTTGTATCATAATACCTGTCATTGAGTAAACTGGCGTAACAAGGAGTAGGGTCGCCTGTCAAACCTCGTGGTTTTTTTTACCGGGTCCTCCGTTTTCGTTCCCCCCCCCCCCACTGCTAAAGACGCCTACGCGCAAGCGAATTATTGAAATAAAACTAAAACCACATGTTGGTCCCGAAATGACCTAGTTTCTCTCACTCTCTCTCTTTCTCCCCCTCTCTCTCTCTTCGTCGACGTTCAGCTAATGGAGCAAATCATGTTTCTTTATAGAGTTTTGCATGGCTTGTACCTCTAACTGCTCCACAAATATTCCTTAGTGCATCTTACTGTAAAGTTTCTAATCGTGAAGCTAATTTGTCTGAACAGCTAGCCCAAAATTACGTCAGCAAAAATCAAAATGTGGTAGAAAAAAAGAAGTATAGGTGGTGTTTAATGATTTTCTATTTTGAAAGTTGATATTTTAATGATCTAAAACAATTGATAAGTTTCCCTACTTTATTACAGATATGATTTATATGGACATTCCATTTGCAATTTGGTTGAAAGTGTAGCCCGAGATGTTTAATTATGCTCCGATACTTCTTTTATTCCCACGGTGTCCAAATACAAGTGTGGCTTAGTTAAGTTTATTTTAGTTGAAAAAGTTATTGTTTTAGTTTTAGTGGGATGAGAGTTACAAGCCGTGTCTTTGACCAGTTGTTAAAAGTAATCTTATCATTATTCGACATAACCACGTCTGCCCGAGTATCCGTTATTTGTAAATAAAGGGAGGTGTCATGTGCAAATAATCTAATATTCGCGTTAATATCATTTACAATATCATTAATATACAACAGAAATAAAAGATGACCTAGAACCGAGCCCTGTGGGACACCGGCAAGGACAATTCTTGGGTCAGAGCAGGCACCACTAACAACTACAACGTGATTTAAGTTTCTGGTTTTTAAATAAACAATAAACCAATCAAGCAGCACCCCCCCCCCCCTCGTACACCAGACGCCCCCAGCTTATGAAAGAGTTCAGCGTGCCAGACTCTGTCAAAAGCCTTGCTGATGTCACAGAACACTTCTCTTGTATACTTTCTGTGATCTATGGCTTGACAAAAAGTCAATCTGGATGATAGCGACTACACATGTATTACCTTCTATAATTCACTATGGTCCACGAATTTTTTTTGATACTTAAAAAAAAAATGTACTTTGTTAAAGAAGTGACACACTGTATACTACGAGGGACCCTTTCCCTACTGTGGCGCGATGACCTACTCTTATTTCGAATTCCAACTGCCAAGGTTTTTTCATATCGCATATGATGCCATTGTGTACACGATCGACCACCCTGCACCACACCTAAGAAGCACAAGAAATTTTTCGCGGACATACTCCGGGGGCGAACCAGCGTCTATATTCATATAGTGTTTTTTATCAGCCCTAACATACATTAGTATCTGTTTAATAAAAATGTTTTTAAAAGGCCTGTAATCGTCCATGGTTTATCTGGCGGCGGCGAGAATTGGCTTCCGCATTGGTCCACGAGCTGCCATAGGAGTATCGATGTCCTTAATGAAATAATCTTAACCAAGCACATCCATTACCCTCAAATAGACATTATTTTAAATAAATTAATCTCAACAAAAATGAAAAATTCATCAAAATGTCAGATTTGAACCACCAACGGCATGATTCCCCCCGATCCACCCCACCCCTTCACCGACCTGCTTGTCCTAGGGCCTTAAGGTCCATGTCGCGGGCCTTGTTCAGGGTGATTGCCTAGGGCCTCTCTTATTCTAAATCCTGTTCTTTACGGTGCAACTGATGGCGCTCGAGAGCCGTAGCTACCACACTACACTGTTCAACATCGCCCGCATCGACACAAGGTTGTGTTGCTGTTAAAATTTAAGCTTTTCTGTAATGTAGAAATCAGTTGATGTGTCTTAAAATGAATAGTGGAAACCGCATGCTTTGAAATTAAACATTTTGTTAAAGGGACAATGCAACAAATATGTTAAGGGACAATACCACGATACCAAATATACAATAAATACAAATATATACTATACAGTACCACATGGTGCAAATGATGGCTATGGATATATCATCGATGAAAACGTATAAATGTCAAAATTTTTATTTCTATAATTAAATTTGTAAGAAAATTTATTACAAAAAGCTTATTTCCTTTAACACTTTTCAATAAGCTGTATATTTCCAGTATGTAGCTTTCCGGACATTTTTTTACACCTATTGATACTATGTGCTTTAAAACTATCGGAAGAAATTCTACTCGCGACCATGATAGGAAAAGATACAGTGCATCTATTTCTGTACTTGCGTGGACTGATTTTTTTTTTCAAATTAGAGCTGGAGTTGAAGTTGACAATCCGCCTTATCAGATGAGGTCAAAATCATAGATGATTGTTATTGCACCACAGAATGCAATCTGTGATTAAAAAGGTGATATGTGAAAAACCAAAACTTTACCAATAAAATGATTATTTCAAGTACAGTCCAGGGCCGGAAGCGATTATTGAACGGTGTGTGTGTGTGGGGGGGGGGGGCTTCCATCATAGGCCCTTAGGGTAGGGGCTTTTAGGGGAGGGGCATTTCAGGACTAACATATGGTTCGATTTGGAGATCATGAGATCTCTATCATATCGTCCACCGGTTTTCTCCCACAACTAAAGACCCCGTACGCACAAGCGAAAATTTGAATTTTTTTTAAAACCATCTCGTTTACAGGTCCTGTGGAGTGGGGGGGGGGCTTTTGCCCCACCAATAATTTGGCCACAAGTACTTTTTTCTCTAGGTTATTGCGGCCCCTGGACCCTCGCCTATAAAGACCTATAATGCCCCCCCCCCCCCCAATCAAGAATTGCTTCCGCCGGCCCTGGTTTATGTCAAATTGACGTTAAACCACATCTCTTTCGCGCAATGAAAAGGTTTAAGTCCACGCCTTGTCGCTATTTTTCTTCTTTAATTGTGTTTGTGTGACGTGGTGTCACCATGATAAACACGGCGGGTTGTTTTTATATCGACTACTGTGATGTTGACAAGGTTTGTCAAACACGTCATTGACTAGTAAGCTGTGTGTTAGATACCCTACTGATGTAATTACACGACGTGGATCATACACAACACTTAGCACGTCAACACATCATTATTTAATTATACTTCTAACATAGTCTTTTATATATTAAACAAGAAAGTAAGTAGGCAGCGACCCAACCCTTTCCTCTCGGACTGTTAATTGTTTTTTATTCATTCATTCGTTCATTCTCCTATTCGATCGTTCGTCCGTCCAATCCAATTCAATTTTTTTTTTCATAAAGCCTTTGTAGGGTCAATCCCGATAATAGTTTGGAGAATAAAACTGCTTAATTACGAACAATCCAAACCATGAGACAAAAGTCCTAAATTAAAATAAACGGTATGATGGTAGTCTTATAGATCAGTGACACATTATTTTTTAGCTTTGTGAATGAAATGGGGTTTAACGTCCTACTATTATGCACGTAACCTGGGCTAATGGAAAACGGACATATGCCATACAGTGTGCTATGAGGGAAATTTTGCCCGGGCAGCGGCGCTACCGCCTACTCTCATATCGAATTCCAACTGCCAAGGGATCTTTTACGTGCACTCCAATGCGTACACGGGACCTCGGTTTTTTGTCCCATTCGAACCACTAGGCAGCTGTCCTTATCAGGCCGGAAAATCGAGATGAATTTTCTCGGCCAATGCAGGGATCGAACACCCGACCTCCAAACTAGCGAACCAGCGCCTTATCCTCTTAGCCACCGTGATCCCCCTCTAGCATTGTATGTCGCTAAATAAGTGCATAGGATGCCACGTGCACAGCCACTTCCTTATGCGGAGGGAGAGATAGAGCGAAATGGGGTTTAACGTTCACTCGACACATACTGGGATATTTGGGAGTAACATGGTTCAAGTTTATTTCAATAATTCGCCTGCGCGTAGAATATTTAGCAAACCCGGAAAAAAACAGCTACCATTTCATTTTCGTCTCAATGACAAACCTTAACAACGCGCATTCCCACCCCCCCCCCTTTGAGCTACGGAAGAGCTGGGTTGTGGAGGGGTTTACTGAGACGTCGCCCTCCACCCCAAAGGCAGTCTATACATTTATTTAGATATTTAAAGTCAATGGTAGAAATTCGTGCTTGAGCCATGCCCATTCAGATTAATATATATAAAACACTGAATTCTATCACTGTATATACATAAATAGATATATAGAGATGGGGTTAAACGTCCACCTCGACACAAACTAGGTCATTTCGAGACTCACATTTGGGATGAAACCGGACGACCCACAGAAAACCCACCAGGTAAGACAGGCCTTGCCACGTTCACGTACAACCGAGGATTCGAAACGACACCAGCTGACTCAATGACAGGCTTTATGATACAGCCATATATCTTATGTTTATTTACCCCTCAACTCTCCATTTGATTACGAAACCCTTTAATATATTTTGAAATTTTTTTTATCCTTGCTTTTTGCTGAAATATGAACAGGTTTAGGGGACGCCAAGGCCGTTGATCTGCTATCTCCACCTCCCAGGAGGCAAGTCCATAAATAATTTTCAAAGGGGATTTCTGGTATGCACTTAGATAATTTACCGCCCCAAAGAAGTGTCGCCCCCGGGCATGTGACCCCCTAAGCCCCCCCCCCCACACGGCACTTTACAGCTTTAAATGTGTGTAAGGATGTAAACGACTGCTTGTATTATTTTGGGATAAAGTATATTTCACAAACTATCCGAAATATAATCTAGGCCCATCGCAACCCTTCTTAGCAAGAGATTCATTTGAATTATCAATTTACATAACTTCTCTTGAATTCAGAATTTTCGTATAAAACTAATTACCGTCTTACAAAAGGGCAAAATGGGGGTTCCTTTTGTATGATTTCATTTGAAAATTAATGGTACATTATCATATAGTTTGAGTATGTTAAACTGGGGATCTTTGCCAAAATAAAACCCAAGGGCATGTTTTCTATGCGCCATAATTGGAAATGGTAGAATTTTTCAGACCGCCTGAGGATCACGGTGGTTAAATGGTTAACGCGCTGGTTCGCTGGCCAGGAGGTCCGATGTTCGATCCCTGCATTGGCCGAGAAAGTTCATCCAGATATTCCGGCGTGGTTTCCTTCTTGTCAGTGATGCAGGATGAAGGGCCTGGCAAGGACAGTCGTCTAGTCGTTCGGATGGGACGAAAAACCGAGGTCCCGTGTACACACTGGCGTGCACGTAAAATATACCTGGGCAGTTGGAATTCGATTTAGCACAATATATGGTGTGTGCCCAGGGGCACCGGAATGTATACCCATGCCCTAATGATAAAAGATTTCAACAAGTCTATTCATTTGTAAATGATAGATATGTTATTGCTCTCTGATCAGGCGCGAACCGGCTCTCGCACTCTCATTATGAGCTATCAGTGAATGCCTTGGTCACATCTCTATTTACATTATCATGTATTTTAAAGGGTTTTATGTTGGAATTCGGAATACTAGAGGCGCTCTAAACAGCGTTCTCGGAATTGACAACTTTCAATGTTTTCTAGACCACCGACCCCCTATTTTTTTGGTACCATGGACCTCGCGCCGTTCCGGCGCCCCTGCGTATGTCCGTCTTAATTAGCCCAGTATGGGAGCAGAAGAGTAGGACGTTCATTTCATTTCATTTTTGCCCGGATACACAGTTATTGCAAATTGAATTACGGAATGAATGAATAAGATAATATAAAATGAATATTGAAATTGGAAGAAATGAAATTTTGAAATTTTAAAATTGAAACTGAAGCTATGATAATATAATAAAAGACTATGTTAGAAGTATAATTAAATAATGATGTGTTGACGTGCTAAGTGTTGTGTATGATCCACGTCGTGTAATTACATCAGTAGGGTATCTAACACACAGCTTACTAGTCAATGACGTGTTTGACAAACCTTGTCAACATCACAGTAGTCGATATAAAATCACCACGCCATGTTTATCATGGTGACACCACGTCACATAATCAAAACGAGAGAGGGAGAGGAAGAGGGAGAGAGAGAGAGAGGGAGAGAGAGAAATGAAATGGATTGGGGCTTAATGTTCTTTCTTTCCTATTACTCCTAAACTGGACTAATGAAGACGAGAATACGCCATACAGTTTGCTACGACCTACTCTTATATCGAATTTCAATTGCCAAGGTATCTTTAACGTGCACGCCAATATGTACACAGGACCTCGGGTTTTCGTAACCATCCGAACGACTAGACAGTTGTTCTTGTCAGACCATCCGTCCTGCATCACTGACAAGGGGAAACTATGCCGGAACGCCTATGTGTACACGGGACCTCGGTTTTCGTCCCACCCGAACGACTGGGCAGCTGTCCTTGTCAGGCCCTCCGTCTGCATCACTGACAAGAGGAAAACACGCCGGAAAATCGAGATGACTTTCTTGGCCAATACAGGGATCGAACACTCGACCTCCAGACTTGCGAACAAGCGCCTTACCCACTTAGCCACCGTGATCCCTAAATACAATACAAAATATCTTAACAAACAGTGTTTTTAAATTTTTTAATCTTTTCTGTACTAAAAATGTATCTGAACTTGTAAACCTTGGTAGAGTTTTATATTTCTCTAAATAAAATAAGAAGAGATAAAGAGATTAAACGGAATATTAACAATTAACATACCGTCGTTCTACTCTCTATATCATGATTCTTGTTTGTAATTCCGTGGTTTTTTTTATTAGTATATATTGATAAAGTAGTGTATACTTTTGTTTTGTAAATATTTTGTATATATTTTTGTTTTGTAAATATTTTTGTTTTTTCCGGGATGTCTGTGACTCAAGGGTAATAGAAACTTGAAACTTGAGTTGTACTTATTGTTAACTAATAATACGAATATACTTTATATAATATTTTAAAACGCCAAGTAACAAAAAAATACGAATATACAGCGGTAAACTAATCTCTCGGCCATGATCGGTATAATCAACAAAAATAAACGAGTAAAACTTATATATTATAATGTCAACTAACAAAATAATCTCGGTCATGATCGGTGTAATAAAAAAAAATCAACGAGTAAAACTTATTTAATTTATTCTATACATTATTGTTATCTAAAATATAAAGTTCTTAACAGTGTGTTTAACAGTTTATTTTAGTCAGGTCACAAACCCCAAATCCGTGACTATATCTAATAGAAGGGATCCTAGTGAAGATACGTTTAACAGTTTTTTTTAATTGCCCTTATAATTTCAAATTTAATAAATAAAAAGCGAATTGTATACATTAATAATTACATGGATATGAAACATTTTAAATATACCACAGTTTGCTCAAATAAAAAGGGCGTTGCCATGTCTAACCTATGTTAACTTCGCATTTAATTTTATGGTTATTTTTCACATAAATTTGGTATGATCGTTAAAGGGACAATATCACTCTTGCTGGATTGACAGGCCTAGAATTTATTTTTAGCCTTATTCTAACTTCTAGATGTTTAAGTGTCCTATGTAAATTATCCATTACATCATATTTTACTTGTCCAGAGGGTTCGGAAATATGTTTAAATCCAATTTACATTTGAAAGTGTTTACGTAAAGCTTTTCCAATTTTTATAATTAGGTGTTCTAAGATGGTTCTAAACCTAGAATGTTATTGGGGCTTTAAATAGACATCTGTTGTTTTAAAGATATTCAATTTTGAAATCGGCTTAGAAATGATTAATTTTCGTCATAAATCTAAAAAGTTCTCAGTTTGCTTAATCTGCATTACAAAATTTTTGGCACGCAAATAGCTAAGTTAGTGTTTAATAAAATTATGGTAGTTTTTTCATTGTGCCAGTAATAATGCTGGGGGGAAAAGTTGGAGGTAGGCAAAGATGCCAGAATTAACATTGAAGTCAATGGGAAAATTTATGGTGGTCTGCCTCCAACTAAGGTTCAGACCACAATTAACTACTGATGTAACTAGACTTATCACTATCTAAATATATCATTAGCAATGAGTAGACTTTGCCGCTCATGTCTGTGTAGTTTATGAAAAATAATATTATATCTTCGACCCACAAAACAAAGAAAAAGATTGGAGCGGGTTTTTTCGTTATTGGCAGCTGTCAAATAAACTGGTTATTCGCGATCGAATGAATCCACCCCTATTCTAGTTTTTTTGTATCAGAAATGACCACAACCAGACTGCAGAAGCATATTTCTATGCAGAAACAAAGAAGCAAGAGAGAAATGGGGTTTAACGTCCACTCGACATAACAGACACAAAAAAGACGAGCTACTTTACTCATCGTAACGACCAAAACAAATTCAGATACTATTTTTAGATCCAACAATATACTTTCCATAAATATATTCAAAAATGGGAAATAACCACACGATAAATTTTTTCTGGGAACCCATCTGGACACAGCTCCCAAATATTTCTACGCCGTCATCCACGAGACAAGTGCCAAAGTTATTTTTAGTTCTTCCCTCCCTTTTCCCCATTTTGCATGGCGATTATTGTTGCATGACTCTTTGGTATTGAATGGAATAAAAAGTTTCTCTCTCCCTTTTCCATGGCAATTTTTGTTGACTTTTTGGTGTAGAATCGAATAAAAGGGTTTAAATATGATACATTTTCTGCCAGGTTTTGGTGAATATTCATGATTTTCGGGCGGATACGAGAGTTGTGAGGTTGGTTACGTTGAAATGTAGGGCCGGGAATTGCAGGTGTACTTGTCTCTACTTCCGGCTTGAGCACCTCAAGTGTTTCATGAAGAACCACACACGTCCTGTTGAGCAAGAGTTTGCCACGTGTTGCTTCATCTGTGCTAGAAAGCGTTCTGTCCAACGAAAATTTGGGGAAAAGTTACAGTTGGTCTAAGAGACGAGAATTTACGTTAAAGTCAATGGGACAATCTTTAGTGTTCTGTGGCCACCTGTTCAGGTAAATGGGTATATATGTATAGAGAGAGAAATGGGGTTTAACGTCCACTCAACACGACTAGGTCATTTCGGGACTAACATATGGTTTAATTTTATTTCAATAATTCGATTGCGCGTAGGGGTCTTTAGCAGTGGAAGGAAACCCACGAGGTTGAGAAGGCGCCCCTTTCTCCATGCCACATATGCTCACACCAGGGCTCGAAACCACAGCCGCAAGCCAGAGGTGGTCGGCCAGTTAGAAGTCGAGCGCGTCACTCTAGACCACTAGGCCATCCCAACACCCCGTTTTACAGATAAATTATTAATCATCATTTAAATACGACGTCTATAAACAACTTGTCCAAAACAACTATAAAAGAAATTTAACGAAAAGGTAATAAGCAACATCTTTTGACTGAACACCAAATAAAACCCAAGTCTGAAAATCTAACAAAGAAAAGCCATTATGAAACACGTCAATAATTGAATTTTTAATGTACAAATTAAAAAAACAGTTAATTCACGCCTCTCTAAAAAATATATGAATTAACACTCTCTGACGTAGATTTTCATACAGGACATATATCATCATCAACTTTAATTATTTTTAGAGAGGGGTGAATGAACTGTTTTTTATTTGTACATTTAAAATGTTAATTACAAAGAGGGCCATCCATAAAACCCGTACGCTTGAAGGGGGGGGGGGGGGTCACGCCAAAAGCGTAGAGGGGGGGGGGAGGTCATTGGCAAAACGTACGTACGCTTATTTTTTATTTTTTTAACTCTAATTTTGAGACGTGCGCACTTCCCTCACGCACGTTCGATACGTGCGGCTTTCCTGATATTATTGTTATATAGTCATTGTATATGTATCAGTATAGATGTTTTCACAACGGTATTCGCAGGCTCAGACATTCGCTCAGACGAATGAACAAACTTGGGATGACGAATGAATCAAACTTCGTTTAATGCAATTTTGGAGATGGGGGCATCTTCTGCTTCGTCTCAGACTGCCTTGTCATGCTCTATCTGTTTAGTACAAAAGACGACCTGTGGATCCATACGTCAGACCTTTGACCTGGCCAAGAATTCAACGCACTCTGACATGCGCAAACACATCGCGAGATGGCTTTTACTTGCGATTCCCGGTCCCAGGGTTAAACACTAGTTAAAAGTTAAAATCCGTTTAATTATATATCTGACTCCTCCTGATTTATACGATTGTTTTCTCGGGATTGCGTAGGGGCGTACAGGGGGGGGGGTATGCCAAAAGCGTACAGGAGCGTACAGGGGGAGAGGGGGGGGGTCTGAATTTTACCCTTTTTAAGCGTACGTACTTTATGGATGGCCCTAAGTCATTCACGTAGAATCTAATCGACACGCCCATCACGAAACATGCGTTAACAGTAGGCCAATAACACGATTTAAAATACAGATGTGACGTAAATCCAAACTATGAAATTTAAAATGTTAATTACAAAGTAATTCACATACAGTAGGTCAATGACCCGATATGAATTGGATGAATGTTGTATCATAAGGTCTGTCAGAGAGTCAATCGGTGTGGTTTCAATTCCAGCGAAGCAATGAATAAAATTAAACCATATATTAGTCCAAAAATGACCAAGTTTGTATCGAGTGGACGTTTAAACCCATCTCTCTCTCTCTCTCTCTCTCTCTCTCTCCCTCTCTCTCCCCCTCTCTCTCTCCTCTCTATTTCTCTGTATCTATGCGAGTGTAACACTATCGTAGTGATAACAGATAACAGTTTCGTAGATATAGGATTTATTTACATGAGGTATCTAAAACAGCTTCGGTTACATACATTCAACATGGATACAACATGGATACTATTACGGGAACTAAGACTTCTACAGGAACACATCTACATAAAACAACATTTACTATTCTGCCCCCCTGCCAAGGCAGCGAGCGGCTGGTCCATACACCCGTCCATACACCCGTCCAAGCCTTTCTTCTCCAGCGGCTCCTCGCTTACTAACTGCTAGGGAACTCCTCAATATACACCCTTTGCAAACATGGTCATATCTGCAAATTGTCTCTTTTATCTCGTCACGGCATGTACATAATCCCTTGAAGTCGTTTGGATCTTGTACACAGAACAAATTGAATAAATTAGATATTAAATAGATCGTGCTTTGACAGCAGTCTTTATAGAGATGAAAGTCAAAATCATGTATTGTCAAAACTAGCAGAGTTCATTAAGTTCTATGCACCTAAATCATAAATGATATCGCTGTGTTACACGAGTTGTGAAGCCACGGTGGTTCAGTGAGTATGGGACTGGCTAATAAACCAGGAAGTCAGAGGTTAGCCAGAAAATAATGTTAAAACCCCCACCCCAACCCCTAATAAAAAAAACCCAAAGCCCCCTCCCCCCACAACAAAAATTAATTATTACCGGAGATGAATTTAAAGAGGGTCCGGTCCGAGTTGTCTTCAGGGTTGTATGCGACAAGGAGTAGGGTCACCTGTCAAACCTCGTTGGTGTAATGCGGATACTCCAGTTTCCTCCCACTGCTAAAGACCCCTACGCGCAAGCGAATTTTTGACTAGCGGCTAAGCGAATATTCACTGCAGATCAGTGCGACATCAAGCTCTTAAAGGGACAATACCACTCTTGCTGGCTTGACAAGTTCAGAAAAAAATAGCCTTATTCTAACTACTAGATGTTTAGGTGTCCTACCTGTTGTGTAAATTATCCATTAGATCCTATTTTACTTGTCCAGAGGGTTCGAAAATATGTTTAAATCCAAGTTGCATTTGAAAATATTTACGTAAAGTTTTTCAAACCATGTACATGTAGTTGAATTTTTCAAAGGTGTGTTAAGATGAAATTTGTATCATTTTGTAATTGAAATATTGTAAAATAGTACAATTTGTTGACCAGAATAAAGATTGGGACATATTATTCAGTTACAACAGGAGTGGTATTGGCACTTTAATAACGCTGGGGATCTTGTCAACCCGACCATTAGGGGAACCCTTATATTTTTGTCCCGTATGAGCTCCATGGGTGTTGCTCGGGGAATCCAGTATTTTTCGAGTAAGATTGGATGTTTATACTTTCCATATATACCAAAATTCCCATACTTTTATTGGATATACCTTAATAATTGTAATATTTTGCGGACGAAGGATAGCTTATTTAAAATAATTAAAGTTGATGATGATGTATGTCCTGTGTGTAAATCTACGTCATAAAGTGTTAATTTATATATTTTTTAGAGAGGTGTGAATGAACTGTTTTTTATTAAAAATTCAATTATTGACGTGTTTCATAATGGCTTTTCTTTGTTAGATTTTCAGACTTGGGTTTTATTTGGTGTTCAGTCAAAAGATGTTGCTTTTAACCATTCCGTTAAATTTCTTTTTAGTTGTTTTTAAACGACAAGCTGTTTATAGACGTCGTATTTAAATGATGAATAATAATTTATCTGTTAAACAGGCATTATGTTAGAGCTAAATCGGCCTATTACAGATCTTTCTTTAGGCTTGAAATTATATTTAATTAATTAATTAGACATTAATTAACGTATCCAGACCATAACAACTCTCGATGTCATCGCTAGCCTGCGATTAGTAGTGGATTATGATCCGATTTACTGCATAACTTTCCTTCACGATTTAATAATAAAATTGATAATCAAGACTATGAATGAATGAAATGTGATTTAACGTCCTACGCTTAAACACCTAACCTGGGCTAATTGAGTCATGTTTCAACACCCCATGTTATAGGGAGTAGGGTCGTCTGTCCAACTTCGTGGGTTTTATCTGGACCCCCGTTTACCCCACTGGTAAAGACCCTACGCAAAACGAATTATTATGTCAAAATTGAACCAATTGTAAATATCGAATGGCGTAGTTGTGTAGAGTAAACTTGAACACACACTGGGCCATATCGGGACTAGCGTATTGATTTTAATAGAGAAAGCGATAGGGTTAACGTCCATTCTACATAACATAGGCCATATCGGTACTAGTGTATTGATTTTAAAAAAACCCAAACACGTACAAGGCTATATCGGGACTATATACAGTTGGCGGTAGTTTTTTCTTTGATGCCAATAGCAGTTTTATCTCATAACAACCTGTCATGACGTCACCTTAGGTTGACATTTTCGTTCCATATCAACGGCTGATGACCTCATGACAGGTAGATATTTTTAGGCAAAATCAACGGCTGATGACGTAGATGATCGAATAATACAAAACACACAGATACAAATTTCTATTTTTTCTCACAATTAAAAATCGCTATGTTACAGTTTGTAACATTCAGGACCGAAATAGACGGCATATTTAAATCGGTTATCCATACTTCATGTCGAAGATATCTTTCAGAATTTTCTTTCCGTCCACACACTCCTAGATTTGAAAGTATTTATCGTCCAAGAGTTCCTTTATTATTGTTGGGTACAGTCCACTTAAAACAGCCGGTCAAATCCTTCTCTAAACACAGCGAAAACCTTCAATCAGGGTTCACTGTCAGAATATTTCGATTTTACTCTAAACTATTTTCCATTATTTTGTGATTTTTTTCGAGGTATATTACACAAAACTACATAGACAGCAGAAATTAATGAGACATAAAATTAATGAAGTTTAAGCTAAAAGTATGTTGGCTAAAAGGGATTGATTATTCGTCTGACTTCGTATTACTACCCTTTTTGTTTTTGCTTGCAATTAAATATTCCAAAATGGTGACGTATAAACAAAAACATGCACGTAATTGCACGTGATTAATTCGGTAATGTTCGTTATTTGACGGAAATTACCGAGCAGTTATCCAATCATTGTTGTTTTTAAATGGAAGAATCCATTCAATCTTTAGGGTGAAATGGCGTATTATATGTAGGAAAAAGTCCTACTCTGTCTCGGATTGGTATGGTATCCCAAACGTAACAATTTACTTGGTGGATGTTTACAAGGCCCCGAGTTTACAAAGCTTTCCCAGATTTAAGTTGCGGATTTACCCAACCTTAAATCACAGTTTATAAGAAATATCTTTGATCCATAAACACAAACTTTGCACATATTTTCTTATTAGGTTATTTAATACTTTAAGACGTGTTATAGAGGGCCAAAGTCGAACTTTGTTGAGTAAATTCTTTACTAAAGTCTGAGAATGCTTTGTGAACTCGGGGCCCGGTCGCTGTTTACCAGGTGGCTGTTTACAGGTGGCTGTTTACACGGTGGCTGTTTACACGGTGGCTGTTTACCAGATAGATGTTTACCGGATGTCTGTTTACCCGGTGGCTGTTTACCAGATAGATGTTTACCCGGTGGCTGTTTACCAGATAGATGTTTACCCGGTGGCTGTTTACCAGATAGATGTTTACCCGGTGGCTGTTTACCAGATAGATGTTTACCCGGTGGTTGTTTACCAGATATCTGTTACCCGGTGGCTGTTTACCAGATATCTGTTTACCCGGTGGCTGTTTACACCAGTGAGTGGCTGTTTACCGGATAGCTGTTTACCTAGTAACAATTTACCGGATGGCTGTTTACACCAATTGGGGGGGGGGTGTTTACCAGATATATGTTTACCAGTGCGGAAAAAGAACTTGAAAGTAAACCTTGAATAAGATTATACACGAGGTGTTATTAAAAACGAATTTAATATAAGTAGTATACATTAGTAACTATACCATTAACAGGTGATTAACGGGCCCCGTCGAGGTTTTTTTTATATCGTTTTCAATCTTTTTGTAAAATTTATTTTCAGGAATAAATCACTCTTGACATTGATTGACGATAATCATAAACAGATTTAGAAAATATAATTGTTTTGTATATTTTGTAATGAGATCATAATAATAATAATAATAATAATAATAATATCAGTATTTGTATAGCGCATAAACACTGCTTCCACAGTTACTAATGCGCTTAGAGTTCACTAGATTTGTTCTCGATTTCTATATCACAAAGGACTTTCGAAAAGGAAAGTTTTGAGTTTGATCTTAAAAACAGATAGAGATGACTCTTAGCGTATTTGTAATGGGAGCTGATTCTATAGAAATCACAGGAATATAATTAGATTTCTGACTACTTAAAAATATCCAAAGGAAGTGGTGTTGCTCACTGAATAAGACATTGGTTCGCCTCCGGAGTTTGTCCGAGAAAATTTCTCTGGCTTCTCTGGTGGGGTACAGGTTGGACGATCGTGTACACAGTGGCATATGTACCGAAAACAAACCTTTGAAGTCGAAATATCAGTAAGTCATCGCGCCTTGTTCTCCTAGCACACCATGTGGCGTACCGTATTTCCTCGAATACAACCCCGGCCTCGATTACAACCCGGTGTCACAGTTTCTGTTGGTCGCTGGTGTGTGTTGGTTCCTGGCGCATGCGCAGTTGTAGGAGTCATCTCACACTGTTACCGACACAGTGTGTGTTGACTCCCCGTGATAGGATGACCCCTACGATTTTCTTACGGTCAGATTGGTTTCTACTATTATCTACCAATATATAGTATTACTACTGACAGTAGCCGAGGATGCTGAGTTTCTATTGTTTGTTTATTTCATTTAAAAGGAAAAATACAAATTAACGATCTTATAAAAATTGAAAAATTCCCGTCCACATGCAGAAACAGAAAAAATAATTGCCCCTTGGTATAAACGCAGAATTTGGGTGTTTCATGTTCAAGAAATAGTGGTATTTTCAGATTTAGTTTCAGATGTAGATCCCTAGTTTCTATAAAAACGGATGTTACCGGTTTTCGGATAGAGGCCAAAGCCGATAAATATCCGATACTTATAGTAACTAGTATAGTAGATCCCATGGTTTGCATGATAAAGTATTTGTATTTGACAAATAAAAAACATCATAGGCAACTTGTAAAATTTTTATTATGTACAAAATTAAAATAATGATTCAGAGAAATCCCAATCATATACAGGCCAATATTACACTAAAAACAACGGCAACAAATCACGAACGATAGAACAATTAATCTCAAGCCAATTAACTTAAATCCGTTGATCGTGTAACTACTGATCACTAAAAAAAACAGCTAATCACGATAACAAGTATGTTTATTAATGACAAAACTCTAACTAAGTACATAACACTTTTTCCTGAAGTGATCAGTTATTTGAGTTATGAGGAACCATCTCACAATGGCGGAAGTGGATGAAGCTGTGTTGTCCGTGTTGCTAACGCAAACATCCGTCTCAGACATGCGCAAGTGCCCAGGAACCAACACACACCAGGGACCAACAGAAACTGTGACACCGGGCCTCGAATAGAACCCGGGGGTAAGGGGGTGTTGAGATAAATACAACCCGGGTCTCGAATAGAACCCGGGTCTCTAATATAACCCGGGTCTAACGTAAAAACTGAATAATCCCTGTCAAAAAATAAATTAATTGATGATCGCTGCACAGGAAGAAGAATTGTCTCATATCACGCACAGAGAATTAAGCCTTCGTATTTGCAAGACCGACCCAGTCTGCTTGTTTTACTTGTCAAATTGTCACTCTTATAGAAGATTATGGAGCATTAATTTGGGTCTGAAAAAAATACAACCCGGCTTCGATTATAACCCGGGCCTCGAATAGAACCCGGGGGTCGGGGGGTGCTGAACGAAATAGAACCCCGGGGTTGTATTACCCTAGTCGGTAAAGACACATGATCATGAGGTTAAACCTCCTATTCGTTTTATATACAAAGTACAATTTCGCCTAACACAACTTTTTAAAAATGAGAGTAAAGGCGGAAATGATTGAATGTAAATCAGTTTATATACATTCATATTACATTATTATATGCGTTGTGACCCAGTTGTATCAATTTCTAGGTCCCAAATATTAGCGATCTGGCTCCTTTACGTAGTTTTTTTTAAATTATTTTTAAAAATTGCGCCCAAACAAAAACAACCTGCACTATTCAAAGACAGAGAGGGAGAAATGGGGTTCAACGTCCACTTGACAGAAACTATGTCATTTCGTGACTAACATTTTTTAATTTTATTTCAATAATGCAGTGGGCGAAACCTGGAGCACCCGGCGAAAACCCAAGAGCTTGGACAGGCGACCATACTCCTTGTCACGTTCAACCGGGGATTCGAATGACAGACCATTCGGCCACACCCCCGCCTAATTCAAATACAACGACAGACAATATTCAAATACAACGACAGACAATATTCAAATCGATAAATTTGAACTTAAGCTCGACTAATACAACAACCACAAAAGCAAACATTTTCAAGGATTGGTGCCGGGGGGGGGGGGAGCCGTATGGTCCGGGGGAAACCCACGAGATTATGGGATCGAAATCACGTCAGTTGAGTCAATGGCTGACTCTGTGACAGACCTTGTGATCTAAAGAGAGCACGTTAAACCATTCGCGCGCCCCACCCCAAGGAGCGCAATGGTCTGCTTTGAACATAAGGAGTGGGGATGGTTAGCGTGCGCGCGCTGTATTATAAAGCCTGTCATTAAGTCAACTGGCGTGGTTTCGAATCCACGATTGTGCGTGACAAGGAGTAGGGTTGCTTGTCCAACCTAGTTTGTTTTCTCCGGGTCAATCGCACTGTATTATAAAGCCTGTCATTAAGTCAACTGGCGTGGTTTCGATTCCCCGGTTGTGCGTGACAAGGAGTAGGGTTGCTTGTCGAACCTAGTTTGTTTTCTCCGGGTCAATCGGTTTCCCCCCACTGCTAAAGACCCCATCAATTTGATTTACAAAGTTAAAGACAGCCGACTTTTATCCTTGTCCAAGATGACTGAAAGTTGAAAGGTCAGACCGCTATAGTTCAATGGGTGACGTTTACCAACAAATTAAGATGGCGTTTATAACGTCAAAAAAGATTACTTCTGTATCTATTTAAACTAAGTATGAAATATTTGTTATCCAGATATACTTCAAACACCTTTATTTATTTTTCTTATACTTTAAAAAAATGTTTTAGAATTTATTTTGTCGGAGGAAAAAAGTTAATATTTGGCAGAATTAAGAAGCATAGATGTCGTCTTTATCAGTGATACTAGCGGCCAAGCGAATATTCACTGCTGGATCAGTTTTGGGTCCCCATATGTAAATTAACACGAAATGTGCGACTGGGAAACCAAGCCTAAATTGTACGGAGTGATATTAGGTTATTACCTGAAAGTATGACGTAATCTCAAAAATAACGAAAATATCACTTACTGGCAATTAAAATGTTAATCCACATGAAAGGTGAGAGAGTTGGAAACCAAGCCTACGGAATGATATCAGAAATCACATCAATTTAAGAATGACATTTCTGGTGGCCAGTGTACTTAATAATGTTGGTTTGCGCCGAATGACCCCTAATTAATTAGAAATTTAATTAACATGAAAGGTGCGACATTAGAACAGGGAGTAACATATTATTATTATATTATCATTTATTACAAACTTTATATACCGCTCCCTTCACAGGTGTGTTCAAGGACACTTTACAGTGTAACAAAAACATACATTCAAAACGTAAATAACACCAACAGTGCTAAAAATACATGTAGGGAATGAGCAAAGGATTCACGACCACTAGCTTGAGAATGAATATTTAGTTGGTAAATGGAGAGAGAGAGAGAGAGAGAGAGATGGTTTAACGTCCACTCAACACAACTAGGTCATTTCGGGACTAACATATGGTTTTAATTTTATTTCAATCATTCGCTTGCGCGTAGGGGTCTTTAGCAGTGGGAGGAAACCGGAGTGCCCGGGGGAAACCTACGAGGTTGAGAAGGCGCCCCTATCACCATGCCACATACGCTCACACCAAGGCTCGAAACCACAGCCGCAAGCAAGAGGTGGCTGGCCAGCTAGAGGTAGAAGCGCGGCACTGTAGACCACTAGGCCATCCCAACCCCAAGTAGGTAAATGGTTTTAAGAACAACAGATGTGACTAATAACCCTAACAAATCCGTGACCAGTACCATAAGCCCACAATTCTAAGTTTCCTCATAGTAACAGGGATACATTAACTACCACCCACTTCCGATCTATCAAAATGTCGTCATCAAGAATCTGGAAGGGTGTCTCGATAAGGTCAAAAAATGGATGTCATCCAATATGCTTAAACTATTTAATGAAAAAACTAGGTTTTTTCTTGTGGGTCCTGCTAACAGAGTTAAGAAATGTGACATTCGATCGATCAACATCGGAAACACCGAAATTCCTGTGTCTAGAACTGTAGGAAATCTTGGAATTCTTGTCGATTATCCTCTCGATTTTAAAAAAAAAATGTGAACAACATCTGTTAAATGTGTCATGTTTATCGCCGAAGGTTGAAACCTTAGCTCGATCCTTCGCCCTGTCCCAAATAGACTATCGTAATGTGATACTAACTGGTATTGATACGAACGGACAGATTGCAAAACCCCAAAGATTACAAAACCGCGCTGCTTACATTGTCACAAAAACTAAATTAAGATCAACTTTAAAATTATCGTTAACCTATCAACCGATAAACAAATCCTCGCCAGGTTACCTTCAAACTCTAGTGTCACTGTGTCAACCTAAACGATCATTAAGATCCGAAGGGAAACTGTTATTGGATGTACCTGTCTATAATGCGAATCTGTGTCGTTTTTTAAATCTAAAGTGAAAACTTGGTTGTTCAGTTATTATCATTAATGCTCCAAATAGTAAGTGCAGGGGGAGTGGGGGCTGCGCCACATATGATTTACACAAAAGACAAATATAAACGACAAGACATCATACTGAGAAACAACAAATAAAAAACCCCAATTCAACCAGAGTGAATGGATCTGGGGGCTAGCCGTAAGCCTTCAATGCACTGTACAGTGAGAACATTTTCTAGCTCCTAGTGTATTCCCTAGTGGATTGAATAGTTGCGCGATACAAATATTATTATTATTTTATACTAAGAGTCATTTATAATATATCACTATGTCATATTATTGCAGATATCAATCAAGACCCAATTAACCCGGGCAGTGTGAAGCTCGATTTTCGTTTTTGGTTTTTTGACATTGGTGAATATCGAAAAACAACTAGGTCCTTTTTCGATATTGGCGAATGTCGAAAAACGAGCTACTTGATTTGATGGATGTATATCTACAGAATGTCTCCAAAACTCATTTGATTAAATCAGTTTTGTAAAACGAACTAAAGATGTCATAAATGATGACGTCTTAGCAGTGGATTCACATAAAAACTGCTATTTCTCGTTGTTTTTTGATATTGGCCAATCTCGAAAATATTCAAACTTGAATATCTAAAAAGCAGATTTGATGAATGTATATCTACATAATGACTCAAAAACACATTTTATTAAATCAGTTTTGTAAAACGAACTAAATATGTCGAAAATGATGATGCCTGAGCAGTGGATTCACATAAAAAAACTGTTCTTTCTCGTTGTGTTTTGATATTGGCGAATCTTGAAAAACGAGCCACTCATTTTTCGTTCATGCCAATGTGTACACGGGACCTAGTTATTTTTATCCCATCCGAACGACTAGACAGCTGTCCTTGCCAGGCCTTCCGCCCTGCATCACTGACAAGGGGGAACCACACCGGAAAATGCAGTTGGAAATCGATATAAGAGTAGGACGTAACGCCGCTACCCGGGCAAAAATTCCCTTCATAGCGTACGGTATAGCGTATGCCTGTATTCTTCAGGGTCCCTTGCCCCGAAATGACCTAGTTTGTATCGAGTTGACGTTAAACACCATCTCTCTCTCTTTCTCTTCATTTGCCTAGTTTAGGAGAAGAATAGTAGGGCGATGACCGCGGCCCATTTCATGAAATACATTCCTGTACATGACACACTCTATTTTCTCTTCTAAAATGATTGCGTGTATCGACAGAACGGGTCTCAGATACTATGACGATGGACTCCCGCTGTTAATTAAACCTCATTCGGCAAACCTCGACAGATTCCGGTACTCTCCGTAACCTACATCTAGACTCAGATGTATGATAGTAATTGATATGTTCCTACGACCATACATTTGCGATGCGGCTAGTCAACTGCCGATTTACTTCAACCGGAAAACGTGCCGCTTTCACAAAATAGTCCCAAAATGGCGTCTTTTCTAGATATAATCTCTATGGGGGCAGCCATTTTTTAGTTTGTTGATATAATCTCCATGGCCATGGGGGGAGCCATTGTTTATCCGGGTCCTTTAAAATAGTTCCAAAATGGCGGACTTCATCATACAGCCGAGTCCCATTCGGCAAACCTCGACAGATTCCGGTACTCTCCGTAACCTTCATCTAGACTCGGATGTATGATAGTCATTGATATGTACCTACGACCATACATTTGCGATGCGGCTTATCGACTACCGATTTACTCTAACAGGAAAACGTTCCGCTTTTACAAAAAAGCCCCAAAATCTGGCTAAGCTGTCCACACCCGTTGGTGGAGTCGTCCACACGACTTAGTATAATTTCTTGACACATAATAATGTATTTGTAAATAGTATAGTTTTTCTATCGGTAAATAAACAACATAGTAAATAATTTCTGGATATTGTAATTGTAATACGTTTTTTGGAGTCGTCCACACGATGTATTTTTAATTAGTATAGTTTTTTCTGCGTGGTCACCCTTTCTCCCGGCAAATAAACAACAAAGTAAATCGTTTTATTCCATAAATAACAAATTCATTAACAAATTCATAAACATATTTAGTTGTGGACGACATCACTTATAGTTGCTGACGACATCACCAATGCCTTGTGGACGACTCCACCAACGGTTGTGGACGACTTCGCTTGTGGACGACTTGACTGGCACCCATCTCCTGGGGGCAACCTTGTTTATCCGGGTCCTTTAAAATAGTTCCAAAATGGCGGACTTCATTATACAGCCGAGTCTGGATATAGGGCACCGGAATCTGTCGAGGTTTGCCGAATGAGCCGAGTCCAGATGTAGGGCACCGGAATCTGTCGAGGTTTGCCAAATGAATTAAACCTGCGATCACCAAATAAATTAGCCCAATTTAAGAACAGAATAGTAGAAGGGTTATTTTCTCTTATTGCGTCTATTGACAGAACATAACTACGTTACTGTATGAAGTGTGAACTTCCGCTGTTAAGGAAAACTGCGATCACCAAATAAATTATTAAATTCGATACGCAATTCATTATTTTACAGTTCGTCATAGTTGTGTTGATCGTGCGTAATTTGTTACAAACTGTTATATACGTAGTAGGTCACGTGTTCATTATCTCATTATTAGTCTATTAGAGATCGCTAGATTGGAGAGAGACAGAGGGGGAGAGAAATTGGGTTTATCGTCCACTCGACACAAGTATTCATTTCGGGACCAGCATCGTGGTTTAATAATGTGCATTATCGCATTATTAGTCTATTAGAGAACGCTAGATTGGAGAGAGAGAGAGAGAGAGAGAGAGAAAGAGAGAAATGGGGTTTATCGTCCACTCAACAAATAGGTCATTTCGGGACCAACATATGGTTTAATTTCATTTCAATAATTCGCTTGCGCGTAGGAGTCTTTAGCAGTGGGAGGAAATCGGGGCGGGGAAAACCCACAAGGTTGGACAGGCGATCCTACTACTTGTCACGTACAACCGGGGATTCTAAATCACGCCAGTTGACTCAATGATAGACTTTACGATACAGCGCGCGAACGCTAACCATTCAGCCATCCAAACCCTGCCCCCCTTAGGATTGGGGACGATTAGAGTCAACCATAGACGTTACCCAAACCTACACCCACATATTATATGCTAAGTTATTCAGGACCGTCTCCGAATTTCCACCCAGGTCAGTGCTTATTTGGAGACTCGAACTCTCCCCCAAATTGTTACAACAAAACTCACAATCTATGATTTGGGGCGCCATTTGTAATGAACAAAGAAAATATTATTTCACAAGACTATAATTATTAAGGAAGTAATTAAAAATGGTTAATTCACAAACGACACAATTAAAATAAAAACGTGTACAATAGACCGTCGGACAATTTGGATTGTTCACGTATTTTGCTGAACATAATCGTAGACAACTGTACGTTCTTACTACACTTGGGAATCACGATTGTTAAGTGGGTAAGGCGCTGGCTCGCTAGCCTGGAGCTCGGGTCATCGAGTCCTGCATTATCCGAGAAAGTTCAACCAGAACCGATAGGATGGTGTATTTGACACACAAAAAAACTGTTGCGCTCCTTGAAACTTCAAGTTGAAGCTGCATATGATGGGGCTCTTCTAAGAGTTCGGGGCCAAAGGGAGGTAATCAGGCTTTAACTGTATCCTAGAGACCGGTATTATAATGGGCGTCCTCGCTGAAGGAATTCCCACCAGGTGTCGCTAGTAACAACTCGGTTCAACATGACCTTATCGATGGTAAGATAACCGTATCAGTATTAAATTCCATATGAACGACAAAAACTAACGTTTGTCAACATACGGGTTCGTAATAAATGTACAGGAAAACTGTGCTATAAGGTAAACAATGAGGTCACGTGGGACCGCCTTGCCAATGAGTTATGTCCCTTATCTCTAGCGAGGACGCCCATTGTGTAGCGCTTTGAGAATATATCATAAACTTGGTTTATGGATATAGCGCATTATAAATATAGCCTACTCATAAGTTTTATTATTGTCAGTGATCCAGGACGGAGGGCCTGGCAAGGACCGCTGTCTAGTCGTGCGGATGGAACGAAAACCTGAGGTCCCGTGTACACATTGGCGTAACGTAAATGATCACTTGGCATTAAAGTTGGAATTCGATATAAGAGTAGTCCGTAGTGCCGCTGCCCTGGCAAAAATTTCCCTCATCGCACACTGTATGGCGGTGTATGCGCGACTTTATTAGCCCAGTTTAGGAGCAGAACAGTAGGACGTTAAACCCCATTTCATTTTCATTTCTTACTACACCTTTTTACTTTAAAATAGAATAATACACCCTATCTGTTACATACACTAAGTTGAACTAGATACTTTTATAGTGTGTCAAAAGGATAATTTATTTATTTCACATTTATTCGTACACTTTTACAATATTTACAATATACATACATATATTTAGTCAATGCATAAATAAGTGATTATTTCATTAATATCTTTTTTTGTGAGTAAATTTCGTGCGACTCACGCATATTTATCATATCGACAATTTGACCAGCTCTTTTGAGATCAGACAGATTAACATTATCCCATTTATATATTAGATTTAAATGTTTATTTACTTTTATATTATATAAATCGTATCTAGAGACACTGTATCTGTTACAGACATAACTAATGTTATTACAAGTATTGGACGAGCTTCCATGTAAGGCATGACGGGCACATATTTTAATACATTCATTGTTATTTTGAATTGAACTAATAATCCTGACAAATTAATGGAATAAAAACATTGTGTGTGTACGACATAATACGAATCTCCTTCATAGAGCACACTGTATGTATGGCGTATTTCCGTTTTCAATTGATGCATGAAAGTTTGACTTTAAACCCCATATAATTATTTATATTTTATTCCTGTGTCGTATATTACATTGATATATATATCTACCATAAAGCCCATGGTGACTGTAGGTGACTAGCCCAGGGCCCGAGTTCACAAAGCATTTTCAGACTTCAGTTGAGAATTTACTCAAAATTGTTCCCCTTATTTTAACAAAAATATAGCCTTTTAATACACGTGTGTTGTTTTAATCTATTAAATACACCAATAAGATGCCATGTGCAAATTTATATCTATCATTCTCAACTAAGACAAATAAAGCCCATGTTGACTAGCCCAGTTATCAAATATATACAGTTCTTGTTTGTGTTATCATCTGACTGATGTATCGACTTTTAACCCAAACCTAATGATTTATATAAAAAAA
Source organism: Patella pellucida (assembly GCA_917208275.1). NCBI lineage: Eukaryota > Metazoa > Mollusca > Gastropoda > Patellidae > Patella > Patella pellucida. The sequence continues at coordinate 735,595 of OU795037.1, read as the reverse complement.
CAATCTTCCTTTGTTTTCATGTATTTTCTTCTTTTAATGTAATTTCGTCATGATTATTTCTGAGTTTAGCGTTAAAGACGGGAATGACGTTTGACTTTGACGAATGTTCAGACGTCGAAGACATGATTGGCGGGTAATTGGAGGTAATTAACACGTTCTCGTGACGCGTGATAAATACTGCCAACCAATCACAGACGGGAAGACAAGTGTATAAAAAGACAAGTTGTGCTTCTGTTTTATCATATTCTACATTGGGGTGAATACTCCATACAGAACTGTTTATAATCGGACGTGAAATTATTTCAGAAAACATCATGATCAACTTCAGCATCGACTACCTTACGAGGAAAGAGAACAGGAGCGGCAGCGATTCGGACGGAAGCTCAGGAAGTTCCCCAGCGCCAGAAAGAAGGAATCTCAGTGTAAATAGTCCTTCTGATGCCAGTTCCCCAGAAAGTTCCGATAGTCTTTCACCAAAATCAGAGAACGGAGGCAAAACCGGGAAAGGAAATAGCGACAAGCCAGGTCATTCGTACATCGCCTTGATATCGATGTCTATTTTAAATTCACGAGAGAAGAAAGTTCTTCTAGGAGATATATATCAATATATCATGGATAATTTTCCTTATTATAACAACAAAGAGAAGGCATGGAGAAACAGTATTAGACATAATTTATCTTTAAATGAATGTTTTATTAAAAGTGGAAGAGCTGATAATGGTAAAGGTAATTATTGGTCCATACATCCAGCTTGTATTGAAGATTTTTCACGTGGAGATTTTCGTCGTCGTCAAGCCAGGAGAAGAGCAAGAAAAAGTACCATGGCAGAAATTAATGTGAGTGAAATGCCGATGAGTTACCGATGCAATCTCGGATATGTTCCCATGACGACTTCAGCTTTACCCTATTCCAACAACGCCAATCCTGCCATGTATTACCCATCAACGCCATTTACCTCAAACCCGATGGCACCCGGACTTACCTACTCCCCAATGGTCGGATCAGCAGCAGTGCCGTACGTTCATCCTTCAAACAACCCTCAGAGTTTTCAAAACATATTACACGGATCCCAGAACATATCTTGGTGAAGTCGAGCCACACAGTGAAACAATGTGACTTGTTTTCTTTGGACTTTTAAATTGCCATAAGCTTGACTGCGTGGTCAATGGCATGTGGAGCAACCGTCATCTTTCTGATCCCAGATCGGGAACATTCGGCAGAGCCATAGTCACGCGGGTATGAACTTTATTAACGATGTATTTTAATACAGAGCTCTTCGTTCTTGCTATACGAGCTCAAAAACAATATATATAACATTTCATTGTTCGGAATTTTGACAATATTATGTTGCATTGATGGTTTTATTTATTGTCACAGGGACTTTTGTTATTGGAAATGTAGCCTTGCCTCTTCATTTTTCAAATGAAATCATTAAATGGGCGAAGAGTTCTATTCTACTTAAATTTGGAGCCATTCGATGACCTAGAGAGTTGATTATGGACTTGTCGTGTTTAAATATCATTTGAAGACAATTTTAGTTCTTACATAATGCATATTGAAATGCTTTATTGTGTTATATGTGAATATTATTAAATATGTATGGTCTTATCATGTTTAAATATCATTTGAAGCCAACACAAAGACTAGTATAGACCAGGACCGTAGCCAGGAAGTTGTTTTTAGGGGGCAAAGATGTTTTCGGGAGGGCCAACTAGCATGGGCATCTGCATGAATTTTGCGGTAAAGGCCAATTTTCTTGTGATATTGGGGGGGGGGGGGGAAGACTCAGTTTTGGGAGGGCAGTCGCCCCCCGGTGCCACCCCCTGGCTACGGGCCTGGTATAGATAATTTTAGTTCTTACATATATGCATGCATATTGAAATGCTTGAGTGTGTTATATGTGAATATATTGTATATTACCCCATTGTTATTGTTACCTTCTTATTATTGATCATTAAATTAATATTGTTTACTAAAAAACAGGTGTATTTTCTTTCTTTTTATTGTATTCGAATGTGGGATTTTGTCAGGGGCGGTTTCCCCTTGTTAGCGGTGCAGTAGGACTACCTGGTCGATAGCCTGGCAAAGAGAGAAGGAAAAAGGGTTGGGGGAGGAATGGGGTTTAACGTCTCCTCGACATAAACTAGGTTATTTCGTGCCGAACTTATGCTACAATTGTATTTCAATAATTCGCACACGCTTATACGTCTTTAGTTTAAACAATTTTTCATTCAATGAACTGAAATAAATTGAATACGGCTTTAGCTGTTGGAAGAGACTGGGGTTTACTCAAAAAAGCGTGTATTTTTTTTCTTTTTTTATTGTTTTTCAATGTGGGATTTTCCGGGGTAGTTTTCCCTTGTCAGCGGTGCAGTAATTGTGTTTAAAGTCCACTCGACACAAACTAGATAATTTTGGGAATAACATATGGTTAATTTTTTTTCATTAATTCGTTTGCGCGTAGGGGTCTTTAGAAGTGGGAGAAAACCCACGAGGTACGAGGTTGGACAGGCGACCCTTCTCCTTGTCACGTACAACCGGGGATTCGAAACCACACCACTTGACTCAATGTCAGACTGGAGGATAACCATTCGACCATAAAGGGAATTCAGCCACTGAATAAGTATTCATGATTATCCATGAAAGAAAGTTGAGCAGCAAATCGGATCCTAATCCAGTAAATATCAAGGGCTGGCAATGACACTGAGGGTTGATTATGGTATGGATATGAAATGCTATTTAAATTATTAATTAAACATTTTAACGACATTTAGAAATGTCTAATTAATAATTGAGATAACATTTCAGGATGAGACTTTTTTAACGACATTTAGAAGTGTCTAATTGAGATAACATTTCAGGAATAAAGAAGCACCTGCAATAGGCAGATTCAGCACTTGCACTGCACCAATGTTTATAACGGGTAGAGAACAGCACCATAACACCTGCCTGCCATAATCTGCTGGGGGTCAGGTGTCCATCAGATTATAGACAATAACCAGCTGATACCTGACATGACCTATTTTCTTCTGCAACCGTGTGGAATTGTGCCCAGACAGCGGCGTGTGCCCCCCCCCCTCTCCCGATTTTAACGCAGCCTGTGAAATGAGATGGGGTTTAACGTCGCGCTACTGTTCTGCTCCTACTGGGCTAATGAAGACAGGCATACATCATACCGTGTGTTACGGGGGAAACATTCCCCGGACAGCGGCGCTACCGTCTACTCTTATGTCGAAGACCAACTGCCAAGGGATCTTTTACGTGCAGCAGGCCAATGTGTACACGGGACCTCGGTTTTTCGTCCCATCCCAACGACTCGACAGCTGTCTTTGGTTTAACGTCCTAAAGTTCTGCTCCTACTTGGCCTCGTTTCTCGAAATGTTAACTAAAGATAACATATAAATTTTAGCTAATACTTCAATTTCGATTGACTAAGCACTAAAATCAATCTAATATTATCCAATCAAAGTACTAAAATTTTGATTTTTTCCTAGATAAAATTTCGTGACTGCATGGTAACATTTCGTGACTGCATGGTAACATTTTACTCAAGTTTAAACACAATGTTACAATTGATGTAACTTTATTTGGCTACCCCGCCAGTTGACTGAATGACAGACCTAATGATACAATGCGGAAGCGCTAACCCTTCGTCCATTCACCCCCACCACCCTCTGAAGTCAACTCGGCTTACACTGTTATATTGGGACTAATATATTGTTCAGTTTCATTTCAATAATTCGATTGCGCGTAGGAGAGTTACCCACGTCATACTCTTGTTTTTTCTTATTGCGTCTATTGACAGAACATATAAGGTTACTATATGAAGTGTGAACTTCCGCTGTTAAGGAAAACTGCGATCATCAAATAAATTTTTAAATTCCATACGTAATTCATTATTTTACAGTTCGTCATAGTTGTGTTGATCGTGCGTTACCTGTTACAAACTGTTATATACGTAGTAGGTCACGTGTTCATTATCTCATACTTACTAGATTGGAGAGAGAGAGAGAGAGGGATCAGAGAAATTGGGTTTATCGTCCACTCTCATTATTAGTCTATTAGAGAACGCTAGGACACAAATAGGTCATTTCGGGACCAACATCATGGTTTAATAATTTTATTTCAATAATTAGCTTGCGCGTAGGGGTCTTAGGCAGTGGGAGGAAACCGGAGGACCCGGAGAAAATCCACGAGGTTGGACAGGCGATACTCCTTGCCACGTACAGCCGGGGAAATGAAACCACGCCAGTTGACTTAGAAACAGACACTATAATACAGCTCGCACGTGGGAATCACGGTGGCTAAGTGGGTAATACGAGAAAGTTCATCAGTGATGCAGGACGGATGGCCTAACAAGGACAGCTGACAAGTCGTTCGGAAGGTACGAAAACAACGAGGTACCTTGTACACATTGGCGTGCAAGTAAAATATCCCTTGGCTGTCTGAATTCGATTATAAGAGTAAACCGTAGCGCCGCGTCCCGTGCAAAATTTCCCTCATAGCACATTGTATGGCGTATGCCCGTCCTCATTAGCCCTGGGTAAGAGCAGAACAGTAGGACGATAAACCCAATTTTATTTCATTTTTCATTTTTCGTGAAGGATAATTGAATTACAGGTATAATATGTAAAACAAAACGGCGGACAAGACAAACAGACAGATAGAAATAAAGAATCAATTTCAGTGGAGTGGATAATGTACATTTTTTTACGACTAAAATATTATTGACACAATTTTTCATAATTTTAGAAGTACCGTATTTTCTTTCCTGTTACATCCTATCAAATTATATTTTGTGTGAAAATATAATCGGTTTTTCTCTTGTTTAGTTTTATATCATACCCCCAGGTGACTTCCACATACAAAAGGGTCGAACCGTAGTTACCGTAGAAAAACGATTATGGTATAATTTCGTGCTAATTGTTTATGAATTTATCGTACGGAGAAACAATGGAAGTTAGAGTGTTTAGAGTGTTTGTATCTAAGGATGCATTGTGAGTTGATAATTTACTTAAGTAGCCGTGTTTTTGTTATGGGCATTCGGGAACTAACAGGTGCATTACTGGGGACATTATTACGTCATTGATGATGTCAGATCCGTTCTCTACACTCGCTAGAACTGTGTTGTTGTGATTTGTTGTTCACAGTCTGTCTACTGTTGAGCAGTTGTTGTAAAAGTTATTGTAGCGATCTAGTTAACAAAATAACAAATGGGAGGGGGGAGGGGGGATTTTTTTTATTTATGACCGTGTCACACTATGAGTTGCGTATAAAAATTAAAAAAATAATTTTCAAACGCACACAATGCCCTTGAAAATACAGAATTGTTCCCGTATGCCAGCGTATGTCTAGAATGAATGAATGAATGAAATGGGGTTTAACGTCCTACGCTTAAGCACCTAACCTGGGCTAATTGAAGACGGGCATACGCCATACAGTGTGCTATTAGGGGAATTTTGCCCGGGCAGCAACTGAATTCCAACTGCCGAGGGTTCTTTTACGTGCACGCCAATGTGTACACGGGACCTCGGTTTTTCGTCCCATCCGAACGACTAGTATGTCTAGAGTAATAATGTATGAACTGCGTACCGCTATCACGTGAGAATGTGCACATATTATAGACAAAATGTACGGTTCACGTTCATGCCAGCGTTATGTCAGCGTATGCCTACCGAAGTCGTTCTGAATCTTTTTATGCCAACAACACACATTGGAATACATAAAAAAAATAGCGCCACCCCTGGCTAAATATATATAAAAAATATTTGAATTTTGCAAAATAAAAACATTGCATGTCATAGACCGCATACAACCGTATACACAGAATATACGTATAGAACAACTAAATAAAGAAAAACACTATTATGGACTTAGTGTATCCGTTCGAAATTTCGCAGAACACAGGTTGTGAATCATTGACCACGGAGAGCGTATAGACCGCGTACCGCTATCACGTGACAACGTGCCCATGTAAGCAACGGCCTTTCTACATTTAGAGTAGTGGTTACGCCAAAATATACAATAGATTTTCTTGTCAGCCTTTGCGAGAGAGAGAGGGGGAGAGAGAAAGAGAGGGGGAGAAATGGGGTTGAACGTCCACCTGACACAAACTAGGTCATTTCGGAACTAACATATTGTTCAATTTTATGTCTACATTTCGCTTGGGCGTTTGGGGTCTTGAGCAGTGGGAGAAAACAGAAGGGCCCGGAGAAAACCCAAGAGGTTGGACAGGCTACCCAGCTCCTTGTCATCTTCATAAATCTTTTATCTTACACATATTCCTGGGTGTGGAAGAACACGGTTTGGAGAGAAGATTGGATTTTAGTTTCTTCCGGCTAGTTGCTTACAGTAAATGTTTTCTCTTCGACTATTGTGCATCCAGTAAAAACGCATGTGCACTTTCCTAGTTTATAGTTCTGTTCATTTATTAAATCCTTGATTCCCCACAAATTTTGTTCGATGGGTGACCAGCATTTGCATATTATTTCCCACATAAACAATGTCCACTCTTTCGTAAACAATAACCTTTTTAATTTATGTAGTAAATAATCCCTTAAGTGCATTTACATGTATATATGTTTTGCGTATTCTATATTTTGCTTGAACACACTATTTTGCCTGTGCCGTTTTTATAGGACTTTGAATCCTGTCTAATGGTTTGGATTGTTCGTACTTGGTTTTTATTTTATTGCATTGTATCTGATGGTTAGTAAGTTAGTCCAAAAACAATCTGATCAAAACACAGACCCAATTTCGTTTCGTTTTTATAGTTCAAAATTACGCTAGAGGATCTGGAAGAGTTGATATCATTAACGTGTTCTGGCTGATGTGACGGATTTGCCAATCAGACGGTCTGTTACGGCGAGCTCTAGTGGATTGGGTTCAACCCCGGTGTAAGTTGAGAAAGTTCCTTAAGATTTTCCGGCATGATTGTCTGGACCTCGCTTTAACTGTATACATCTTTTCAAGCCCTTCACGAAATGCTCTGCATATTTCGGCACTAAGTTTTATTGGGTAAAAGCCCAGCTTGTGATCCAATCAGATCCCTTAGTCGTCGCGAATACCAAGTCTCGTGCGTTTAAGCTAAAATGTATACCTGTGATAATCGAGTTTCAAAGCTCAAGTTCGTCCAATGTCAGGGTTTCCCTGGAGGTAGCTATGTCCCAATCTCTGATTGGATGCTACTGTTGACGAGTCTGCAGATAACATAGCAATGCGCTTGGGAATTGTGAACTAAACCAGCAACGGCCAGATGTTTTCAAACTCGCAGTCGTTGCTCCAGGAACACTGATTGTCTTGACCACTCAGGGCCTTATAGATTCCTAGAATTTTTGACTAGATGGTAGAGACTACAGGACAGGTGATCCGGAAATGATAGTGTCTAGTCGTTCGGATTGGATAAAAACCGAAGTCTCGTGTACACATTGGCGTGCACGTAAAAGAATCATTGGCAGTTAGAATTCAATATAATAGTAGGCCGTAGCGCCGCTGCCTGGGAAAAATTTACCTCATATCACACTAAATAGCGTATAACTGTCTTCATTTGCCCAGACGGAGTAGAACGTTAAACCCCATTTCATTTCATTTCATTGATACAGGATGAGAAATCGTTTAATGGTTTGCGGGCACCTGTGAAACCCGTCATAGCTGCACCACGGGTCTAGTTTAATTTAAATTCGTTTTGTTGACAGGATAACTGGGTTTGATTAAGGTTGAAATCCCTAGGTACGAACTACTAAAAATGGAATCGTGGACAGACATGGGCCTAAATTCTACGACTCTTTAACAGTTTTATAGATAATAAATAGCTTATTTGTGTGACACCCTCGGAAAACTATGATAAACAAACAATTTAAAAATATTTTAGCTCTCAAACAAGGAAACAGATGTAATTAATCCTTGGATTATTTTGTAATGAAGTGGGGTTTATTTAACGTCCTACTGTTCTGTTCAGAACTGGGCTATTGAAGACGGACATAACGCCATACAGGGCGCTGTGAGCGAAATTTTGCCCGGACAGCCTACTCTTATATCGAATTCAAACTGCCAAGGGATATTTTATGTGCATGCCAATATGTACATGAGAACTCGGCTTTTCTTCCCATCAGAACGACTAGACAGCTGTACTTGTCAGGTCCTCCCTCCTGTATCACTTACAAGGGGAAACACGCCTGAAAATCTGGACGAACGGTCTAGGCATATTCAGAGATCGAACACACCCGCAATGGCCGCGATATTGCTCAACAACGCCTTCGTTAGATCTACATTAGAGTATTCAAATTCTCTTCTTTACGGTTTACCATCATATCTTATCCATTCAAAATAAAGCAGCCCGAATTGTCGTAAGAAAAAACATTAGACAACACAAGACTCCAATCTTTGTAGATCTCTACTGGCTACCTTCAAATTACATCCTCACTTGTAGCATATGGTAGACCATGACTCATGCTGATCACATAATGTTTTCCTGATCATTTTCAATTTTGAGTGAAGTCTGTGTTACTTCAGACCCGGGGCTGTACAGCGCAGTGGACGCTTACGGCTAGCCCCCGGATCCATTCACTCCTTTTTGAATTGTTTATTGGTTTGTTTGTTGTTTCGGAGTGTGATTTATTGTCATATATGGCGTAGTCCCCCTGCACTTCACTTATAACTGCCCCGACAATCCCGATTCTTCGGTCTACCTTGCAGGTCTAATTCATCTATATATTTCTAAATGTTCCCCCAAATCATCAAATGCAATTAAATGCAATGGGGTTTAACGCCCCACTATTCTGCTCCTATCCTGGGCTAATGAAGACGGACATACATCATACAGTGTGCTATGAGGGAAACTTTGTCCGGGTAGCGGCGCTACAGCCTACTCTTATATCGAATTCAAACTACAAAGGGTTCTTTTACGTGCACGCCAATGTGTACACGGGACCTCGGATTTTCGTCCCATCCGAACGACTAGACTCAAAGGCACATAAAACAAACACAAAAACGTGGAGAAAGAGCCCTCTGTTTCGCCCTCGCCTCCCCCAGCCAAGAAGGGAATATATTTCTCCTTTCCGTTAAACAAGATTGTTATCTCCCAAGTTTTAAATATAACCAAAAACCACACTATTTTAATATGGATGATATTTAATAACAAATAACGTATAATAATTAATGAATCAAATGGGTTTAACATCCTATTTTTTAGCACCAAATGTTATTTTGCCCGGACACCGACATTGCTCCACCTGGGCTAATGAAGACAGTTATGTGCCATATAGTGTGCAATGGGGGATACTTTGCCCCAGACAGCGGCACTACTGCCTACTCTTATATCAAATTCCACCTCTCAATAGTTCGTTTACTTGCCGGTCAACGTGTATCTAGGAAACCTCGTTGAGCCAGACAACTGTTCTTGTCAGCCCCCTCCGTCCTGCACTACTGACAAGGGGGAACCACACTGGAAAATCATCACCAGGAACTTTTTCGACCAATACTTTGGTTGTATCCAAGATCCGGAGGAACTTTCTGGACCAATACCTGGGTTGTATCCAAGATCTTCTCATGGTTAACGAACCAGCGCCCTACTCACTGAGCCACCAGGGCTCCACAGTAATCAATAATTCATCTAACATAATTTAAAGTCAATGTTCGGTAAATAATGTTGATAAATATGGGCATTTGGTGAGTAACTTAACGATGCGGCGGCCATTGGTGATGAGGTAAGATCCGTTAGTCTGGAAGGCGCCGTAAAAAATGACGGGTAGCCTAATCCTCGTGTCATCTGGTTCGAGGCAATAGGGATGGGTGGGTAATTCACTGGGAGACCAGAAAAGGGCAATGTTGACGTTGTCATAGGAACATAACCAAGATTAAACTGGTGATTTATCGGCAACTCTCTCATATTCATTTCTGCCATGGTATTTTTTCTGGCTCTTCTTCTGGCTTGACGACGACGAAAATCTCCACGTGAAAAATCATCAATACAAGCTGGATGTATGGACCAATAATTACCTTTACCATTATCAGCTCTTCCATTTTTAATAAAACATTCATTTAAAGATAAATTATGTCTAATACTGTTTCTCCACGCCTTCTCTTTGTTGTTATTATAAGGAAAATTATCCATGATATATTGATATATATCTCCTAGAAGAACTTTCTTCTCTGGTGAATTTAAAATGGACTTCGATATCAAGGCGATGTACGAATGACCTGGCTTCTCTGAAGATGTTGTCGGTGATGATGGAGATAGGGACTTTGGAAATGATGGCGATGCAGATGGCGATTCTGATGGCGATAGAAGCCCTGGTGATGATGACGATAAGATTCCTGGTGATGATGAAATCGACGATGGTGATGATGAAGAGGTGGATAATGATGGTGAACTGGCTTCCGATGATGGTGATGTTGATGATAACGTGGATGGAGATAAACTACAACTGTCAGTTCTTCTGTATGAAACTTCTCTCAGCATCTTCTCGAAACTACAATCAAGAATTCGTTGGTTTTGATCAGCTATAAACTCTCTTGTAGAACTCATCTCCTTTGATTCCTTACTAGTATACATTGGTGTACCATGAGTCGGCCTTGAATCCAACTTTCCAGTGAGATATTCAATACTAAAGTTATTCATATTGATTATTGAATATTGAACTAATACAACTAATACAACTGAATAACTTGTACACAACGTCTCTAGAAATCTGGTAGTTTAATGAACGTCTCTAGAAATCTGGTAGTTTAATGAACGTCTCTAGAAATCTTGTAGTTTAATGAACGTCTCTAGAAATCTGGTAGTTTAATGAACGTCTCTAGAAATCTGGTAGTTTAATGAACGCCTCTAGAAATCTGGTAGTTTAATGAACGTCTCTAGAAATCTTGTAGTTTAATGAACGTCTCTAGAAATCTGGTAGTTTAATGAACGTCTCTCTTCCTATTGAACTATTTAAACATACAACTAGAACTAATACTGTATAAAAACAAGACTTGTTGATTTATAATATTAATTCTTCCTGTTCCGTTTATATACCGACTGTGATTAGTTGATATCGTTCAAAAAAGTGACTGACGTGTTCCTTGTGTTGATTAGTTAATTGCTTGATTGGTTGTTGACTAATTAGTTGATTAACTCTTTTACAGGTTAATCAGGGCAACATCGCTGTCTGACACGCGAACATTATGGTCAGGTTCATTTATTGAGGCTAGAGATTCTTTCGATGGTAATTAGTACATGTAATTTGACTGGCACATACAGGTCCTAATTCTATGGCAAGTTTGATCAAAACTATAGAAACTTGATCGAAACATCATCAAGTAATAAGCAGTATTCCACAGAATTGTGTTCTGTATAATTCATATCTCTTTACTGTCTGATCACAATTATAGTAGGAAGTGGGGGACGAATGGTTAGCGAGTGCGCGTTGTATCACAAGGTCCATCAGTGTGTAAACTGGTTTCGATTCCCAGTTGTACATGACAAGGAGTATGGTCGCCTCCCCAACCTCGTGGGTCAGATAATGATGTATAGACTGTGTACAAACTAAACCTTCCCGTAATGTCGTGGAGTTGTAATGAATAAATCACTAATGTGTCAACATATTGTTCACAAAAACTGCTTTGAACTGTTTAGAACGATTTGATTAAAGTGCCTCTCTTATTTTTAAATCGTTTTGACGTTTTTTTTTTTCTTGTTTCCTGTTTAGTATACTTGAGTCGTACACAGCTAATGGCTATGTCGTCCACACTTTAATTGTATGGAGAAAATAAACTGTACTGGTTTTCTGTTTGGTTGTTTGATTTTAGATCGAATTACCAATGTTTTTTTTTTAAAATAAAGTTAATCATATTGTTTGTTACTTGCATGACAGAAATTCGTCTCATCACCCAATAATGCATTCTACAGTAGATATCGTTTGTGTGATAAATTTCATAGTCTACTACGATATAATAATTAAAAGTATCTTCTTTTTTTTAAAATAGGTTTTATTTAATTGACCTTGGTGGAACACTGGGTCAATATAAAGGACTTTGCTATGGTTGAATTGCTGTTTAAAAATGATGTATCACTACGCCGTAATGTAATCAGGTTCAGTAAAAGTGATATCTTTTAAAGAATTATATTTATTTATTTATACATGTAAGAAAGGATTGGGTGATAAATAAAATCTCCCACTCGTATTTTTTGATATAAATAATTATTATCAACACTCGTCGATAAAAAAGAATCGGCGGACCCTCGTTTTTTTTTACTTTTACGACTTGTGTTGATATTTTTTTATATCAAAAAATACGAGTGGGAGATAAATAAATAAATAAATAAATAAATAAATAAATAAATAAATAAATAAATAAATAAATAAATAAATAAATAAATAAATAAATAAATAAATAAATAAATAAATAAATAAATAAATAAATAAATAAATAAATAAATAAATAAATAAATATAATTCTTTACTATAGATGTCACTGTTACTGAACCTGATTACATTACGGCGTAGTGATACCTCGTTTTTAAACAGACTCGAAGGAGACACTATTTTTAACCCGTTATAGATATTTTTATAATAAAGTATAATCGTATTGATAATTACAAGGAAGAAAAAACCGTTTTCTCGTTAATTATTTTGAGGTTGAATCGGTTCATCGATATTATTTGTTAATTGGTTTTAAGGTTGTATGGCTTTATGTGATTTTTTGATTAATTACCCGATAATGGTAACACTCCTGTAAGGATATTTATACCCAATACATTATCGGATTGATTAGATAAAGAGCTGACAGTTCGCACTATAATAGTTAAAAACTAGGTATTGTAAAGTGGATCTGCTAACAAGGTGTTATTTAAACTGGTCAAGATACATTATGAGAGACTAAATAAAGAGCTGACAGTTCGCACTATAATGGTTAAAAACTAGGTATTGTAAAGTGAAACTGATCCACTCTGAACAGAAATTTAAGCGATTTGCATTTCGACCTACTCTTACTAAAGTCGATACGATAAACAACATAGTCTCGATTATCCACGTCATGATTAAATCATGAATCGAATTTGATCCTAATCCAATGAATATCGCAGGCTAGCGGTGACATCGAGAGTTGATTATGGTCTCGATAAGCTAATTAATAATTAAGGTAAGATTTCAAGCCTAAAGAAAGGCCTACAAAAGGCAGATTCAGCTCTTGCATAATGCATGTTTAACGGATAACGCTAGATCAGCGACGGTCCTTACGTCATATATTGTGGAGTGTGGGTTAGGGTAGGGGTTACGGTTAGGACGTGCAGATCTGGTCAGTCTCCATATATAAACAGGGCTAGGGTTAGGCCTAACCCTAACACTGGACCAAGCCTAACACTTACCCTGGACCAAGCCCAACCCTAACCCTGACGCGCAATCCACATATGACGTCATATGTGCTAAAATGTGCAGGGCCGTCTCCATGTTCAACTCCGTCATTAGCATTTTAAATTGTTTTTATTATGACAAAAGAGAGAAGATGATCCGCCCTCTCTTCTCACCACACCGATTTGATAAGTGTGTTTTGGAGTGATTGTTTGATTACCAATTTTCAATCCTTTAAGTGGGAATAATTTAATTAAATTATGTCCTAATATTTTAGTCTTGATATTTTTTAAAATAAGCGTGTTAGGTCAAGGATAGTTGTTTTGTCGTTTGGGTGGGACGAAAAACCGAGGTCCCGTGTACACATTGGCGTGCACGTAAAACATGCATTGACCGTTGGAATTCGATATAAGAGTAGATCGTAGTGCAGTTGTCCAGGCATTAGCCCAGTTCGAATCAGAACAGTAGGACGTTACCCCCATTCCATCCTTTCGTGTATCAAAATTCCGTTTTACTTGTTTTTACTACACTAGGATCTGAAAGAGTTGTTATATAACTGGTGTTCTAGTTGTTGTGGGGAATTAGCCAATGAGACGGTATGTAACGGCGAGTTCTTTGGTAAATGTAGGCCATCGAAAGGCTAAAAAAACATACGAAATATAGATCTATATTTTAAGGTGACTTAACCCCGAATTAAACAGGGGCTCAAAAATAAAAGTCTGAGAATGTATGAAAAAAAACCCTCCAAAATATAGGGATGGTGTGTTTACCTTGTCTCAAAATTTCAACTCAAAATATAAAGTCGTTTGGACGTGAACACATAAAGTGCTTATCCGGACACGTAACCCTTTAAAGATTTCGGGTCAATTGTTTCGTTGGCTGACCTTATAACCAATTACGGTTACTTGAGAGGGTTATGCAGTGAATAACCCACGTGCTGTACTTGATAGAGAAAGGCAAATTTCAACTACACATTATTTTTCAGAAAAAAGTCGTTTGAAAACGTATCATAAAATGAAGTAGTTGCTCGGCCCTTGACTCAAATATTTTAAGGGATTAAGCCCTCTAATCAGATTGGTTTTCCACAAAAACACACTTGAAGTATTATGTCAGCTTTTCGCGATATTGAGGTAGTAGGTGATGGTTTTCAGTAGTATGTAGTTAGTATTTAGTAGTATATAGTAAATCGTTCTGACACTAAAATTACCCCCCCCCCCCCAACACACCCACACACACATACTTCCAACACACACACACACGCTGACGCGTCTTGGGTCCTAATGATCTCAGGACAGGTCTATTGGACGATAACATCCCTCTAAATACGAAACAGGAAGTATGTATCTCCTTAATCTCATCCTACATTATTATAAAAATTGACGTCAAACGGTGTGTTGGATTTCTCTCTTTAAAAATCTCAATTTGTATGTAATTGAGAGACTGTCACATTTTCTTAACAAGAGCCTGGTGAACCCCCTCCTCAAACATTCTTGGATCCCGCCCCTTAACTTATTGATCGACCTAAAACATTAAATTTGGTCGTCTGCGTTGCCGTCTGCGGACAGGAAAGGCAACTATATTTGCTCGGCGTTTTTGGTCGTCAGCATAAATTTTCCATCGTCATTCATTTCCTTTCTAAACAACAGAGAACTGAATATGCTAATGAAACCATTACATCATCAGTTCATTTATAGAAATTCAAACGCAAATTCGTAGACAAACTGTGATGATATTTTTGGACTCCTATATTACTTTTGATTTATACAACAACATGCAGGTGTAACTCGCTACATGGAAACAGAAACCGTCAGACAAACTGTGAAAGTGTGGTTGCGTACGTAACTAACGTGACGAAAAACAAATGGTAGCTGGCTTTTTTTCGCACGTATACAGTGAATGGCCATTTTGCTCAGTATAATCCAGGCCAGAATTTGGCTATTCTTTAAAATTGCGTTAAAGATTTAAATTTTTGTTTTGAACTGAAATAAATTAACTATTAGTCAATCCCCACGCTAAAAACATTAGCAAAATTGATTGTGTATATGTGAAATAGACCCGACCGAAGCACAAAATAGTGTCAATAGGGTGGCCCCCGCGTGTATCAAATGTC
Source organism: Patella pellucida (assembly GCA_917208275.1). Classification (NCBI taxonomy): domain Eukaryota; kingdom Metazoa; phylum Mollusca; class Gastropoda; family Patellidae; genus Patella; species Patella pellucida. The sequence continues at coordinate 720,157 of OU795037.1, read as the reverse complement.
CGTTAAAACTTGCTAATTCTGTTTAAATCCCATTCTCTCTTCCGGGGATTTATTATTCAATCTCGAGTTGTGTCCGTGTTATTGCACAGACAACCCTGATACGACGCAGGTTTTCTTTTGGTCGAAGTCACTTTACTTTCCTATGTTTGTTTACAAGCTGAGTTCTGTGAGTTGACCTCGCGACCTGTCACGGTTAGATAACGTCATATGAATATCATGGCTATTGACCCGGTCAGAGTCACTTCTCTGCAGGTAGGGTGAGTCTGTCGTTATGATTGTGGTGGTTGCTGTCTACTTGTGACGTTACGCAACGCGCCGCCAACCTGGGGACTAGAAGTAAGCGAACACTGTGATGTACAGCCTTCACTTATAATGGAAACAAAAACAATGATTGATTTCCATGAAAAACGTAATATAAATAAGGCGACAATGTTTGAGCTATCAAACTTGTTATATTTAAAAAAAAAAGATTAATATAACAAATGTTTGAATAGGCCTTGTTGGTTATCACGTGATATTTGGGAAAATCATGTGAAATCAACATCGGTCTCTTTTGAACAAATGTTGGTCACTACTTGCGTTGATCATTCGTCGTTTATGGAAAATTTTAAAATAAAGTTCTTTGTCGGTTAGAATGATTAACTATAATCACGATGACCCGTATAATTAATAACATTAAGTATGGCTTCATATTGTACATTTATATATATATATATATATATATATATATATATATATATAAACCATCTAGTTTACTAAATGTCATTGTGCTTGATAACGATAAGAGGTGTAGTACCACGAGCTTCTTTGTCCGACATGGAGAGCAGAAATCGTCAGAACTGGTCGCCATCTGTTTCTTGCTACATATTTAGAACAGCCCTTGATCGTCTTTGCTCATCTTTCACGTTGTGTACTTTTACTGGTTCATTATTTCTTAAGACGTTCGTCTTCTCAGTTAAAACAATACGAGAGTTCGTTTTTACCTTTTATGTAGCATATATAGGTATACATACAAGCGAAGTACAGATTACAATTACAGTTACTACTAGCTAAACTCTTCCCAAACCTAGCCCGCTCGGCTAGCTAGTAAGATGGAACCCGTCTGGAAGTCTAATCGAAGTCTGAACTAAAACTTTACAAATGTCATTTTTATAAAGAAACTTGTTAGACACGCATAACAGTGCGTGTTCATAAGCCTTGACTGACATAACTAACAAAATGATTGGTTAAATTAACAACTGGCCTGATTCCTATCACGTGTATTTCGTTTACCAAAAACAGGTAATATTACAAGCTATTAATGTTTTTTATGCTTTAAGTGCATATTACATATCATGTGAATAATTTTAAGACTTGCCAAATGATTAATATAATATAATTGAATTTCATCTTAAACGTTAATCTTAGAAGCAACCAAGTCTACTAAAAGTATTACAGAGGATACTTATCGAAACGTCGTGCTTGTGTATAATAAACCAGTGATTGTTTTACCATATAATTGTGTTAGTTCTGATATAAAATATTTGTTTTGTTAGACATAAACAAATGTTCGTCGGTCGTCGGTCTGCGGCGGACTTAAGGAATATCAAATAGCTCTTTATCCAATGTTCTTAATTCTTAGTTCTTGATTCCTAGTCCTTAATTCTTAATATTTTGTTGTCGTATTTCGACATTAGCTAACCAAAATCAAAGTAGCTTAGTAAAGACACGGTATCTTACGCCAAAAGCCGGACCAAGCTTGTGGCTTCTTTTGACAAGTTTCGTAGGAAACAGATGTCTTCGAAATTACCCAAGGTGGGAGTGGACGTAAACTCCAAGGGACGGACGAATGAATGGGATTTGCGAAGACTCACGAGAACGAGGAAGATTTGCGACTAATGTGCTTAAAGAAATAAACTTAGAAAAAGGAACCAGGCCAAAGTTCACTCAATATCATCCAAAATCATCGGCATTGAAAACACGATTCTTTTTGCAATTTAAATCAGTATTGGTGTTGTGAACTTGCCGGCAAAAGATGAGCCTTTGATACGCAATATTTTAGACAAATAAACATTTTACCATTTATACATGAATCGTGTACTATAATTCGTTTCAGCCCCAGTTGTAACAAGAGACTCGCGGAACGAGGCTAGACACATTGCACCAAATTAAACTGCGTCGCCATATTCCTATGTACAGTGGAATAACCAGACGCTAGAAATTTGCATTCGTTTGAGACTACTGACATATTTGCCGAACATAAACTGATTTGAAATTGAAGTAAAAACGGAAACCATTGAATGCAAATCAGGTATACACATTCATATTACAGTATTGTATGCGTTGCCACCAATTTTTGGCAATTTCTTAAATGTTAGCGATTTAGCTCCTATAAGTTAAGAATTTACTGAAAATAGTTCGCCTTATTTTAAGTAAAATAAAGCCCTTTATAAAACTTGTGTTGTTTTAATGTATGAAATACACGACGTTTAACTGTGAATGACTTCCTAAGTTAGATATTGCTTAGGCGGCTGTTGATTATTTGTTATTCTGTTTTTAACACGCGACCTATTCATCAGATGACGTCATTCACAAACAAGCAAACACAGGAATCTCACTTATAAAATACACGGGCATCCTGACAAACCGAAATCATGTGTACACATTGGCGTGCAAGTTAAATAGAGGGAAATGGGAATTAAAGTCCACTCGACACAAACTAGGACATTTCGGGACTAACATATGGTTTAATAGTATTTCGATTACTCGCTTGTGTGTAGGCGTAGGGTCGTCAGCAGTGGGAGGAAACCGGCGGACCCGGAGAAAACCCTAGATGTTGAACAGGCGGGCCTACTCCTTGTCACGTACTACCGGGGAATCGAAACCACACCAGTTGACTCAATGACATACTTCGTGATACAGAGCGCACGTGCTAACCATTCAGCCATCCGATCCTCTGCACTTGAATTTGGAATTTGTGGCAATTGGATTTCGACGTTAGAGTAGGCCTTAGCACCATTGTCCGGCAACAAGTTCCCTCAGAGCACGCTGTATGGCGTATACCCTTCTTCATTAGCCCAGTTCGGAGCAGAACCCCATTTCTTTAAATGATAAAAATAGCTTAGCCGGAATGCTTGTCTGTACCATATGATATAACAAGGACGGACGTAGACTACGCATTGTGCTATGACATCTGCTTTTCCATCTGCTGTTCACGGAGTCCCAAAGTCAGATCTATTTTAGAAGGTAACCTGTAGATTTCCCTAAGGTCACGAGATGTAAACAGAGTTAGGGCACGTGATTACTGCCGAGAAGTATGGGTTGGGGTTAGGCTCGCGTTAAGTCTTGGGTTAGGTTTAGTGACCTTGATGGTCTTCTGAAAAAGGATCTTACCGAGTTCCAACGGTTTACATCTCGTGTCCTTGAAGACATTTGAAGATGGCTGTTTGAAATAGATTGACCCGAGTTCCAACTGTCTCATAGTCTATCTTATAACAGGATGGGGGTGGGGCGAACGATTAGCACGTGCGTGCTGTATCATAAAGCCTGTCATTGAGTCAACTGGCGTGGTTTCGCATCCCTGGTTGTGCGTGACAAGGAGTAGGGTCGCCTGTCCAGCCTCGTGGGTTTCGTCCGGGTCCCCCGGTTTCCTCCCACTGCTGAAAACCCTACGCTCAAGCGAATTATGGTAATAAAACTGGACCATATGTTAGTCCCGAAATGACCTAGTTGTGTCGAGTGGATGTTAAACCCCATTTCTCTCTCTCTCTCTCTGTCTTACAACAACATGAGTTGTAGTCTCTGTCATTCAGACAAATATTTGTCTTTGGCTAGATTATTCGGTCTTTTATATATGTTATGTACGAAGTCAGAGAGCGTAGTTTTACCACCCAAAAACTACAAGAAAGCACTTTTTAAGTCCCCCCTTAAACCCCGAGCAATTGTTACAACCCAAGAAAGATTGTACCAGATTTACTGTGATATACGACAAGACCAAAGTTCAAAACTATGTGACTTCTTCTGCTACACAGACTGTTTGAATACCCAAATTTATCCCCGTGAAATATAGTAATTTCCTACTTCCATATATATGTTTCTTAGCTATTCGAGAACGCCGGAGCGCGCCCTTGTCCAGCTGGAAGGAGATCCTGGGATTGATCGTTTAAATTACAGAGTAAAACGTCACGAATGGTTGTAGGCGATATGAAATATTTAATAACAATAGCAAAGAGATAACAAAATAAATCAACAATATCAAGTAGTAATTGATATACAATTATAAATAATTTACTATTTACAATAAACACTGTCCTCTCCTTGTTGATTTACACCTGTAACCTGGGAAGATAACTCTGATAACTTTTATATGGGTTGGTACTCATTGTGTAATTAACAGACGCAGTCATTCCTTGGTAACCAAGTCCTTGTGTCATTGCGTTTGGGGTAAAGTGGGATTGTGGATAACAGAAAGGAGGGACAAATGGTAATGTTGATGTTGTCATAGGAACATATCCTAGATTAATCTGGTGATTTATCGGCAACTGTCTCAAATTCATTTCTGCCATGGTAATTTTTCTTGCTCTTCTTCTGGCTTGACGACGACGAAAATCTCCACGTGAAAAATCATCAATACAAGTTGGATGTATGGACCAATAATTACCTTTACCATTATCAGCTCTTCCACTGTTAATAAAACATTCATTTAAAGATAAATTATGTCTAATACTGTTTCTCCACGCCTTCTCTTTGTTGTTATAATAAGGAAAATTATCCATGATATATTGATATATATCTCCTAGAAGAACTTTCTTCTCTGGTGAATTTAGAATGGACATCGATATCAAGGCGATGTACGAATAACCTGGCTTCTCGGAAGACCTGGTTGGGGATGCTGATGGTAGTGACGGTGATGGCGATAGAGAATCTGATGATGATGGAGTCGACGATGATGATGGTAACAATGGCGATGATGGAGATAGAGACTTCGGAAACGGTGGCGATGCAGATGGCGATAGAATCCCTGGTGATGATGAAATCGATGATGGTGAACTGGCTTCCGATGATGGTGATGATGAAGAGGTGGATAATGATGGTGAACTGGCTTCCGATGACGGTATTGTTGATGATAACGTGGATGGAGATAAACTACAACTGTCTGTTCTTCTGTATGAAACTTCTCTCAGCATCTTCTCGAAACTACAATCGAGAATTCGTTGGTTTTGGTCTGCTATAAACTCTCTTGTAGAACTAATCTCCCTTGAATCCTTAGTACTATACATTGGTATACCATGAGTCGGCCTTGAATCCAACTTTCCAGTGAGATATTCAATACTAAAGTTATTCATATTGATTATTGAATATTGAACTAGTACAACTGAAAAACTAGAGCACAACGTCCCTAGAAATCTGGTAGTTTAATGAACGTCTCTAGAAATCTGGTAGTTTAATGAACGTCTCTAGAAATCTGGTAGTTTAATGAACGTCTCTAGAAATCTGGTAGTTTAATGAACGTCTCTAGAAATCTTGTAGTTTAATGAACGTCTCTAGAAATCTGGTAGTTTAATGAACGTCTCTCTTCCTATTGAACTATTTAAACATACAACTAGAACTAATACTGTATAAAAACAAGGCTTGTTGATTTATAAAATTAATTCTTCCTGTTCCATTTATATATCGACTGTGATTAGTTGATATCGTTCAAAAAAGTGACTGACGTGTTCCTTGTGTTGATTAGTTAATTGCTTGATTGGTTGTTGACTAATTAGTTGATTAACTCTTTTACAGGTTAATCAGGGCAACATCGCTGTCTGACACGGGAACATTATGGTCAGGTTCATTTAGTCAGGTTAGACATTCTTTCGATGGTAATTAGTACATGTAATTGGACTGGCATATACAGGTCTTAATTCTATGGCATGTTTGATCAAGACTATAGAAACTTGATAGAAACTTCATCAAGTAATAAGCATTATTCCACAGTATAATGAATGTTATCTGTAATGATGTGTATATTATATTATCTGTAAATACTATGTACGTATACTATAACTAACTGTAAATATTTTATGTGTATATTATATTCATGTGTCTTACTGAGATTTTTGAATAAAGATTATTATTATTATTATTATAATTCATATCTCTTTACTGTCTGATCACAATTATTATATGGGGCTGGGGGACGAAAGGTTAGCGAGTGCGCGTTGTATCACAAGGTCCGTCATTGTGTCAACTGGCCTGGTTTCGATTCCCGGTTGTACATGACAAGGAGTATGGTCGCCTCCCCAACCTCGTGGGTCAGATACTGTTGTATAGACTGTGTACAGACTAAACCTTCCCGTAATGCCGTGGAATTGTAATGAATTAATCACTAATGTGTCAACATATTGTTCACAAAAAACTGCTTTGATCTGTTTAGAATGATTTGATTAAAGTGCCTCTCTTATTTTTAAATCGTTTTGACGGTTGTTTCTTGTTTCCTGTTTAGTATACTTGAGTCGTACACAGCTAATGGCTATGTCGTCCACACTTTAATTGTATGGAGAAAATAAACTGTACTGGTTGTCTGTTTGGTTGTTTGATTTTAGATCGAATTACCGATGTTTTTTTTACATAAAGTTAATCGTACTGTTTGTTAATTGCATGAAAGAAATTCGCCTTATCACCCAATAATACATTCTACAGTAGATATCGTTTGTGTGATAAATTTCATAGTCTACTGCGATAACTCCTTAGTTGAAAAGGAACATACTGTTTTTAAAGAACAGTTCATTAATTATTAAAAGTATCTTCTTTTTTTAAATTAAAAATAAATAGGTTTTATTTAATTGACCTTGGTGGAACACTGGGTCAATATAAATGACTTTGCTATGGTTGAATTGCTGTTTAAAAATGATGTATCACTACGCCGTGATGTAATCAGGTTCAGTAAAAGTGATATCTATAGTAAAGAATTATATTTATTTGTACATGTAAGAAAGGATTGAGTGAGAAATGAAATCTCCTACTCGTCTTTTTGGATATAAAAAAATATCATCACTCGTCGATAAAAAAAATCGCTGGCCCTCGTTTTTATTTACTTTTACGGCTTGTGTTGATAATTTTTATATCAAAAAAGACGAGCAGGATATTTTATTTATCACCCAATCCCTCTTACAAGCACAAATAAATAAATATAATTCTTTGGTATAGATGTCACTGTTACTGAACCTGATTACATTACGGCGTAGTGATACAACATTTTAAAACAGATTCGTAGGAGATTTTATTTTTAACCCGTTATAGATATTTTTATAATAAAGTATAATCGTATTGATAATTACAAGGAAGAAGTAACCGTTTTCTCGTTAATTATTTTGAGGTTGGATCGGTTCATCGATATTATTTGTTAATTGGTTTTAAGGTTGTATGGCTTTCTGTGATTTTTTGATTAATTACCCGATAATGGTAACACTCCTATAAGGATATTTATACCCAATACATTATCGGAGATTAGATAAAGAGCTGACAGTTCGCACTATAATAGTTAAAAACTAAGTTATGTAAAGTGGATTTGCTAACAAGGTGATATTTACACTGGTCAAGATACATTATGAGAGACTAAATAAAGAGCTGACAGTTCGCACTATAATGGTTACAAACTAACTATTGTAAAGTGAAACTAATCCACTCTAAACCGAAATTTAAGCGATTTGCATTTCGGCCTACTCTTACTAAAGTCGGTGCGATAAACAACATAGTCTCGATTATCCACGTCATGATTAAATCATGAATCGAATTTGATCCTTATCCAATGAATATCGCAGGCTAGCGGTGACACCGAGAGTTGATTATGGTCTCGATAAGTTAATTAATAATTTAGATAAGATTTCAAGCCTAAAGAAAGGCCTACAAAAGGCAGATTCAGCTCTTGCATAATGTTTAACGGGGAACGCTAGATCAGCGACGGTACTTACGTCATATATTGTGGAGTGTGGGTTAGGGCATAGAACTAGAATACTAACGGGAATGCCAACCGTGTGACGTCACTACCTTATGTGACGGCGGACCTCTGGCGCTGACATAGGGTACAACGTACTTCCGGTTTCTGCAGACACCAACAAAATGCCTGGCGCTAATTGTGTTTTGTACGGATGTTCCGCCTGTTATAAAAGAAATCGCGGCTTATCTTTTCATCGTTTACCAAAGAACAACACGGAGTGGAAGGAGAAGCTTTTAAGCATAATACGATCTACCAGAGCATATCCGATTAATGAACAGACATTAACAATATGTTAATGACATTTCGAGTAGTTCGAGCCTGATTCAGTGATTGGTTCGTTGAAAGTAAGTGAAAAACTCCAAAAATTAGATCTAGCCTTACAACTACTAACTACCCTACACTTAAATTATAATGATTACATACTAGCAGAGAGTCTGTATTCTTAGGTCTTCCCGTTAATTTGTAAATAAAGTTGCAGGCAGGTGGTTTGTTTACAACAGTTCCGTTTCGATAGGCTACTTTTAGTTTGTTATGAAATTACAATTTACCAGAAGAGGGCTAAACGTCACAATAATTATTTATATGCAGGCACAATTAATGGTCATTTATGAAGATTTGTAAAAGTAAAATAATACTTGGCCTTGTAATATAATAGGCCTACATATTTCTATAAAAAGGTGATCAGTCAGTGGTCAAAAAAATAAATTGTGATGTGTAGGCAGAATATATAGGTCACTGCATTTTGTGAAGATTTGTAAATGTAACAGACCTACTAGGCCTCATTATATAGCCTTGTCTATTTCTAAATAAATTCATAAGCTGTCAAAAAAAAAACAATTATTATGCTGAAAGAATTCTCTGCACATTTTATGAAGATTTGAAAGATTAAAATAATACTAGGCCTTGTAAATATAGGCCTACATGTAGATCTACCTAAAAAAAAAGAAGATCAGTCCTAAAAAAAAAACATGATAAACAGGCAGAAAATGTCACTACATTTTGTAAAGATTTGCAAAATTAAAATAATATAGGCCTAGGACTAGTACTAGCTCTCGTTTTTATATATGCCTACCTTTTTCTAAAACAGTGATCAGCTGTCAAAAAAGAGTCAAAATATGCAGGCAGAATTCTCTGAGCATTTTATGAAAACTTGTAAAATCAAAATAAAATACTACCAGCTCTCAAAAAGTCATGTGTTAAATTAATTGACATTTAAAGGGAGCAATTGCTCACTATCAAGGAGACTTGGATTTTGATTCAGATGTTCGTTGAGAAAATTGCCTGTTTCCCCATTTTATAAGTTGTGTCGCTAGGAATTTCATTTTAAAATTTTACATTTCAGGTAGCATTGCTTATACTGTTCATGGAAGCATTAAGGAGTGCATAAATATCAAGACTAAGTTTGGATTGGCACCAAGTACTGTTTACAGAATGAAATAACTTTTTCTTTTTTAAAATGGAAATAATAAATTTGAAATATGAAAAGTTGTGTATTTGAACGTTTATGTGTGTATTTGCAATATAATAGAGACACAGTACACACAAAACCAAAGACATTACTGTTCTGAACTATTCACATTAAACCTTAAATTTGTATAAAATTATGACAAGAAATGTTTCCACATTTGTTGATCAGAGAAAAACATTGTCAGATTTATGCCAGAAACAATGTTAGATATATTTTCATTCAGTCTAGTGTAAATTGTGATCTGTGTGTAAAAGTTACAATAAATGATTTTATGCAATCATAGAGGGAGTTGTACATTTTACAGTTTACTGAATACAGACAGTCTGTACCAGTACAGACAAGAGCTGCATGTCTTATGAATTGAATATAAATATTCGGTTATATGATAGAAATATTTCACAATAATCCAATGATTTCATTCATTAGGTTTATTGAAATTATTTCCAAAAAATAGAAATGTGTAACTGAAAGTGTATAATGTATAGTTGATAGCTAAGTGTATTCCAATTCTTCACAAGAAATATATTTCAAAGTCTTTAAGGCACTAGCATAACAGCCTGATTTTAATTCCGTGCAACAATATTGTTTTAAATGAATGAATGAAATGGGGTTTAACGTCCTACTGTTATGCACTTAACCTGAGCTAATTGAAGACTAGCATACGCCATACAGTGTGCTATGAGGGAAATTTTGCCCGGGCAGCGGCGATACGGCCTACTCTTATATCGAATTCCAACTGCCAAGGGATCTTTTACGTGCCCTCCAATGTGAACACAGGACCTCTATTTTCCGTTACATCCGAACGACTAGGCAGCTGTCCTTGTCAGGCCCTCCTTCTGCATCACTGACAAGGGGAAATCACGTCGGAAAGTCTAGATGAACTTTCTCTGCCAATGCAGGGATCGAACACCCGGCCTCCAGGCTAGCAAACCAGCGCCTTAGCCACTGTGATCCCCATATTGTTTTAAAGTTAGGATTTAGGGATGAATGAACACTATTTAGGTATTATTTTTTATTGTCCGTCTTCCATGATATAGAAATTCCTTGTGCACATCAAATGAAAGTTCTTCATACAATTAAATACAATGGCTTTTGTATTATTGGTCTGAAATAATGCAGTTTTAGTTATAATAATATTATTTATGCATAAATTGAAAAGGAAGTTGGCGTCAGATTTTACAGACTATTACTTAACCCTTTACAGATGGGTTTATATTCAAACCCTACTCAATACGAAGCAAGTACCACCGAGTTTACCTAATGCCAAGCGAATGGGCACAACAAGAAAGGCTTTCTTCAACCAGCATTATTCACATGATACATGTAGCTCTTTTAATTTTAGTCAAACAAGGCCTTAATTTATATACAAATCCACTCCTTTGATGACACAAATCGGATATCCTTTTCTTTTTGATTACAAAGAAATAATATTCAAAATAAAAATCCCACTGAGTGATATTGATATTCTGATTAGTTGTACATTTTTCTTTGAGTTAGATCAAATAATTTAAATTTTAAGACAAAATACAAGTAGGCCTATTCATTATTGTACTTTTATTTTATTAGTTCCCCAACATTGTAAAATTATAGTTGTGCTCACTGAAATATATACAATTTTTTGAAATTCATTTACATTCCTGAAATATTTGGTGAAAAAATGGTTTATTGGATTAATATTCAGTTATATCTTTAAATTAGTTATCTTGAGTAGTAAATGATGATCCTTATTTTGAAATTCATTTACATTCCTGACATATTTGGTGAAAAAATGGTTTATTGGATTAATATTCAGTTATATCTTTAAATTAGTTATCTTGAATAGTAAATGATGATACACTACTTATTTTACTAGAAAATGCACAGGCAGATGCATGTACTGATGAACAGTTTTGATGTATAAAATTCCATTTTGGGGTTTAACTGGATTGAGATATGGCAAATCCTTGAGATCATTTTTCATATACTGGTACTTGAACTTTCTCTTTAATTTTAACTGGATTAGTTTGAACCTTAAAAAGAAAATAAATAACAATGGAAAAAACTTGAAAACAAAAACCAAACAAAACCAATAACTATGAATTAAAATTACCATTGTAAATCTGTACACAACCAAAGACAGGATTGGGGTTTTTAATTTTTCTCACAATTTCTTCTAATTAGGGAGCTTGATACCAATTTGATACAGTTATTTAAAGTTAAAGCAAACATTATTATGTTTGGAAGCAATTTCATGTTTGAGAAGAAAAGATCCATTTGTTACGGACACTATACTCGACAATAGACTAGATCTAAAAAAAGAATAAACTTACGGGTGCTACTGAAACAACGTCAATAGGATACGTTTCGAAAAAATCGTCAGCAAAAAAAGCTGTAAAGAATAAACATATATATTATGTTGTTTTATAAACAAAATAAGAGCACGGTGGAAACCACAGCTCTAAGTATAAAGTCAAAACTGGCACGGGTATGCCAAAGGCTGGCAACAATACAAAATAATAAATAAAAACAACAGTCAATAAATAGATACGATAACGAATGATAAATGATAGGCCTTTTAAAGTTTTTTGTGAATGTCATGTGATATAGAGAAAATGATGCAAACACACGCGTGTTAGGATAATTTAACGTCCAAAAATAAATGGTTTATAATCCCAATGGTATATTATATACCTAAATTAAAAACAATTCATTAAAATTATGAAATAACTTACATCTATTACACTGTCAAGTTCTTGAAATTCCAAGACGTCGTACGCTTCTGCAATGTTGACAGAAGGCCGGAAGTTACTTGTGCCCTCATTGCTTCGCGCATGCGATGTACAACATAATTATGTCATCAACGTTAATACGTCACACAGTTGGCATTCCCGTTAGTATTCTAGTTCTATGGTTAGGGTAAGAGTTACGGTTAGGACGTGCAGATCTGGTGAGTCTCCAGATGTAAACAGGGCTAGGGTTAGGCCCAACCCTAACACTGGACCAAGCCCAACCCTTACCCTGACGCGCAATCCACATATGACGTCATATGTGCTAAAATGTGCAGGGCCGTCTCCATGTTCAACTCCGTCATTAGCATTTTAAATTGTTTTTATTACGTCAAAGAGAGAAGATGATCCGCCCTCTCTTCTCACCACACCGATTTGATCATCCTCGGTTACCCAGTGTACACATTCCGTTCTACTCCACTATACCCTGTGTTAATCCATAGGGATTCCACGATTTCAAAATATCAGAATGTAGTTAAACTGTACGAGCCAATCAAAGAACAGTTTACAAATAAGTCTTCCGAAGACCCTTTAGCGACGTTTTTTACGTCATACAACTTGTTTACATATTTGCAAAGTGTGCAAGAACGAACTTCGGCAGTCATGTTGGGGTATTCTTTGTTGAAAAAAGATGAGAGTTACTTCCCTTTGTTTATTTCCCTTCCAAGTAACGCTTTCTGGGATTGGACGATAAAAATATCACAATCAGCCAGGGCAGATAATTTGAAATCGTGGAATCCCTATGGATTAACCCAGGGTATAGTGGAGTAGAACGGAATGTGTACACTGGGTAACCGAGGATGCGATTTGATAAGTGTGTTTTGGAGTGATTGTTTCATTGCTGTGTTGTTTTTTATTACAAATTTTCAATCCTTTAAGTGGAAATAATTTATTAAAATTATGTCCTAATATTTTAGACTTGATATTTTTTTTGAAATAAGCGTGTTAGCTCATGGTGACTAAGTGGGTAAGATGATGGTCGAATTGAGGTCGGGTGTTTAATCCCTTCATTGGTCGAAAGAGTTCATCCCGATTTCCCGACGTGGTTCCTGACAAGGAAAGTTGTTTTGTCGTTTGGATGGGACGAAAAACCGAGGTCCCGTGTACACATTGGCGTACACGTAAAACATGCCTTGACCGCTGGAATTTGATATAAGCGTAGACCCTAGTGGCGCTGTCCAGGCATTAGCCAAGCTCGAAGCAGAAACAGTAGGACGTTACACTCCATTCAATCCTATTTCGTTTCGTGTTTTAATAGTTCAAATTCCATTTTACTTGTTTTTACTACACTAGGATCTGGAAGAGTTGTTATATAACAGGTGTTCTAGTTGTTGTGGGAAATTAGCCAATGAAACGGTATATTACGGCGAGTTCTTTGGTAAAGGACTGTGGGTAAAGCACTAGAAATGTCGACGGTGATTGATTAATTAATGTCTTACCTCATAGGGTCAAAAAATCGTTCGAATAACCCGTGACACAGACTCCAATTGGTCGGATAATCATGAAATGTAGGCCATCGAAAGTATAAAAAAAACGTACGAAATATAGATCTGTATTTTAATCAGATTGGTTTTCCTCAAAAACACACTTTTGTTCACGTAATTGAAGTATTATGTTAGCTTTTCGCGATATTGGGGTAGTAGGTGATGGTATTTGGTAGTATGTAGTTAGTATTTAGTAGTATAGAGTTTATCGTTCTGACGCTAAAATTACCCCCCCCCCACACACACACACACTTCCAACACACGAACACACACTTACGCGTCTGGGGTCCTAATGATCTCAGGACAGGTCTATTGGACAATAACACACCTCTAAATACGAAACATGAAGTATGTATCTCCTAAATCAGATCCGACATCATTATAAAAATTGACGTCAACGGTATGTTGGATTTCTGAAAATCTCAATTTGTATGTATGCCCATGTGATTGATAGACGATGATGGCATCGTACATTTCAACTGTCAGATTTTCTTAACAAGAGCCTGGTGAACCCCCTCCTCAGACATTCTTGGATCCCGCCCCTTAAAGGGACTGTCCCGAAGAGAACAGGGCACAAAAATATAAGTCCTAATACGGCAATAATTGAGGGATTTTTCAGAATCAAAAAGCCGGCTTTTTCAAAAAAACGGCAATTTTATGTGTGTAGACGGTAGAAACCGGGTTTTATCGGGTACCCGGTTGTCATCCTTGCCGAACTTTCGTACATTTATAACATTGGCATAGCCACGAAGGATGTTAGTCGAAAGTGTCTTCGGCGAATATACGATCGTAATCGTCTTGTACGTCGTTTTGTCGCCCTCTTCCGTAAGTCTGTCAGCTATCTTCTATATTCCATAAGCTGGATATATAACTGAACCAAAGTAACCAAAGTAATCATTATTATTTTATTATCTCTGCAAAATTGACTGAAGCCGATGGCGTAATAAATAAACCGGAAGTTCAACAAATAACGAAGGTCGGTGTTCATCGTCTTTTACCGTTACAAAACTTCAGTCAGTGTAGACGCTACACTTGAAAAAGCCGCGTTTTGAAAAAGCCGCGTTTTTAAAAAGCCGGCTTTTACTCTCTAGTGCAGACGAAGCTTATGAAGACTGGTGTATATACTCTGACGTGAGCGTTAAAACATCTTATCCGGACACGTAACCCTTTTAAGATTTCGGGTCAATTCTTTCGTTGGGTGATCCGATAATCGATTCCCGTTCCTTTAGGGGTATACACGGTGAAGAGTCCACGTGCTGTACTTGATAACAAATGGTAAATTTCACCAACACATTATTTTTATAAAATAAAACTCTGGTTTTATCAAATCACCGCATAATACAGTTTGGGACACCGGACTCCATTTCAAGATGAAAACTGTGGATTTAAGTTATTTGAAAACGTATCACATATATTTAGTTAGTTGCTCGCTCCTAGGGAAGGGGATCTTAATGGATTTTAACACAAATTTTAACTTATTGATCGACCTCAAACATTTGGTCGTCTGCGTTGCTATGTTCGTCGTCTGCGGAGAGGAAAGGCAAATATTTTTACTCGGCGTTTTTGGTCGTCAGCATAAATTTTCCATCGTTATTCCATTTCCTTTCTAAACAACAGAGAACTAAATATGCTAATGAAACCATGATGTCATCAGTTCATTTTTAGAAATGCATACGCAAGTTCGTAGACAAACTGGGATGATATTTTTGGACTCCTATATTACTTTTGATTTATACAACAACATGCAGGTGTAACTCGCTACATGGAAACAGAAACCGTCAAGACAAACTGTGAAAATCTTCTAATAAATCTGTAAAGGGTGGTTGCGTACGTAACTAATGTGACGAAAATTAAATGGTAGCTGGCTTTTTTCGCACGTATACAGTGAATGGCCATTTTGCTCAGTATAATCCAGGCCGGAATTTGTCTATTCTTTAAAATTGCGTTAAAGATTTAAATTTTTGTTTAGAACTGAAATAAATTAACTATTAGTCAATCCCCATGTTAAAAACATTAGCAAAATTGATTGTGTATATGTGAAATAGACCCGACCGAAGATCAAAATAGTGTCAATAGGGTGGCCCCCGCGTGTATCAAATGTCCGTTTAAACTTGCTAATTCTGTTTAAATCCCATTTTCTCTTCCGGGGATTTATAATTAAATCTCGAGTTGTGTCCGTGTTATTGCACAGACAACCCTGATACGACGCAGGTTTTCTGTTCGTCGAAGTCATTGTACTTTCGTATGTTTGTTAACAAGCTGAGTTCTGTGAGTTGACCTCGCGACCTGTCACGGTTAGATAACGTCATATGAATATCATGGCTATTCACCCGGTCAGAGTCACTTCTCTGCAGGTAGGGTGAGTCTGTCGTTATGATTGTGGTGGTTGCTGTCTACTTGTGACGTCACGCAACGCGCCGCCAATCTAGTAGTCTCTATCATCCAAACAAGTATTCTACGAATATTAGTCTGGATGGTCCTCAAAATTTGACAGAAAGTCGGTCATTGTCTGGATTATCCAGTCTTTTAAGTTACCACGTACTGAATCTATCAAAACATCTCGCTTGTCAACAATGACACTCTCTAAAATTTTGTTTGTAAGGGTTTTAATTGAAATGGTAATTTTCTCTCGTCATGAATCGGACGTACGGCTTCTCACAATCTTCTTTATTCTTCATCGCGATTCATGCTATTTTCTCGTCTCTATTTTGTTTCTGATAATAGATGTGCCAAGTGAATTGTAGGATATATTTCTGTCTCGCTCTATAGAATCTAGCAAAATCGACCGGCTTCGTATTATCTATCACTTACCGAGGCTTTAGCCAATAGAATCTAGCAAAATCGGCCCGGCTTCGCAATATCTATGACTTACCGAGACTTTAGCAACCGGGAGTCTGTTTTTTTATGGGGTAGATTATCCAGTAAATTTTCGTCAAAAATTGAGAACCGATCCAGACCCTACGTACGTTGAAGACTAGGGGGTTCTGGGTGACCGAGACTACCAATCTGGGGACTAGAAGTAAGCGAACACTGTGATGTACAGCCTTATAATGGAAACAAAAACAATGATTGATTTACATGAAAAACGTAATATAAATAAGGCGACAATGTTTGAGTATATTTAAAAACGAAATGGTTTATATAACAAATGTTTGAATAGGCCTCGTTTGTTATCACGTGATATTTGGGAAAATCGTGTGAAATAAACATCGGTCTCTTTTGAACAAATGTGGGTCACTACTTGCGTTGATCATTCATCGTTTCCGGAACATTTAAAAAAAATTCTTTGTCGGTTAACATGATTAACTATAATCACGATGACCCGTATAATTAATAACATTTAAGTATGGCTTCATATTGTACATTTATATATATATATATATATAAAAACCATCTAGTTTACTAAATGTCATTGTGCTTGATAACGATAAGAGGTGTAGTACCACGAGCTTCTTTGTCCGACATGGAGAGCAGGAATCGTCCGACTGGTCGCCATATTGTACATTCGACTCGTGCATCTGTTTCTTGCTACATATTAGAACAGCCCTTGATCGTCTTTGCTCATCTTTCACGTTGTGTACTTTTACTGGTTCCTTATTTCTTAAGACGTTCGTCTTCTCAGTTAAAACAATACGAGAGTTCGTTTTTACCTTTTATGTAGCATATATAGGTATACATACAAGCGAAGTACAGATTACAATTACAGTTACTACTAGCTAAACTCTTCCCAAACCTAGCTAGCCGCTCGGCTAGCTAGTAAGATGGAACCCGTCTGGAAGTCTAATCGAAGTCTGAACTAAAACTTTACAAATGTCATTTTTATAAAGAAACTTGTTAGACACTTATAACAGTGCGTGTTCATTAGCTTTGACTGACATAACTAACAAAATGATTGGTTAAATTAACAACTGGCCTGATTCCTATCACGTGTATTTCGTTTACCAAAAACAGGTAATATTACAAGCTATTAATGTTTTTTATGCCACAACATGTCACTCAAACTCTGAGTTGATTTCAGTACTTTAAGTGCATATTACATATCATGTGAATAATTTTAAGACTTGCCAAATGATTAATATAATATAATTGAATTTCATCTTAAACGTTAATCTTAGAAGCAACAAAGTCTACTAAAAGCATTACAGAGGATACTTATCGAAACCTCGTGCTTGTGTATAATAAACCAGTGATTGTTTTACCATATAATTGTGTTAGATCTGATATAAAACATTTGTTTTGTTAGACATCAACAAATGTTCGTCGGTCGTCGGTCTGCGGCGGACTTAAGGAATACCAAATAGCTCTTTATCCAATGTTCTTAATTCTTAGTTCTTGATTCCTAGTCCTTAATTCTTAATATTTTGTTGTCGTATTTCGACATTAGTATACCAAAATAAAATTAGCTTAGTAAAGACACGGTATCTTACGCCAAAAACAGATGTCTGCGATATTACCCCAGGTGGGAGTGGACGTAAACTCCAAGGAACGGACGAATGAATGGGATTTGCGAAGACTCACGCAGCCTTTCATGGCAGCCACCACAAGCCGTATGTACTTCTATGAGAACGAGGAAGATTTGCGACTAATGTGCTTAAAGAAATAAACTTAGAAAAAGGAACCAGGCCAAAGTTCACTCAATATCATCCAAAATCATCGACATTGAAAACATGATTTTTCTTTGCAATTTAAATCAGTATTGGTGTTGTGATCTTGCCGGGAAAAGATGGGCCTTTGATATCCAGTATTTTAGACAAATAAACATTTTACCATTTATACATGAATCGTGTACTATACATGTAATTCGTTTCAGCCCCAGTTGTAACAAGAGACTCGCGGAACGAGGCTAGACACATTGCACCAAATTAAACTGCGTCGCCATATTCCTATGTAGAGTGGAATAACCAGACGCTAGAAATTTTCATTCGTTTGAGACTACTGACATATTTGCCGAACATTGAAATTGAAGTAAAAACGGAAACCATTGAATGCAAATCAGGTATACACATTCATATTACAGTATTGTATGCGTTGCTACCAATTATTGTCCATTTCTAGGTCTACAATGTTAGCGATTTAGCTCCTTTAAGTTAAGAATTAACTCAAAATAGTTCGCCTTATTTTAAGTAAAATATAGCCCTTTATAAAACTTGTGTTGTTTTAATGTATGAAATACACGACGTTTAACTGTGAATGACTTCCTAAGTTAGATATTGCTTAGGCGGCTGTTGTTTATTTGTTATTCTATTTTCAACACGCGACCTATTCATCAGATGACGTCATTCACAAACAAGCAAACACAGGAATCCCACTTATAAAATACACGGACATCCTGACAAACCGAGATCATATGTGTACACATTGGCGTGCAAGTTAAATAGAGGGAAATGGGGATTAAGGTCCACTCGACACAAACTATGACATTTCGGGACTAACATATGGTTTCATAGTATTTCGATTACTCGCTTGTGCGTAGGGTCGTCAGCAGTGGGAGGAATCCGGCGGACCCGGAGAAAAACCCTAGATGTTGAACAGGCGGGCCTACTCCTTGTCACGTACTACCGGGGAATCAAAACAACACCAGTTGACTCAATAATATACTTCATGATACAGAGCGCACGTGCTATCCATTCAGCCATCCGACCCTCTGCACTTGAATTTGGAATTTGTGGCAATTGGATTTCGACGTTAGAGTAGGCCTTAGCACCATTGTCCGGCAACAAGTTCCCTCAGAGCACACTGTATGGCGTATACCCTTCTTCATTAGCCCAGTTCGGAGCAGAACCCCATTTCTTTTAATGATAAAAATAGCTTAGCCGGTATGCCTGTCTGTACCATTTGATATCTTACAACAGGATGGGGGGGGGCGAATGATTAGCACGTGCGTGCTGTATCATAAAGCCTGTCATTGAGTCAACTGGCGTGGCAAGGAGTAGGGTCGCCTGTCCAGCCTCGTGGGTTTCGTCCGGGTCCCCCGGTTTCCTCCCACTGCTGAAAACCCTACGCTCAAGCGAATTATGGAAATTAAACTGGACCATATGTTAGTTCCGAAATGACCTAGTTTGTGTCGAGTGGACGTTAAACCCCATTTCTCCCTATCTCTGTCTTACAACAACATGAGTTGTAGTCTCTATCATTCAGACAAATATTTGTCTTTGGCTAGATTATTCGGTCTTTTATATATGTTATGTACGAAGTCAGAGAGCGTAGTTTTACCAAAAACTACAAGAAAGCACTTTTTAAGTCCCCCCTTAAACCCCGAGCAATTGTTACAACCCAAGAAAGATTGTACCAGATTTACTGTGATATACGATAAGACCAAAGTTCAATACTATGTGACTTCTTCTGCTACACAGACTGTTTGAATACCCAAATTTATCCCCGTGAAATATGTTAATTTCCTACTTCAATATATATGTTTCTTAGCTATTCGAGAACACCGGAGCGCACCGATCGGATATCAACTTTAGCCTTTAGAGTGTCAACAAGAAATTATGGATGCCGGACCAACAAACAGGGGCGATGACAATATACGACCACATTTCAATGTGGGCGTACAAAAAGTAAATACAGCATTAGTAATGAATATGTCATGAACATAAAAAAAAATTCTAACATATCTACTTCAGTAAAATGAACATTTATAACCTTATTTTGGTCATAAGTTAAAGAACATTCTATCAATAAAAAAGAAATGAAATAATGAATAAACGAACATAAGGTAGACAACACTGAAATAACCAAATATATTGAAAGTGAATTTGATTACAGACTGTTCAAAAGTTAATTAAAACAACAAATACTCTATTAATAATTACAATACTTTGCTACTGAACCCAATATCCAAAGTTTTAGGCTTTGTTGGTAATTTTTCTGTATTGACTACTGGTAAATAGTGCTTTCTAAAACAATGTAAATATTACATTTTCATTCACTATTTCGTAGGCAATATGAATATTTTTTATTTATTCACTTTAAGTTTTAACCAAAACGTTTTTAGTCATTCCCAGAAATCAAATACACTTTACAGAGCTTTAAATAATGTTTACTTGTCTATTGTTTCTTCAATTCCTGCTAAATCTGCTCTTTCCTGCTTTGAGTAAAGTTGAATTAAAGCAATCAGAATAACAATTCATCATATATAAATATTTTGTTAAGCGACAAGGCAATTCACCCTGGACAGGTGATCCCCAATGACGAATCTTACTCCTGTGTTTAGATAAACTATAATTGAGCTATAGTATTAGTCAACAATGAATGACTTTTAATGTCAAGCATGTAAGAGCAAAGCAGAATGTTTTCAATCACAATCACATGTTCATATTCATTTGCATTAGGTAAATATTTTCTTTGACAAAAAGACAATTGAAAATATTAACTTAGGTAAAAGTTTATGACAAACTGTAATATTTTTTTCAGTTTTTTTTTAATTGTAACATGTTACTTGAGACTTTGAAACAAACAAAATACCTACATTAACACACATAAAAGAACATATAGGTTGGATTTTCCTTTTCTTCATTACCACTGGCAATAAGTCATCATCATTCTGAAATAAGAAGTTTAACAAGAGACACTTACAAACAAAACTCATAATCATCAAAGCTGTCATATTTAACTTATGATAGAAAATGTACAAATGAAAATTATAATGCTCTTACAATCATTGCAATTCTTGACAATCCCCTCCCTTGATTGAAAACATACAGGACAAGCCAACAGTGAGGCTTATGTACCCCATCTAAATCCCAAAATAACTAGATGACACATATTAATTAATCACACATTTATTTTTTTCAAAAGTATTGAGCAATCAAACTATGCACTAAGTTTCAGCACTCTCTATCAGAAAGAATCAAGATAATCTGAACCAAAAGCATCGACCAATGAAATGGATTACATGTAGCTCGAATCTGCTTAGCTTCACTTTCACTTCATTATAACCCAAGTTACCATGTCCCAAAGCATCAGCCAATCAAATTGCTTATCTCTGCTTACCCTACGCACAAAATGATCATCTTCGAACTCCATCAAGGCATTTATCTAATAAATACACCAAGTTTGAACATTTTAACACAATTAGAAGAAAGTTATTGTATTCCAAAGTCTAGGCCAATTAAATTGCTTAGCACCCTACTTACCCTAAGCATAAAATACTCATTATCGAACTTAGTCAAGGTATTGATGTAATGAAACTATATACCAAGTTTCATCACTCTCACCTAATTAGAACTAAAGATATCGTGTCCCGAAGCATAATCCTATCAAATTGTTTATCTCTGCTTACCCTAAGCAGAAAATGCTCATCTTCGAACTCCATCAAGGCATTGATGTAATAATTACCTACACAACGGTTGAACATTCTAGCTCAATTAGAAAAAGAGTTATTGTATCCCCAAAAGTGTGACGGACAGACAGACGGACAAACCCATTTTAATAGTTCCCTGCTTTCTTTGAAAGGCTGGGGACAAAAATAGTATCCAATATTTAGTAGCCTACCTCATTTTCTTGGCAAATTTCAACATGCTCCCTTAACTTTACTAAAGGAATCTCTTTCCCACATGTCTTACATTTTTCTTGAATGGTCTCCTTAAGGTAAACAAAAAATTATGTAAACTAACTAACAAAAACATGTCTTACCCTTGCTGAGCACTTCTCACATTATACAATGAAATGCACCTGGGTATCAATTAAAACAATCAATTCACTACATATATAGATAGAACTTTCTGACCTGTGCTGGTTTTGATTATTAATGATATTGACGTGTTCATCTCTACACAATTTCGTCTAAGGCACAGACTTATTAAACATTTAAAGGGACAATATCCTCTTGCTGGCTTGACAGGTCAATAAAAAAAAATTAGCCTTATTCTAACTACTAGATGTTTAAGTTGTGTAACCTGTTGTGTAAATAATCCATGACATCCTATCTTACTTGTCCAGAGGGTTCGAAAATATGTTTAAATCCAAGTTGCATTTGAAAGTGCTTACGCAAGGCTTTTCAAATCATGTTACAGCATGTAGTTGAATTTTTCAAATTTTAAAATTAGATGGGTTAGGATAAAATTTGTATCATTTATTAATTGGAATATTGAAAAATAGTACAAATTGTTGACCAGAATAAAGATTGGAACAACTTATTCAGTTAAAACGAGAGTAGTATTGGGGCTTTAATGTGTTCAATATGTTACCGGTATTTACAGACTACACACAAATGGCCTCTGCTCGTTTTGATAAAAGGCACGATCTCATTAAACATATTATTTATTCAAAGGAAATATGCAGTGCAGTTAGAGATACTATAATCTCATAAATAAACAATACCAAATTTGTACATCGCTCGTGTATCATTTTTCTTAATTGATTGTATGCTATATAAGACAGAGTTTACTGTTAGTTTCAGAAGACTTGGAATGGCGCTCCTCCCGGAGTATGCCTATTTCATGCTCTCAATAAAGGTCTATCAACTATGCTGATATTCTGTTATCTGTAGTGTTACAGATATGTCACTATAAAAAGTTTGATAAAAGTCGAAATTGCATCTTAGTCTGTGAGTGGAACTAAAAATATTGTGAATGTAAAAACAATGCAATTTGTCACAATGTGGAGAATCACAAAAATTTGTACCTCACCACTGAATTCAATTTGATCCATATTGAGATTCTCTTGAATTGGTCTGATGAAGCATATAGCCTGGCCAAAATAACTCGTAGTTAAATATTCTACAGAATATCCATTTTTTCCAGGTTTAATGACTGACAAATTAGACCTTGACCCTCCATTTGTTCTTAACAATTCCCATCCTCCACAACCTTTCAGTTTTGGATATGACGCTTCAATTTTATCTCGAAACAACTGAGGATCATCACTCCTTTCAAAAGTTATCTTCCGTTCTCCTAGACTGGCTTCAAATAAAGCTTTCCTTTCTTCCTGTGATGGAGCATTATTCTGAAAAAGGACACACTACTTTAATCTTTAATCACAATTCACGTTCTCATAACATAAAATGAGCAAGTATTATCTATACAGCCATCAGAAGTGGTAGACATACACCATAACTTGTTTTCTATGGTGCAATATCCAAGTTAACAATGGTCAAATAAAGGCATGTACTATATACCATACTACTTTAATGGAATAATCCATCTATAAAAACATGACATAATCCATGTCCCAATAGTATTCTTATTAAGTTAATGAATGGCTGTCACTTAGATACTTCCTACAACAATTATAACCTATTGTATCATTTCTAGCATATTAGACGACTTCAGATTGATTTTCAACTGTAAGCACTGAAATAAAGTACTTTAATACAATATTCTAAATTCTCTAGATGCTTTTCTTTATAATTAACTAGTCTTTTTGTCTAATTGTAAATAGTCTTTTGTATATAATAGCCTTCCACCCATTCTACAGACAGAGAACTATTTACTCTTCTTCAAGAATAGATCTATGCCCAAAGTTGCAACAGTAGCAAACAATTGTTATACTGTATTGACTATTGTAATAAATGCAGTCAAACCCCAGTTCACTCCTGTTATACACAAAAAGACTAATTAAACCCTTTCAATTCCATTCAATGAAAACAGAATAAATACAGCATACTTCTCAAAATTCATTTACACTTACAGTCTTTTCGACTAAAATCATTGATTGAGGACTTACATGTAAAATGTTGTACAACTAAATTTCTGTTTGTGAGTGGAGCTAATTGTACACTAACAGCGTCAGTTTAGTATTATGTGTGACACCAAAGCTTGATAGTAATATGTGGTATTTTAACCTTTTCACTCATCACTGTACATCTGATACTCTTCATATGAACAAACAAAATAATTAACGGTTTGGCCAACAATGGCTTCTAAATACTAATAAATTAGTTACTTACAGAATCTCTATTTGAAAGACACATGAATCTGTGTGTCCATGATGATGATGCTGATGCTGTGCTTACTGTGCTTGATTTACATACACCACTACCAGTACTCTTTTTAATTGTTCCAATTTTATAATTTCTATTTGGAATCAACTGGCGACGGTACGGCTGGAATAGCCTGTTCATTTCTGATGATAATGGAACAAAGTTTGAAGCACTGGTACACGTAGATGTCACTGTACTTGTCACTAGCACTGCAGGCCTTCCAGTTCCAGGCCCTACAAAGAAAATGTAGCGTAAAGAGATATCTTAGAAATCAGTAAAACTCATTATAAATCTTTAATATTGAAAGTCAAATTACACTAGGAATACTTCGTACTGTTGTTGATAATTCAATTAAAAAAAGGAATGAATGAATGATGGGGTTTAACGTCCTACACTTAAGCACCAAACCTGGGCTAATTAAAGACGGGCATACGCCATACAGTGTGCTATGAGGGAAATTTTTTTCCCGGGCAGCGGCGCTACGGCCTACTCTTATATTGAATTCCAACTGCCAAGGTGTCTTTTACGTGCACTCCAATGTGTGTTTTTTGTTCAATCCGAACGACTAGGCAGCTGTCCTTGTCAGGCCCTCCTTCTGCATCACTGACAATGGGAAATCACACTGAAAATCAAGATGAACTTTCTCGGCCTATGCAGGGATCGAACACTCGACCTCCAGGCTAGCGAACCAGCGCCTTATCCACTTAGCCACCGTGATCCCCCTTTAAAAAAGGCCTCAGTATCTAAATATAATGAGAAGCAGAGGGCTTCCCCAGTTCAAGTTCATTATCTCAATATCTGGTATCAAAAAAAAAACATTATTTCATACATGTACACAAACACAGAGAGAGAGAGAGAGAGAGAGAGGGGGTAAACGTCCACTCGACACAAACTAGGTCCTACTTACGCAAAAGAAGGTCTGCTGCTTTTTGGATCAATTCTATCGCCTCTTTCTTTTTATCTTCCTCCATATTTGCCGCCAAGACACGCCGGAAGTTGATCTTTCGGTTGCTCGACGTTTTATCGATAGCTTGTTGGGTGAAGGTCATGAATCTATAGTCTGCTTCAGATTTGTCAGCGTTCAGGTTGAATGCATTTGGAGAAATGTTTTTGGAGAAATGTTTTTCAAGATTTGTATTTGGAGATTTGTTGTTCAAGATTTGTTTGTCGTTGTATGTTTTTGATGAAATGTAAATGTTATTTTGATAAAATGTAAATGTAATTTTTATGTTTTCTATAAGAAATTTAATTTTCATATTATAATAAAATTAAATCTAATAAAGATACAACTTGAAAATCTGATATGTCAAATGTCTGATTTGTAAAGCAAATATTGATTTTAAGATACAAATGTTGGTTTTGGTGTACAATTGTTGATTTTGGTATATAAATGTCGAAATGCGACAACAAATGAAGAAATAAGAGTTAAGGACTAACAACATTGAATAAAGAGCCGTTTGGTCTTCCATATTGTCCAGCTGGAATGAGATCCTGTGATTTATCATTCAAATTACAGAGTAAAACGTCACGAATTGTTGTAGAAAAGATGAAATATTTAATAACAATAACAAAGAAATAACAAAATAAAACAACAATATCAAGTAGTAATTCATATACAATTATAAATAATTTACTATTTACAATAAACACTCCCTATCCTTGTTGATTTACAAGTTTTACACCTGTAACCTGGGAAGATAACTCTGATAACTTTGATATGGGTTGGTACTCATTGTGTAATTAACAGGCGCAGTCATTCATTGGTAACCAAGTCCTTGTGTCATTGGGTTTGGGGTAAAGTGGGATTGTGGATAACATGAGAAAGGAGGGACAAATGGTAATGTTGATGTTGTCATGGGAACATATCCAAGATTAATCTGGTGATTTATTGGCAATTCTCTCATATTCATTTCTGCCATGGTATTTTTTCTGGCTCTTCTTCTGGCTTGACGACGACGAAAATCTCCACGTGAAAAATCTTCAATACAAGCTGGATGTATGGACCAATAATTACCTTTACCATTATCGGCTCTTCCATTTTTAATAAAACATTCATTTAAAGATAAATTATGTCTAATACTGTTTCTCCACGCCTTCTCTTTGTTGTTATAATAAGGAAAATTATCCATGATATATTGATATATATCTCCTAGAAGAACTTTCTTCTCTGGTGAATTTAAAATGGACATCGATATCAAGGCGATGTACGAATGACCTGGCTTCTCTGAAGATGTCGTCGGTGATGATGGAGATAGGGACTTTGGAAATGATGGTGATGCTGATGGCGATAGAAGACCTGGTGATAATGACGATAAAATTCCTGGTGATGATGACATCGATGATGGTGAACTGGCTTCCGATGATAGTATTGATGGCGATAGAAACCCTGGTGATGATGAGGATAAGATTCCAGGTGATGATGAAATCGATGATGGTGATGATGAAGAGGTGGATAATGATGGTGAACTGGCTTCCGATGATGGTATTGATGATGATAACGTGGATGGAGATAAACTACAACTGTCTGTTCTTCTGTATGAAACTTCTCTCAGCATCTTCTCGAAACTACAATCGAGAATTCGTTGGTTTTGGTCAGCTATAAACTCTCTTGTAGAACTAATCTCCTTTGATTCCTTACTAGTATACATTGGTGTACCATGAGTCTGCCTGGAATCCAACTTTCCAGTGAGATATTCAATACTAAAGTTATTCATATTGATTATTGAATATTGAACTAATACAACTGAATAACTTGTACACAACGTCTCTAGAAATCTGGTAGTTTAATGAACGTCTCTAGAAATCTGGTAGTTTAATGAACGTCTCTAGAAATCTTGTAGTTTAATGAACGTCTCTAGAAATCTGGTAGTTTAATGAACGTCTCTAGAAATCTGGTAGTTTAATGAACGTCTCTAGAAATCTTGTAGTTTAATGAACGTCTCTAGAAATCTGGTAGTTTAATGAACGTCTCTAGAAATCTGGTAGTTTAATGAACGTCTCTAGAAATCTGGTAGTTTAATGAACGTCTCTAGAACTCTGGTAGTTTAATGAACGTCTCTAGAAATCTGGTAGTTTAATGAACGTCTCTAGAAATCTGGTAGTTTAATGAACGTCTCTAGAAATCTTGTAGTTTAATGAAAGTCTCTCTTCCTATTGAACTATTTAAACATACAACTAGAACTAATACTGTATAAAAACAAGGCTTGTTGATTTATAAAATTAATTCTTCTTGTTCCATTTATATACCGACTGTGATTAGTTGATAAAGATTTGATTTGATTTGATATCGTTCAAAAAAGTGACTGACGTGTTCCTTGTGTTGATTAGTTAATTGCTTGATTGGTTGTTGACTAATTAGTTGATTAACCCTTTTACAGGTTAATCAGGGCAACATCGCTGTCTGACACGGGAACATTATGGTCAGGTTCATTTAGTGAGGTTAGAGATTCTTTCGATGGTAATTAGTACATGTAATTGGACTGGCATATACAGGTCTTAATTCTATGGAAAGTTTGATCAAGACTAGATAATCTTGATAGAAACATCATCAAGTAAGAAGCAGTATTCCACAGTATAATTCATATCTCTTTACTGTCTGATCACAATTATAGTATGGTTGGGGATGACGAATGGTTAGCGAGTGCGCGTTGTATCACAAGGTCCGTCATTGTGTCAACTGGCCTGGTTTCGATTCGATTCCCGGTTGTACATGACAAGGAGTATGGTCGCCTCTCCAACCTCGTGGGTCAGATAATGATGTATAGATTGTGTACAGTATATAAACATTCTCGTAACGTCTTGGAATCGTAATGAATAAATCACTAATGTGTCAACATATTGTTCATAAAAAACTGCTTTGATCTGTTCAGAATGATTTGATTAAAGTGCCTCATCTTATTTTTAAATCGTTTTGACGTTTTTTTCTTGTTTCCTGTTTAGTATACTTGAGTCGTACACAGCTAATGGCTATGTCGTCCACACTTTAATTGTATGGAGAAAATAAACTGTACTGGTTGGCTGTTTGGTTGTTTGATTTTAGATCGAATCACCAATGTTTTTTAAAATAAAGTTAATCAC
This sequence comes from Patella pellucida, assembly GCA_917208275.1. NCBI lineage: Eukaryota > Metazoa > Mollusca > Gastropoda > Patellidae > Patella > Patella pellucida. The sequence goes on along the minus strand of OU795037.1, from coordinate 691,479 downwards.
ATTGTTTGTTAATTACATGAAAGAAATTCACCTTATCACCCAATAATGCATTCTACAGTAGATATCGTTTGTGTGATAAATTTCATAATCTACCGCGAAATCTCCTTAGTTGAATAGGAACTAATTTTTTTTCAAAGAACAGTTCATTAATTATCAAAAGTATCTTCTTTTTTAAATTAAAAACGAATAGGTTTTATGTAATTGATATTGGTGGAACACTGGGTCAGCATAAAGGTCTTTCCTATGGTTGAATTGTTGTTTTAAAATGATGTATCACTACGCCGTACTGTAATCAGGTTCAGTAACAGTGAAATCTATAGGAAATAATTACATTTATTTATTTGTGCATGTCAAAAAGGATTAGGTGATAAATAAAATCTCCTACTCGTCTTTTTGGATATAAAAAAATATCAACACTCGTCGATAAAAAAAAATCGCTGGCCCTCGATTTTATTTACTTTTACGGCTTGTGTTGATATTTTTTATGTCAAAAAAGACGAGCAGGATATTTTATTTATCCCCCAATCCCTCTTACAAGCACAAATAGATAAATATAATTCTTTGGTATAGATGTCACTGTTACTGAACCTGATTACATTACGGCGTAGTGATACAACATTTTTAAACCGACTCGTAGGAGATTCTATTTTTAACCCGTTATAGATATCTGTATAATAAAGTATAATCGTATTGATAATTACAAGGAAGGAAAAACCGTTTTCTTGTTAATTATTTTGAAGTTGGATCCGTTCATCGATATTATTTGTTAATTGGTTTTAAGGTTGTATGGCTTTTTGTGATTTTTTGATTAATTACCCGATTGTCATATTGAGATGTTATGTTACATGTAGTTAGTTGTCTGAGTCCATTATTGTAAATGGAATTACTTCCCTTTAGACATAGTTATGTGTGCCTTGAAATAAAAGACTACTTGTGGATTACAAGATGGTGAAGTAAGAACAGGTCTTGTTATTATCTTATCGAATCCAACACCATCCTCAAAGGCAGAGCATTTACTGATCCCAATATTATATGGTGGAAGATGCCAGGTTTCCCTACTCTGCCAAGAAGTAATATTTAGAAAAATAATTCAACAAATCAAGAAATTTTGAGACCAGAAAGAGACAGATTAAATTTCGAAAATCAAAACCACATGTTCCAGAGTCAGAGAATCCAGATTTAATTTTAAATTTCGAAAATCAAAGCCACATGTTCCAGAGAAACCAGATATTAAATTTGATACTTGAAGTAACTTGGTAAACATTTTGCCACCAAGTAAGTTTAAATTCAGAAGATTTATGGTGTTGCAGTATTTTAATTATCAAGAACATGTGCCAGTGGCCCAGTAGCAGTATGATATGATGAGGATTCTACATGTAAATTGCCAGTTTCCTAAGAAGACCCGAATCCAGAACTAAATTTGAAACGATATTTTTTTGTGGAAAGACATGTGCTGATAAATTTCAACAGTAAACTAAAAAAAGAGGCTAATTTAATTTCATACAGTGACGTCACAGTGACAGAACTTTTCATTGACATTTTTTTGTGAACAACGTTGCAGTCAACAGTGTATTACATTTTTTACAGTCCAGTATTATTATGTCTGGTTAGTATAGTACCATGTGCATGTGTGTGATTGGATGAATGTGTGTTATTTATTTCCATTTTGTGCCAATAAATAAAAAAAAAAAAAAAAAATTTGCTTCTATTATTCAGGATATACTATAGAGTCAAATTAAGTTTTATTAGTAGGCCTAAAGCTTTATTATAGACAATTTCAAAGAAGTTAGTGTGGAGTTTATACTGTTACAGTATCATCTTAATAATAATTTGATAATGATATCAGATATAGTAGTTTAGTTAAGTAGTTTAATTAATCACAATTTTAATTAGATGCAGATTTTTGGCATTTCATTCATGTTTACTAGTTACATTATTTTTCATATATATATTAATTTGTGTTAATTAATGATGAACAACGGTAATAGTAATAAGATTATTGATTTTGGTGAGAAATTTTATGGTGAAACAAAAGATAGGGATTTAACTTTAGCCCATTATCTGTCCTTCACAGATTGTTTAAAACTAAATGATGAAAACACTGATCCACAAACAGAGGTTGATCGGAACCGATTAATAACACTTTTTAAGAGCACACTTAAAGGTGATGCTAGATTGTGGATTGAGGGCAAAACTTTTCAAAATCTACAAGATATTAAAGATCAGTTTTTGGCAAAATTTTCAGAACATGAGACAGATTTTGTACTACACAACAAATTTACCAATTTTAAATACAACACAGCCAACACACCACAAGAAAACTTAGCAAAACTACAAAAATTATCTAAAAAGTTAAATATAACAGAACCGCAAATTAAGCATCAATATATTTCAACGTTGCCCACTGCATGTCAATCATCAGTTGTCATGTCTGTCGATGATCATGCAAGCGTCGATGACATTGCCAAGAAAGTACAAAATTATTTTGACTTTCATAAACCGCAGTCAAACACTAAGGAAGTTACATTTTCCATAAATAACGGAGTTCAGGAATTAAAGCATGACTTTGCTGCTCTGCAGGTCGATAGCACAAACCATGACACCTATTACAAAAATAATAGTGATCGTTCACGTGACTCCACTCCTGATAGTTGCAATCGACATGGTTCGAGTGACCGTAGCAGACATTATCGCAGACCAAATTCTCAAGACCGATACTCTCGACCTAGTAGACGTGATTCTCAAGATCGATACTCTCGACCTAGTAGACGTGATTCTCAAGATCGATACTCTAGACCAAGTAGACGTGATTCTCAAGACCGATACTCTCGACCAAGTAGACGTGATTCTCGTGACCGATACTCAAGACGCGATTTTAGCCAGTCACCTAGTCATAGACGGAATAATTATTCAAGTGCTGAAAGAAGGTCATTCAGTCCTAATCGCAGTTCAACTAGTCAATGGATATTTTGCAAATATTGTTTGAAACCTAACCATACATGGCAGCAATGTTTTGATAGACAGAAAGATTTAGACAGAAAACGTCAACAGGATTTTTGGTAGAGGGAATTTATCGCAGTCCCAATAGATTCCCTGATTTAGCGTATAATAAAACATATGGGACAACAATTAAATTAGATTCACGTAACTTTTGTAACGGTAAACTTTCTGATGGTCATTCAGCATCTATACTTATTGACAGTGGTTCTACTAAAACCTTACTTTCGTCATTGATTTTAGAATCATGTTCGTTTCTTAAAGATAGTACAACTTTTGTGCAGTTGTCACAACCAGTTAGTTTAAAATTAGGAAATGGTCAACTTATTCAATGTTACCAATCTACACAAGTTGAAATTGTTATTCAAGGTCATCAGTTTTCCTTTAATGCTTATATAGCTCAGAATTTACTTGGTGTCGATATAATAATAGGCCAAGATGTATTGTCCAATTTAGATAGTACACTAAATTTTAATACAAACACATTACATTGTAAATCCACTTATCAAACTAAAGTTTCATTTCACCCTACCTCTAATATGTGTGTTAAACCAGGAGAACTTAAGTACATTACAGTACAAGGGAAAATACCATCAGTATTTCGTGGTCAACAAATTTTAATGTACACAGGTTCATACTTAGAGAAATCCTGTCCTTCAACATTTATTACATCATTAAATCGCAATAAGTCAATTATTCCAATATGTAATACTAGTCATAAACCCATTCATATTACAAAAGATCAAAGTTTATTTTACACTTATTTACATGATGTACAGTCATGTGATAGTATTAATATAACAGTTGATTCAATAACAAATAATTTTACATGTTCAGAAACAGATAAACATGCATTTACTTCATGTATAGATTTATCACAGAGTATACTAAGTGATACACAACAAGAACAGTTTTATAACACATTGTTCAAACATAGAAATACATTTAGTTTAAATGGAGAAGTTGGTTATTGTCCTCATATTCAGGTTGACATTGAAGTTAACAATGCAGATCCATTCTATATACGTCCATATCCAAAAACAGAGCCTGAGAAAAAGATAATTGATAGTGAATTACATAAATTAGTCAATCTTGGGATTCTTGCTATAGGTCACCAGCCGTACACGTCACCAATTTTAATATTGCCGAAAAAGGGTACTTCTGAGAAAAGGGTAGTCGTGGATTTCCGTCATTTGAATTCTAGAATTAAACGGTACAATCATCCTTTTCCACTCCTTAGTGAATCATTAAAGCGTATTGGTAACGCCTCACCTCAAGTACTCTCATGTATTGATTTAAAGTCAGCTTTCTTTAGCCTTCCATTAGCTCCCCATGCTCAGCAATTTACAGGTATATCATCATATGCAGGAGGTAAGCATTACTATTTCAAGAGATTAACGCAAGGTTTAAGTATATCACCGGCAGTATTTCAGTCTACAGTTGATGATGTTCTTTCTACAGTTACCAATAGTTATGATTTCTCAATTGCTCATCACGATGATATTATTTGTTTTAGTCCAGATATTGAATCTCATCTACATCATTTAACTTCTTTATTTTCTGCTTTAGAGAAATATGGTCTTCGAATTTGTCCAAGAAAATGTCTATTTTTTCGCCGCTCTGTAACGTACATGGGACATAATCTTTCTATTAATAAAGAGAATTTATTGACTATACATCCTTTCTCCAACCGATGTAAATATATCAGAAATTTGTCAATACCTAAAACTAGTAAAGATGTAAAGCATTTCATCGGTGCTGTCACATATATAGCTAATTTTTTACCTTATATTCAGTGTATTCTAAAACCCTTACATATGATAGCCAGAAAACAATCTAAATTTCAGTGGACAGAATCTCAACAATCAGCTTTTGACAGAGTCAAGGAAATGTTGCTTGAACCACCTGTGTTATATACTCCTTCAGGAACAGGTTCTATAAAGTTGTACAGTGATACTAGTAGAATAGCTACAGGCTCGTATATTACACAGTGTATACAAGGTCAAGATCGGATTCTTGGTTATTACTCAAAACGCCTTCCTAAGGCATGTCTTAACTATTCTGTAACTGAATTAGAGTTATTTGGAATTTACATAAATGTTTCTCATTTCCAGTATTTATTAAGAGGAGTACATTTTGATGTTTTTACAGATCACAGTGCAATAGTTCAACTATTTCAGTCAAAGAAGCAACCATGTACCTCAAGACTTCAAAGATTATTAATGAAGTTATCATATTATTCGTTTCGCGTAACATATATTAAAGGCCAAGATATTATTATGGCGGACTATCTCTCACGTAACCCACTTTCAGACGATTCTGAAATTGATACAATTGTGCCGAGTTCATTTGTTCTTCAATCTAATGAACGCCCTGTTACTCGTAGTTATGCCAAAGCTAAGAATATTCCCATCAAAACACTATATCCTACAACTAAACAGTCAACTAATCAACCGATTCCTACTAAACCTACTTGTTCCACTACCGATACTCAAGCTAGAGTACCTACGTTTACTTCACATCCACCGATACGTACTCATAAAGCGAAACCCGCTTCTATTACACCTCTCCCTACTATAAATACGCCTACACCTACTATACGTAATCCTACACCTACATGTACTATAAGTAATCCTACACCTACTATAAGTACGCCCACACCTACTATAAGTAATCCTACACCTATGTTACCCACTAAACACATTCATATTCCACCTAAACTACCTACATGTATTGAACCTACATTAGTTGACACAGTCACAATTAATGATACTTGTAGAGACAATACAGTGGAAATTCCGTTGGACTTATGTATACCACCTAAACCTTTAGTGCATAATACAGATAGTTTAGTACATGGACACTTTCCTAAACAAAAGGATTTAGACAAATTAGTTCATGTTATAAAGAGAAAAATTCTTAGAGATTACAATTTGCCTATAGACAAGAACAAATTAAGACTTGAACAAGAGACATCAGTGTATTTTAAACCTATATTTGACTATCTTGTACATAATATATTACCTTCATCAAAACGTGCTGCTAAAACAGTTAAAAACAGAAGTGATGATTACATATTATGTGACAATTTATTGTTTAGATTACTCCTACATAATAATAACGATAAAGACTTTACATTGCAATTAGCCATTCCAGAAAGTCTTGCACACAATTTAATTAGCTTATATCATGATGGTGTTTTGTCCAGTCATCAAGGAATTACAAAGACATACTTGACAATGAGAAAACTATTTTACATACCTAACATGTACCAAACAATTGCTACCTATATATTATCATGTCATAAATGTCAACAAATAAAGCCAAAGACTGATTCTTTACGCCTTTTCCATCCACGAATTCCTAAAGAATATCATACTTTTGATAGAATTTGCCTTGATTTCAAAACTATGCCTACTTCTATTTCCGGTTTTAAACATTTATTAGTGGCATGTGACGAAATAACTCGTTTCATGATTTGTATACCACTAAAGACATTGGATTCTGAAACAATTTGTGAAGCTATAATACAGAAAATTATATGTATATTTGGACCACCTAGTGTACTTATCACTGATGCTCAATCATCTTTAACCAGTAGTTTAGTTAAACTATTATGTTCAGCTCTTCAAATTAGTCATAAACTAATTAGTGTTGCAAACCACGGAAGCTTATTAGTTGAACGTCATATTAAATCCATAGCCGATTTGTTAAAATATAACCTCAATCAATTTGGAACTGATTGGGTACGTTTTGTGTCTACCAGTACCTATGCATACAATAGTTTTGCTTCGCCACAATTAGGTAATTTTAGCCCTTATGAGCTAGCTTTTGGTAAATCTCCACGTAATATTACAAGTCTTGTTTGGACTTTTGATACTTCAATTTCCAAATCATATGCTCATTATTTTGACCATTTACAGAAAAAGTTTTCTAATATTTCATCTATTATATTAGACTTACAAAAGCAACAACAGTTAAGTCAGAATCAGAGTTTATCTCAATGTTTAAGTAAAAATCCAATATATGGTGTTGGTCAGTTTGTGTATGTATTAAAACCTTCGTCATCTAGTTTACAATCAAATAGTAAGAAATTTGTTGCCAATTGGTGTGGACCATTGGTTATTCATGAAGTTTTAGATCGAACGCATTACTTATTAGCTAGCATTCAAGGTAAAATCCTTCCAGATGTTTATTCAATCAATCGATTGAAACCATGTTTTATCCGAACTAGTCATCCTACACAGAAATTATCAAATATTCAAAGTTTGAAAACTTATTTAGGTAAAAGTGACTCTGTAATATCTAATAGTCACCCTAATTATGAATTTACTGATGCTAATGGTGTTAGTTTGCCTAAATTTGATGATTCCAATGTTATGTCTATAAATTATACTACTCCTATACCTGTGACAACGTCTTATAAGAATATTGAAAGTAATCATAATCTTGCTTGTTTAAATATTTTGACAAATAATCAGTTAGGTAATCAGTTACATTATATGCAAGATGTAAGCTTAACTAAAGATTTGTATGTTGTTAAAGGTAGATTCAAATGTGGAAATTTACAATTGTTAGTTAGATATGATGTCAATAAACCTAAAATATCAGAATGGTTTGATATAAGTCATGATGCCAGTTTGTGTAAAATTGCCCAATCTCTTATTGAGAGTAGAATTATTGATGTTGTTGGAAGTCCTGGAAAGGTCGCTCATTATTCCTTATAATTATGCATTTTGTATGCTTTACTTTGTATTTTTAAGATTATATATCTTATTCGCTTTGAAACCTGTATAACATGGAATATAATAGCTTGGAACACTTAGTGATTCTTAAGATTATATATCTTATTTGCTTTGAAACATGTATAACATGAAATATAATAGCTTTGAACACTTTGTGATTTCTTAAGATTATAATTATATATCTTATTTGCTTTGAAACATGTATTACATGGAATATAATAGCTTGAAATACTTTGCATATTTGCATTTATTATTTTGAAATATATGATAGTAATATTTCTTTGCTTTTTATGTTTAAAAGTAATTCTGATTTGTTCGAAAGGTCATATTATTATATTATATTGTCTACTATTTGAACTTGCATACTTCTCATATATATAGTTACAATGCTATATTTGTATTGTATCAGATTTAAACAAAGCTTTTACATAATAGCTTATTACTTACTTCATTTTTTTCAATAATTTTGATTGTGTATTTTTTTCTACTTATTGTGTATTCGTATGAATGTGTGAGCGTTTGTATTGGTACTTTGCTAGATTTATTTTATTGTTTGTCAATTTCATTATCCTTTCCTTTGTCTCCAATCCGGGGGAACCTTTTTTTAACAAGGGGGATGTCATATTGAGATGTTATGTTACATGTAGTTAGTTGTCTGAGTCCATTATTGTAAATGGAATTACTTCCCTTTAGACATAGTTATGTGTGCCTTGAAATAAAAGACTACTTGTGGATTACAAGATGGTGAAGTAAGAACAGGTCTTGTTATTATCTTATCGAATCCAACACCATCCTCAAAGGCAGAGCATTTACTGATCCCAATATTATACGATAATGGTAACACTCCTGTAAGGATATTTATACCCAATACATTATCGGATTGATTAAATAAAGAGCTGACAGTTCGCACTATAATAGTTAAAAACTAGGTAATATAAACTGGATTTGCTAACAAAGTGTTATTTAAACTGGTCAAGATACATTATGAGAGACTAAATAAAGAGCTGACAGTTCGCACTATAATGATTAAAAACTAACTATTGTAAAGTGAAACTGATCCACTCTGAACAGAAATTTAAGCGATTTGCATTTCGACCTACCCTTACTAAAGTCGATGCGATAAACAACATAGTCTCGATTATCCACGTCATGATTAAATCATGAATCGAAGTTGATCCTAATCCAATGAATATCGCAGGCTAGCGATGACGTCGAGAGTTGATTATGGTCTCGATAAGTTAATTAATAATTTAGATAAGATTTCAAGCCTAAAGAAAGGCCTACAAAATGCAGATTCAGCTCTTGCATAATGTTTAACAGGGAACGCTAGATCAGCGACAGTCCTTACGTCATATATTGTGGAGTGTGGGTTAGGGTAAGGGTTACGGTTAGGACGGGCAGATCTGGTCAGTCTCCAGATGTAAACAGGGCTAGCGTACCAAGCCTAACCCTTACCCTAACGCAAAATCCACATATGACGTCATATGTGCAGGGCCGTCTCCATGTTGAACTCCGTCATTAGCATTTTAAATTGTTTTTATTACTACAAAAGAGAGAAGATGACCCACCCTCTCTTCTCACCACACCGATTTGATAAGTTTGTTTTGGAGTGATAGTTTGATTGTTGTGTTGTTTTTTTTACCAATTTTCAATCCTTTAAGTGGGAATAATTTAATCAAATTATGTCCTAATATTTTAGACTTGATATTTTTTTTTAAATTAGCGTGTTAGGTGATGGTGACTAAGTGGGTAAGACGCTGTTTAATCCCTGAATTGGTCGAGAGAGTTCATCCAGATTTCCCGACGTGGTTCCTGACAAGGATAGTTGTTTTATCGTTTGGTTGGGACGAAAAACCGAGGCCCGTATACACATTGGCCCTAACCCGAACCCTTCGCATGACCCCTGACACAGACTCCCATTGCAATTGGTCGGATAATCATGAAATGTAGGCCATCGAAAGGCTAAAAAAACATACGAAATATACATCTATATTTTAAGGTGACAATCCCGAATTAAACAGGGGCTCAAAAAAGAAGTCTGAGAATGTATGAAAAAAAACCCTCCAAAATATAGGGATGGTGTGTTTACCTTGTCTCAAAATTTCAACTCAAAATATTAAGTGAACGCCAAAACTGCTTATCCAGAAACGTAACCCTTTAAAGATTTCGGGTCAATTGTTTCGTTGGGTGACCTTATAACCGATTACGGTTACTTGAGAGGATTATGCAGTGAATAACCCATGTGCCGTACTTGATAGAGAAAGGCAAATTAATTACACATTATTTTTATAAAAAAAAATGTTTGGTTTAATGCAGATACCACAAAATACAACTTGGGGCATCGGTCTTAAATTCCAGATGAAGTCTGACGGTTTGAAGTCGTTTGAAAACGTATCATAAATAATGAAGTAGTTGCTCGGCCCTTGACTCGAATATTTTAAAGGATTAAGCCCTCTAATCAGATTGGTTTTCCATAAAAACACACTTGATGTATTATGTCAGCTTTTCGCGATATGGAGGTAGTAGGTGATGGTATTTGTTTTGTAATTGAAGTATTATTTCAGCTTCTCGCGATATGGAGGTAGTAGGTGATGGTATTCGGTAGTATGTAGTTAGTATTTAGTAGTATAGAGTTAATCGTTCTGACGCTAAAATTACCCCCCCCCACACACACACACACACACACACACGCATACATACTTAGTATTTAGTATAGTAAATCGTTCTGACTCTAAAATTACCCCCCCCCCCACACACACACACATACTTCCAACACACACATACACTCACGCGTTTTGGGTCCTATTGATCTCAGAACATGTCTATTGGACGATAACACCCCTCTAAATACGAAACAGGAAGTATGTATCTCCTAATTCTGATCCTACATCATTATAAAAATTGACGTCAAACGGTGTGTTGGATTTCTCCCTTTAAAAATCTCAATTTGTATGTAATTGAGAGACTGTCAGATTTTCTTAACAAGAGCCTGGTGACCCCCCTCCTCAAACATTCTTGGATCCCGCCCCTTAACTTATTGATCGACCTAAAACATTAAATTTGGTCGTCTGCGTTGCTATGTTCGTCATCTGCGAACAGGAAAGGCAAATATATTTGCTCGGCGTTTTTGGTCGTCAGCATAAATTTTCCATCGTAATTTCATTTCCTTTCTAAACAACAGAGAACTAAATATGCTAATGAAACCATGATGTCATCAGTTCATTTTTAGAAATGCATACGCAAGTTCGTAGACAAACTGTGATGAAATATTCGGACTCATCAGTTCATTTATAGAAATGCACCCGCAAGTTCGTAGACAAACTGTGATGGTATTTTTGGACTTCTATATTACTTTTGATTTATACAACAACATGCAGGTGTAACCCGCTACATGGAAACAGAAACCGTCAAGACAAACTGTGAAAGTCTTCTAATAAATCTGTAAAGTGTGGTTGCGTACGTAACTAACGTGACGAAAATTAAATGGTAGCTGGCTTTCTTTCGCACGTATACAGTGAATGGCCATTTTGCTCAGTATAATCCAGGCCAGAATTAGGCTATTCTTTAAAATTGCATTAAAGATTTAAATTTTTGTTTAGAACTGAAATAAATTAACTATTAGTCAATCCCCACGCTAAAAACATTAGCAGAATTGATTGTGTATATGTGAAATAGACCCTACCGAAGCACAAAATAGTGCCAATAGGGTGGCCCTCGCGTGTATCAAATGTCCGTTAAAACTTGCTAATTCTGTTTAAATCCCATTTTTTCTCTTCCGGGGATTTATTATTCAATCTCGAGCTTTGTCCGTGTTATTGCACAGTCAACCCTGATACGACGCAGGTTTTCTGTTGGTCGAAGTCACTTTACTTTCCTATTTTTGTTTACAAGCTGAGTTCTGTGAGTTGACCTCGCGACCTGTCACGGTTAGATAACGTCATATGAATATCATGGCTATTCACCCGGTCAGAGTCACTTCTCTACAGGTAGGGTGAGTCTGTCGTTATGATTGTGGTGTGTCTACTTGTGACGTCACGCAACGCGTCGCCCATCTGGGAAACTAGAAGTAAGCGATCACTGTGATGTACAGCCTTCACTTATAATGGAAACAAAAACAATGATTGATTTCCATGAAAAACGTAATATAAATAAGGCGACAATGTTTGAGCTATCAAATTTGGTATATTTAAAAACAAAATGGTTTATATAAATAGATCAAAGCCGTTATTTGTGAACAATATGTTGACTCATTAGTGATTAATTCATTACAATTCCACGACATTAAGGTTTAGTCTGTACACAGTCTATACATCATTATCTGACCCACGAGGTTGGAGAGTCGACCATACTCCTTGTCATGTACAACCGGGAATCGAATCGAAACCAGGACAGTTGACACAATGACGGACCTAGTGATACAACGCGCACTCGCTAACCTTTCGTCCCCCACTCCCTACTATAATTGTGATCAGACAGTAAAGAGTTATGAATTATAATAATAATAATAATAATCTTTATTCAAAAATATCAGTGAGACACATGAATATAATATACAGTTAGTGATAGTATACGTACATAGTATTTAAACATTCCTGTTTTGCATTTCTTACGTGGGACATTATATAATAATTATACTATGGTTTGTACAATTGCGTGGTCTTAAAAACTAATAGTTTTTTATATTTCAACGTTATTTTATCTAGATTATCGCCCTTTTATCGGGAAATTGCACATTCTAAACCACGACGTCCTAACAACTATTACGGCAGATTCACGTCACGCCACTCAGTCAGCAGACTGCTCGACTGTCTCCCAAGATAGTCTATATTCCTTTGCTTCTTTGTATTCAGTTTTGTTTTTGTTTATGTGGCGGTTTTAATGTGTGTCCTAAATGCATTTAATATACTTCAATCCTTTTATTGATTTAGTTTTGAACTAGGCCTACTTCTGATACATTTAACTATGTGGTCACTTGTGTAGCGGAATTTATACAACAATATGCTTGCATTCGTAATTCTTACAACATATAATAGATCATGACTCTTGCTGACACTTTATAATTATTTCTTTGGGTTGCTTTCCCAGTTGTTTTCAAATATGAGTGAAGTCTGTGTCACCACAGGCCCGGGACTGTACAGCGCAGTGGACGCTTACGGCTAGCCCCCGGATCCATTCGCTCTTTTTGAATTGTTTGTTTGTTGTTTTTTGAGTATGGTGTCTTGTCGTTATGTTTGTCTTTTGTGTAAATCATATGTGGTGCAGTCCCCCTGCACTTACTATAATAGTATTTACAGACAATATAATATACACATCATTATAGATAACATTCATTATACTGTGGAATACTGCTTATTACTTGATGATGTTTCTATCAAGTTTCTATAGTCTTGATCAAACTTGCCATAGAATTAAGACCTGTATATGCCAGTCCAATTACATGTACTAATTAACATCGAAGGAATCTCTAACCTCACTAAATGAACCTGACCATAATGTTCCCGTGTCAGACAGCAATGTTGCGCTGATTAACCCGTAAAAGAGTTAATCAACCAATTAGTCAACAACCAATCAAGCAATTAACTAATCAACACAAGGAACACGTCAGTCACTGTTTTGAACGATATCAACTAATCACAGTCGGTATATAAATGGAACAGGAAGAATTAATTTTATAAATCAACAAGTCTTGTTTTTATACAGTATTAGTTCTAGTTGTATGTTTAAATAGTTCAATAGGAAGAGAGACGTTCATTAAACTACCAGATTTCTAGAGACGTTCATTAAACTACAAGATTTCTAGAGACGTTCTTTAAACTACAAGATTTCTAGAGACATTCATTAAACAACCAGATTTCTAGAGACGTTCATTAAACTACCAGATTTCTAGAGACGTTTATTAAACTACCAGATTTCTAGAGACGTTCATTAAACTACCAGATTTCTAGAGACGTTCATTAAACTACAAGATTTCTAGAGACGTTTATTAAACTACCAGATTTCTAGAGACGTCCATTAAACTACAAGATTTCTAGAGACGTTCATTAAACTACCAGATTTCTAGAGACGTTGTGTACAAGTTATTCAGTTGTATTCGTCCAATATTCAATAATCAATATGAATAACTTTAGTATCGAATATCTCACTGGAAAGCTGGATTCAAGGCCGACTCATGGTACACCAATGTATACTAGTAAGGAATCAAAGGGGATGAGTTCTACAAGAGAGTTTATAGCTGACCAAAACCAACGAATTCTTGATTGTTGTTTCGAGAAGATGCTGAGAGAAGTTTCATACAGAAGAACAGACAGTTGTAGTTTATCTCCATCCACGTTATCATCAACAACACCATCATCGGTAGCCAGTTCACCATCATTATCCACCTCATCATCATCACCATCATCGATTTCATCATCGCCAGGGATTCTATCGCCATCTGCATCGCCACCGTTTCCGAAGTCTCTATCTCCATCATCGCCATTGTTACCATCATCAGCGTCGTCTCCATCATCATCAGATTCTCTATCGCCATCATCGTCACTACCATCAGCATCCCCAACCAGGTCTTCCGACAAGCCAGGTCATTCGTACATCGCCTTGATATCGATGTCCATTTTAAATTCACAAGAGAAGAAAGTTCTTCTAGGAGATATATATCAATATATCATGGATAATTTTCCTTATTATAACAACAAAGAGAAGGCGTGGAGAAACAGTATTAGACATAATTTATCTTTAAATGAATGTTTTATTAAAAGTGGAAGAGCTGATAATGGTAAAGGTAATTATTGGTCCATACATCCAGCTTGTATTGATGATTTTTCACGTGGAGATTTTCGTCGTCGTCAAGCCAGAAGAAGAGCCAGAAAAAATACCATGGCAGAAATGAATTTGAGACAGTTGCCGATAAATCACCAGTTTAATCTCGGATATGTTCCCATGACAACATCAACATTACCATTTGTCCCTCCTTTCTGTTACCCACAATCCTACTTTACCCCAAACCCAATGACGCAAGGACATGGTTACCAAGGAATGACTGCGTCTGTTAATTACACAATGAGTAGGCCTACCAATCCATATCAAAGTTATCAGAGTTATCTTCCCAGGTTACAGGTGTAAAACTTGTTAATCTACAAGGAAAGGAGAGTGTTTATTGTAAATAGTAAATTATTTATAATTGTATATGAATTACTACTTTATATTGTTGTTTTATTTTGTTATCTCTTTGTTATTGTTATTAAATTTTTCATCTTGTTTACAATAATTCGTGAAGTTTTACTCTGTAATTGAAACGATGACAAAGATTCTGATAAACGTACTCAGCCAAAATATGGATCAAGCCCAGGATCTCCTTCGAGCTGGGGGATCACGGTGGTAAGTGGTTAGGCGCTGGTTCGCTAGCCTGGAGGTCGGGTGTTCGATCCCTGCATTGACCGAGAAAGTTCATCTCGATTTTCCGACCTGATTTCCCCTTGTCAGTGATGCAGAAGGATGGCCTGACAAGGACAGCTGCCTAGTCGTTCGGGTGGGACGAAAAACCGAGGTCCCGTGTACACATTGGAGTGCACGTAAAAGATCCCTTGGCAGTTGGAATTCGATATAAGGGTAGGCCGTAGCGCCGCTGCCCGGGCAAAATTTCCCTCATAGCACACTGTATGGCGTATGCCCGTCTTCAATTAGCTCAGGTTAAGTGCATAACAGTAGGACGTTAAACCCCATTTCATTCATTCATTCCTTCGAGCTGGATCACCGTGGCCCCTTTGCCGTTAAGGTTTTATTTGTACAACTCTTGATCAAATCAGCAGTTCATCAAAACGTCGCTCAGTTATAAGCAGTAATTGTTGTTTTCCTTAGAATTGTGACCTGTATAACTCACCGTAGAAATTTAATCTTCTGAAGAAAACTAGGAAATTAGCATATTTCACCAGTCTAAAAATGGCGGGCTGATAATCGTATTTGTGACAGTGTGCATATTGGTGGTTTCATAATCTATTTTGGTGATTAAACTGGGTATATGACAAGGTTTTATAGAATTAACACCTGTTGTTGTATAAAGTAGGTCAAGGAGAAGGTGAACTGTTTGTCTGTTTTGTTTCTTAAAATAACGTCTACTTCTGAGTTGATCACAATATCCCGAAATATCTGATTATATTTTTATAATATTGACAATCTGATTAAAAACAGATCTATGTTTCGTTTCGTTTTTTTATACTTTCGATGGACTCCACTACATGAAGATCTGACCAGATGTACTGGAAGGTCGCTTCAGTGGTAATGCACACGGCTTTCGATCATATGACGTCATACACAGATTATTTAACCCTCGTTGACGTTTCTAGTGGTTAACGCACAGTTCCGTTTATTACACGCCAAGAATTTGCCGTAACAAACCGCGTCATTGGCTAATCCCTCAGTTCAACCAAAACGCCGGTAATATAAGAACTCTTCCACATCCAAGTGTAGTAACGAAATTTTGACCTTTAAAAACGAAGCGAAATAGTATTTGTGTTTTAATCATATTGATAGATAAGCAGAGCGAGAGGGGGGGATGGGGTTTAACGTTCACTCGACACAAACTAGGTCATTTCGGGACTAACATATGGTTTAATTTCATTTCAACAATTCGCTTGCGCGCAGGGGTCTCTTGCAGTGGGAGGAAACGGGAGGACCCGGAAATAAATCCCGAGGTTGGACAGCTCTACTCCTTGTCACGTACAACCGAGGATTCGAAACCCCGCCAGTTGACTCAATGACAGACTTTATGATACAGCGCGCCCACACTTACTAACCATCCAGCCTTCCAGCACCCGATAAATAAACAAAAGAGGGCTTTATTTTTCCCCTTCAACAAAGTCAATTTGAATTTACAGATAATTTGAAATAAAAGCCATTTTTTGTTGTATAATTGATATTACTACCCTCCACAGACATAGCAGAAACAAACACGTTGATTTGGTATCTCAGAGGAGAATCAAAATAACATTAAAGATAATTAACATAGATATAAAGATAATTAACATAGATATAAAGATAATTAACATAGATATAAAGATAATTAACATAGATATTTTTGGGGAAGAAAAACAAAAAATCATAACGTCCCTTGACGTCTCCTAGAAGAAAAAACAAGTTGATGCTTTGGAGACATCCGTTAATTTTTTATCATTTAATTTAAATCCGATCAATCTGAAACAAGTTTTTGTTTTATTACTGACCCTGATGACGTTTTGTTTTTATGTTAGATCTATCAACAAGACCTCGATTATATTTCAATTACCAAAGTACGCTGGAACCTAAGCTATCTCGCGAGCAGTGGAAATGGGGTTTAACGTCCTACTGTTCTGTTCAGACTGGGCTAATGGAGACGATTATAAGCCATACAGCGTTCTACGAGGGAAATTTTGCCCGGATCTTTTTCTTGCACGCCGATGTGTACACGGGACCTCGTTTTTTCTTCATTTCCGAACGACTAGACAGCTGTCCTTGTCAGGCCTCCCGACCTGCACCACTGACAAGGGGGAAAACCAAGTTGTAAAATCGAATTGAAGGATCGAACACGCGATCTCCAGACTGGTAAGCCAGCATCTTACCCACTTAGCCACCATAGCTCCCTCCTGGTGGCTTAGTTCTTCTACCCGAACCCTGTCGTAGGAACTTAATCGGCTTAACGAGCAGATTTATATTTTGTTTTTATTTTGAGCATCTACCAATCAAGGGTTAATGTCAGGGATAATTTATTTTACAAACCGTCTTGGTCTAATTTACAAATGATACCCCAACGCCCATCCCGCAAAACCAAGTAAAATGCACATATATCTTTGTTATAAAACTTCTAGCAATAAATTTGTTTACCTTTTAACTAAATCGTCGAGTTTCTTAACAATATCTCAAAGAACGCGAAAACCGTTAAATTAATGTCTGAGTGACATGACACGTCCATTCGACAAACCTCGACAGATTCCGGCAACCTCCATAACCCTTCATCTAGACTCGGATGAATGACAGTAAGTGATATGTACCTACGACCATACATTTGCGATGCGACTAGTCGACTACCGATTTACTTTAACAGGAAAACGTGCCTCTTTTTTCAAAAAAGTCCAAAAGTTTGTTGATATAATCTCCATGGGGGCAGCCATTTTTTATTATGTTGATATAATCTCCATGGGGGCAGCCATTTTTTATCCGGGCCGTTTAAAATAGTTCCAAAATGGCGGAAATCGTGATACATCCCAGTCTAGATGTAGGGTACCTGAATCTGTCGAGATTTGCCGAGTGATGTCACGTCAAAACCCTGCATTTTTCATTTTACTGATTTTACTCCTAAATATCCTGTTTAAATAATAAAATAATTGTGATCCGTCTGTAAGTCTATTTATATCTTTTCAAGTCATCGTGTTACTTAGCATGACGTCCCAAAGTATAAAAATAACAGAAGGGTTCGTGAATGTTTACTTAAATTGGCATTCGATTTAATTAAAATATAGATCTATATTTTGTTTCGTTTTTTTTTATACTTTCGATGGCCTACACAACATGTATGTCTAACAAGTTATAGTGGGAGTTCACGTTTAATGACGTCAGGTACCACGCAAGCGACATTTGACCCAGTTAGCGACCGCCATGTATTTTTCTTATCTACTTTTGCTTTATTTTGATTTCATTGCCGCTAATGTCTACCCACAGTTCTGAGCAAAAAAGGTCAAACACTCAATCGACAGACTATTTGATTCGCTGACCCCTCATTTCAAGCAGAACACGAGTTAAATATCAACGCTTCCAGATCCAAGCGTAGTAAAGACAAGTAAACACGAAACTTTGAACTATAAAAATGAAACAAAATTGGATCTGTGTTTTAATCAGATTGATTGGCATTAGGTACGATTATATAAAGTTGAACAATAGATAATGAAAATAGAAAATGCTGAAGATTTCAGTACCATACCGACGACCGACGAACATTTGTTGGTGTCTAACAAAACCAATGTTTTATATCAGAACTAACACAATTATATGGCAAAACAATCACTGGTTTATTATACACAAGCACGAGGTTTCGATAAGTATCCTCTTATCGTTATCAAGCACTAAATGGTATATATATATATACAATGTACACTATGAAGCCATACTTAATGTTATTAATTATACGGGTCATCGTGATTATAGTTAATCATGTTAACCGACAAAGAATTTTATTTTAAAATTTTCCATATTCAAACATTTGTTATATAAACCATTTTGTTTTTAAATATACCAAATTTGATAGCTCAAACATTGTCGCCTTATTTATATTACGTTTTTCATGTCAATCAATCATTGTTTTTGTTTCCATTATAAGTGAAGGCTGACATCACAGTGTTCGCTTATTTCTAGTTTCCCAGATGGGCGGCGCGTTGCGTGACGTCACAAGTAGACAGCAACCACCACAATCATAACGACAGACTCACCCTACCTGTAGAGAAGTGACTCTGACCGGGTGAATAGCCATGATATTTATATGACGTTATCTAACCGTGACAGGTCGCGAGGTCAACTCACAGAACTCAGCTTGTTAATAAACTTACGAAAGTACAATGACTTAAACGAACAGAAAACCTGCGTCGTATCAGGGTTGTCTGTGCAATAACACGGACACAACTCGAGATTTTATTATAAATCCCCGGAAGAGAAAATGGGATTTAAACAGAATTAGCAAGTTTTAACGGACATTTGATACACGCGGGGGCCACCCTATTGACACTATTTTGTGCTTCGGTCGGGTCTATTTCACATATACACCATCAATTCTGCTAATGTTTTTAGCGTGGGGATTGACTAAAAGTTCATTTATTTCAGTTCTAAACAAAAATTAAAATCTTTAACGCAATTTTAAAGAATAGCCAAATTATGGCTGGGATTACTGAGCAAAATGGCCATTCACTGTATACGTGCGAAAAAAAGCCAGCTACCATTTAATTTTCGTCACATTAGTTACGTACGCAATCACCCTTTACAGATTTATTAGAAGACTTTCACAGTTTGTCTTGACGGTTTCTGTTTCCATGTAGCGAGTTACACCTGCATGTTGTTGTATAAATCAAAAGTAATATAGGGGTCCAAAAATATCATCACAGTTTGTCTACGAACTTGCGTATGCATTTCTAAAAATGAACTGATGATGTAATGGTTTCATAAGTATATTCAGTTCTCTGTTGTTTAGAAAGGAAATAAAATGACGATGGAAAATTTATGCTGACGACCAAAAACGCCGAGCAAATATATTTGCCTTTCCTGTCCGCAGACGACGAACATAGCAACGCAGACGACCAAATGTTTTAGGTCCATCAATAAGTTAAAATTTGTGTTAAAATCCCTTAAGATCCCCTACCCTAGGAGCGAGCAAGTAACTCAATATATGTGATACGTTTTCAAACAACTTAAACCCACAGTCTTCTTTTTGAAATGGAGTCCGGTGTCCCAAACTGTATTATGCGGTGATTTGATTAAACCAGAGTTTTATTTTATAAAAATAATGTGGCGGTGAAATTTACCTTGGACTATTCACCGTGTATACCTCTAAAGGAACGGGAATCGTTTATCGGGTCAACCAACGAAAGAATTGTCCCGAAATCTTAAAAGGCTTACGTGTCCGGATAAGCTGTTTTAACGCTCACGTCAGAGTATGTACACCAGTCTTCTATATTTTGGCGTTTAAATTTCATGCGTATTAGGACTAATAATTTTGTGCTCTGTTCTTTTCGGGACAGTCCCTTTAGGGGGCGGCATCCAAGAATGTTTGAGAAGGGGGTCGCCAGGCTCTTGTTAAGAAAATCTGACAGTTGAAATGTACGATGCCATCATCGTCTCTCAATTACATGGGCATACATACAAATTGAGATTTTCAAAGAGAGAAATCCAACACACCGTTTGACGTCAATTTTTATAATAATGTAGGATCAGATTTAGGAGATACATACTTCCTGTTTCATATTTAGAGGGGTGTTATTGTCCAATAGACCTGTCCTGAGATCAATAGGACCCCCGACGCGTGTTGGAAGTAGGTGTGCGTGTGGGGGGATTATTTAAGCGTCAGAACGATTTACTATATACTACTAAATACTAAGTACGTATGCGTGTGTGTGCGTGTGTGTGTGTGTGTGAGTGTTGGGGGGGGGGGGTAATTTTAGTGTCAGAACGATTAACTCTATACTACTAAATACTAACTACATACTACCAAAAATCATCACCTACTACCTCCATATCGCGAGAAGCTGAAATAATACTTCAATTACAAGAACAAATACCATCACCTACTACCTCAATATCGCGAAAAGCTGACATAATACTTCAAGTGTGTTTTTGTGGAAAACCAATCTGATTAGAGGGCTTAATCCCTTAAAATATTTGAGTCAAGGGCCGAGCAACTACTTCATTATTTATGATACGTTTTCAAACGACTTCAAACCGTCAGACTTCGTCTGTAATTTGAGACAGGTGCCCCAAGTTGTATTTTGTGGTATCTGCATTAAACCAAACATTTTTTTATAAAAATAATGTGTAGTTGAAATTTGCCTTTCTCTATCAAGTACGGCACATGGGTTATTCACTGCATAACCCTCTCAAGTAACCGTAATCGGTTATAAGGTCACCCAACGAAACAGTTGACCCGAAATCTTTAAAGGGTTACGTGTCCGGATAAGCAGTTTTATATTTTGAGTTGAAATTTTGAGACAAGGTAAACACACCATCCCTATATTTTGGAGGTTTTTTTTCATACATTCTCAGACTTTTTTTTTGAGCCCCTGTTTAATTAGGGATTGTCACCTTAAAATATAGATCTATATTTCGTATGTTTTTTTAGCCTTTCGATGGCCTACATTTCATGATTATCCGACCAATTGCAATGGGAGTCTGTGTCAGGGGTCATGCGAACGACTTTTTGACCCTATGAAGTCAGTCATTGATTAATTAATCAGCGTCGACATTTCTAGTGCTTTACACCCACAGTCCTTTACCAAATAACTCGCCGTTACATACCGTTTCATTGGCTAATTCCCCACAACAACTAGAACACCTGTTATATAACACCTCTTCCAGATCCTAGTGTAGTAAAAACAAGTAAAACAGAATTTTGAAACACGAAAGGATGGAATGGGAGTATTAAAACACGAAAGGATGGAATGGGAGTATTAAAACACGAAATGATGGAATGGGAGTATTAAAACACGAAATGATGGAATGGGAGTATTAAAACACGAAAGGATGGAATGGGAGTAACGTCCTACTGTTCCGATTCGAACTGGGCTAATGCCTGGACAACTGCACTACGGTCTACTCTTATATCGAATTCTAACGGTCAATGCATGTTTTACGTGTAAGCCAATGTGTACACGGGACCTCGGTTTTTCGTCCCATCCAAACGACAAAACAACTATCCTTGTAAGGAACCACGTCGGGAAATCTGGATGAACGCTCTCGACCAATGGAGGGATTAAACAGCGTCTTACCCACTTAGTCACCATAACTTATCACGCTAATTAAAAAAAATATCAAGTCTAAAATATTAGGACATAATTTGATTAAATTATTTCCACTCAAAGGATCGAAAATTTGTAATAAAAAAAACAACACAACAATCGAACAATCACTCCAAAACACACTTATCAAATCGGTGTGGTGAGAAGAGAGGGTGGGTCATCTTCTCTCTTTGTCATAATAAAAACAAACAATTTAAAATGTTAATGACGGAGTTGAACATGGAGACGGCCCATTCGGCAAACCTCGACAGATTACGGTACCCTCAGTAACCTACATCCAAACTCGGATGTATGATAGTAAGTGATATGTACCTACGACCATACATTTGCGATGCGGCTAGTCATCTGTCGGTTTACTTTAACAGGAAAACGTGCCGCTTTTACAATAAAAAGTCTCAAAATGGCGTCTTTTCTAGATATAATCTCTATAGGGGCAGCCATTTTTTAGTTTGTTGATATAATCTCTATGGGGACAGCCATTGTTTTATCCGGGTCCTTTTAAATAGTTCCAAAATGGCGGAATTCATCACACAGCCGTGTCTAAATGTAGGGTACCGGAATCTGTCGAGATTTGCCGAGTGGGAGACGACCCTGCACATATGACGTCATATGTGGATTGCGCGTCAGGGTAAGGGTTGGGCTTGGGCTTGGTCCAGTGTTAGGGTTAGCTAGCCCTGTTTACATCTGGAGATTTGACCAAATATGCACGTCCTAACCGTAACCCTTACCCTAACCCACACTCCACAATAAATGACGTAAGGACAGTCACCGATCTCGCGTTCTCCGTTAAACATGCATTATGCAAGAGCTGAATCTGCCTTTTGTAGGCCTTTCTTTAGGCTTGAAATCTTATCTAAATTATTAATTAACTTATCGAGACCATAATCAAATCTCGGTGTCACCGCTAGCCTGCGATATTCATTGGATTAAATTTCTGTTCAGAGTGGATCAGTTTCACTTTACAATAGTTAGTTTTTAACCATTATAATGCGAACTGTCAGCTCTGTATTTAGTCTCCTATAATATATATTGACCAGTTTATATAACACTTTGTTAGCAAATCCACTTGACATTACCTAGTTTTTATCTATTATAGTGAGAACTGTCAGCTCTTTATCTAATCTCCCATAATGTTTTGGGTATAAATATCCTTATAAGAGTGTTACCATTATCGGGTAATTAATCAAAAAATCACATAAAGCCATACAACCTTAAAACCAATTAACAAATAATATCGATGAACCGATTCAACTTCAAAATAATTAACGAGAAAACGGTAACTTCTTCCTTGTAATTATCAATACGATTATACTTTATTATAAAAATATCTATAACGGGTTAATGTCACTTTTACTGAAACTGATTACATTACGGCGTAGTGATACATCAATTTTAAACAGCAACTCGACCATAGGAAAGTACTTTATATTGACCCAGTGTTCCACCAAGGTCAATTAAATGAAACCTATTCGTTTTTAATTTTAAAAAAAAGAAGATACTTTTAATTATTATTGAACTGTTCTTTGAAAAAAATAGGTCCTTTTCAACTAAGGAGATATCGCAGTAGATTATGAAATTTATCACACAAACGATATCTACTGTAGAATGCATTTTTTGGTGATAAGGCGAATTTCTTTCGTGCAATTAACAAACAATGTGATTAACTTTATTTTAAAAAAACCATTGGTGATTCGATCTAAAATCAAACAACCAAACAGCCAACCAGTACAGTTTATTTTCTCCATACAATTAAAGTGTGGACGACATAGCCATTAGCTGTGTACGACTCAAGTATACTAAACAGGAAACAAGAAACAACCGTCAAAACGATTTAAAAATAAGAGAGGTACTTTAATCAAATCATTCTAAACAGATCAAAGCATTTTTTTTGTGAACAATATGTTGACACATTAGTGATTAATTCATTACAATTCCACGACATTACGTGAAGGTTTAGTCTGTACACAGTCTATACATCATTATCTGACCCACGAGGTTGGAGAGGCGACCATACTCCTTGTCATGTACAACCGGGAATCGAATCGAATCGAAACCAGGCCAGTTGACACAATGACGAACCTTGTGATACAACGCGCACGCGCTAACCATTCGTCCCCCACCCCCTACTATAATTGTGATCAGACAGTAAAGAGATATGAATTATACAGAATACTGCTTATTACTTGATGATGTTTCTATCGAGTTTCTCTAGTCTTGATCAAACTTTCCATAGAATTAAGACCTGTATCCAGTCCAATTACATGTGAGAGAGAGAAGTTGGGTTTAACGTCCAATAATAATAATAATAATCTTTATTCAAAAATCTCAGTGAGACACATGAATATAATATACACATAAAATATTTACAGTTAGTGATAGTATTCGTACATAGTATTTACAGATAATATAATATACACATCATTACAGATAACATTCATTATACTGTGAAATACTGCTTATTACTTGATGATGTTTCTATCAAGTTTCTATAGTCTTGATCAAACTTGCCATAGAATTAAGACCTGTGTATGCCAGTCCAATTACATGTACAAATTACCTTTGAAAGAATCTCTAACCTCACTAAATGAACCTGACCATAATGTTCCCGTGTCAGACAGCGATGTTGCCCTGATTAACCTGTAAAAGAGTTAATCAACTAATTAGTCAACAACCAATCAAGCAATTAACTAATCAACACAAGGAACACGTCAGTCACTTTTTTGAACGATATCAACTAATCACAGTCGGTATATAAATGGAACAGGAAGAATTAATTTTATAAATCAACAAGCCTTGTTTTTATACAGTATTAGTTCTAGTTGTATGTTTAAATAGTTCAATAGGAAGAGAGACGTTCATTAAACTACCAGATTTCTAGAGACGTTCATTAAACTACCAGATTTCTAGAGACGTTCATTAAACTACCAGATTTCTAGAGACGTTCATTAAACTACCAGATTTCTAGAGACGTTCATTAAACTACAAGATTTCTAGAGACGTTCATTAAACTACAAGATTTCTAGAGACGTTCATTAAACTACCAGATTTCTAGAGACGTTCATTAAACTACCAGATTTCTAGAGACGTTCATTAAACTACAAGATTTCTAGAGACGTTGTGTACAAGTTATTCAGTTGTATTAGTTCAATATTCAATCGCCAATATGAATAACTTTAGTATTGAATATCTCACTGGAAAGTTCGATTCAAGGCAGACTCATGGTATACCAAAGTATACTAGTAAGGAATCAAAGGAGATTAGTTCTACAAGAGAGTTTATAGCTGATAAAAACCAACGAATTCTCGATTGTAGTTTCGAGAAGATGCTGAGAGAAGTTTCATACAGAAGAACAGACAGTTGTAGTTTATCTCCATCCACGTTATCATCAACATCACCATCATCGGTAACCAGTTCACCATCATCGTTATCATCAACATCACCATCATCGTTATCATCATCAATACCATCATCGGAAGCCAGTTCACCATCATTATCCACCTCATCATCATCACCATCATCGATTTCAACATCACCAGGGCTTCTATCGCCACCTGCATCGCTACCGTTTCCGAAGTCTCTATCTCCATCATCGCCATTGTTACCATCATCATCGTCGACTCCATCATCACCAGATTCTCTATCGCCATCATCGTCACTACCATCAGCATCACCAACCATGTCTTTCGAGAAGCCAGGTCATTCGTACATCGCCTTGATATCGATGTCCATTTTAAATTCACGAGAGAAGAAAGTTCTTCTAGGAGATATATATCAATATATCATGGATAATTTTCCTTATTATAACAACAAAGAGAAGGCGTGGAGAAACAGTATTAGACATAATTTATCTTTAAATGAATGTTTTATTAAAAGTGGAAGAGCAGATAATGGTAAAGGTAATTATTGGTCCATACATCCAGCTTGTATTGAAGATTTTTCACGTGGAGATTTTCGCCGTCGTCAAGCCAGAAGAAGAGCAAGAAAAATTACCATGGCAGTAATGAATATGAGAGAATTGCCAATAAATCACCAGATTAATCTTGGATATGTTCCCATGACAACATCAACATTACCATTTGTCCCTCCTTTCTGTTATCCACAATCCCACTTTACCCCAAACCCAATGACACAAGGACTTGGTTACCAAGGTATGACTGCGTCTGTTAATTACACAATGAGTACCAACCCATACCAAAGTTATCAGAGTTATCTTCCCAGGTTACAGGTGTAAAACTTGTTAATCAACAAGGATAGGAAAGTGTTTATTGTAAATAGTAAATTATTTATAATTGTATATCAATTACTTCTTTATATTGTTGTTTTATTTTGTTAGCTCTTTGTTATTGTTATTAAATATTTCATCTTTTCTACAACAATTCGTGACGTTTTACTCTGTAATTTGAATGATCAATCACAAGATCTCCTTCCAGCTGGACAAGGGAGCGCTCCGGCGTTCTCGAATAGCTATGAAACATATATATTGAAGTAGGAAATTAACATATTTCACAGGGATAAATTTGGGTATTCAAACAGTCTGTGTAGCAGAAGAAGTCACATAGTATTGAACTTTGGTCTTATCGTATATCACAGTAAATCTGGTACAATCTTTCTTGGGTTGTAACAATTGCTCGGGGTTTAACGGGGGGACTTAAAAAGTGCTTTCTTGTAGTTTTTGGGTGGTAAAACTACGCTCTCTGACTTCGTACATAACATATATAAAAGACCGAATAATCTAGCCAAAGACAAATATTTGTCTGAATGATAGAGACTACAACTCATGGAGAAATGGGGTTTAACGTCCACTCGACACAAACTACGTCATTTTGGAACTAACACACGGTCCAGTTTTATTACCATAATTCGCTTGAGCGTAGGGTTTTCAGCAGTGGGAGGAAACCGGGGGACCAGGACGAAACCCACGAGGCTGGACAGGCGACCCTACTCCTTGCCACGCCAGTTGACTCAATGACAGGCTTTATGATACAGCACGCACGTGCTAATCATTCGCCCCCCCCCATCCTATTGTAAGATAGACTATGAGACAGTTGGAACTCGGATCAATCTATTTCAAACAGCCATCTTCAAGGACACGAGATGTAAACCGTTGGAACTCGGTAAGATCCTTTTCAGAAGACCACCAAGATCACTAAACCTAACCCAAGACTTAACGCGAGCCTAACCCCAACCCATACTTCTCGGCAATAATCACGTGCCCTAACTCTGTTTACATCTCGTGATCTTAGGAAAACCTACAGGTAACCTTCTAAAATAGATCTGACTTTGGAACTCCGTGAACAGCAGATGGAAAAGCAGATGTCATAGCACAATGCGTAGTCTACGTCCGTCCTTGTTATATCAAATGGCACAGACAAGCATACCGGCAAAGCTATTTTTATCATTAAAAGAAATGGGGTTCTGCTCCGAACTGGGCTAATGAAGAAGGGTATACGCCATACAGTGTGCTCTGAGGGAACTTGTTGCCGGACAATGGTGCTAAGGCCTACTCTAACGTCGAAATCCAATTGCCACAAATTCCAAATTCAAGTGCAGAGGGTCGGATGGCTGAATGGTTAGCACGTGCGCTCTGTATCACGAAGTATGTCATTGAGTCAACTGGTGTGGTTTCGATTCCCCGGTAGTACGTGACAAGGAGTAGGCCCGCCTGTTCAACATCTAGGGTTTTCTCCGGGTCCGCCGGTTTCCTCCCACTGCTGACGACCCTACGCACAAGCGAGTAATTGAAATACAATTGAACCATATGTTAGTCCCAAAATGTCCTAGTTTGTGTCGAGTGGACTTTAATCCCCATTTCCCTCTATTTAACTTGCACGCCAATGTGTACACATATGATCTCGGTTTGTCAGGATGTCCGTGTATTTTATAAGTGGGATTCCTGTGTTTGCTTGTTTGTTAATGACGTCATCTGATGGATAGGTCGCGTGTTGAAAACAGAATAACAAATAAACAACAGCCGCCTAAGCAATATCTAACTTAGGAAGTCATTCACAGTTAAACGTCGTGTATTTCATACATTAAAACAACACAAGTTTTATAAAGGGCTATATATATTTTACTTAAAATAAGGCGAAATATTTTTAGTAAATTCTTAACTTAAAGGAGCTAAATCGCTAACATTTTAGACCTAGAAATTGACAAAACTTGGTAGCAACGCATACAATACTGTAATATGAATGTGTATACCTGATTTGCATTCAATGGTTTCCCTTTTTACTTCAATTTTAAATCAGTTTATGTTCGGCAAATATGTCAGTAGTCTCAAACGAATGCAAATTTCTAGCGTCTGGTTATTCCACTCTACATAGGAATATGGCGACGCAGTTTAATTTGGTGCAATGTGTCTAGCCTCGTTCCGCGAGTCTCTTGTTACAACAGGGGCTGAAACGAATTATAGTACACGCTTCATGTATAAATGGTAAAATGTTTATTTGTCTAAAATACTGGATATCAAAGGCCCATCTTTTCCCGGCAAGTTCACAACACCAATACTGATTTAAATTGCAAAAAAAAATCGTGTTTTCAATGTCGATGATTTTGGATGATATTGAGTGAACTTTGGCCTGGTTCCTTTTTCTAAGTTTATTTCTTTAAGCACATTAGTCGCAAATCTTCCTCGTTCTCATAGAAGTACATACGGCTTGTGGTGGCTGCCATGACAGGCTGCGTGAGTCTTCGCAAATCCCATTCATTCGTTCGTTCCTTAGAGTTTACGTCCACACCCACCTTGGGTAATATCGCAGACATCTGTGTCCTACGAAACTTGTCAAAAGAAGCCACAAAAATACGACAACAATTAATGCAGAATTAAGGACTAGGAATCAATCAATGAATGAATGGAATAGGGTTTAACGTCCTACTGTTATGCACCTAACCTGAGCTAATTGAAGACGGGCATATGCCATACAGTGTGTTATGACTTATGAGGGACATTTTGCCCGGGCAGCGGCGCTACGGCCTACTCTTATATCGAATTCCAACTGCCAAGGGATCTTTTACGTGCACTCCTATGTGTACACGGGACCTCGGTTTTTCGTCCCATCTGAACGACTAGGAATCAAGAACTAAGAATTAAGAATATTGGATAAAGAGATATTTGGTATTCCTTAAGTCCGCCGCAGACCGACGACCGACGAACATTTGTTGATATCAAATATCAGAACTAACACAATTATATGTGAAAACAATCACTGGTTTATTACACACAAACACGAGGTTTCGATAAGTATCCTCTTATCGTCATCAAGCACTAAATGGTATATATATATATACAATGTACAATATGAAGCCATACTTAATGTTATTAATTATACGGGTCATCGTGATTATAGTTAATCATGTTAACCGACAAAGAACTTTATTTTAAAATTTTCCATAAACGATGAATGATCAACGCAAGTAGTGACCAACATTTGTTCAGAAGAGACCGATGTTGATTTCACATGATTTTCCCAAATATCACGTGATAACAAACGAGGCCTATTCAAACATATGTTATATAAACCATTTTGTTTTTAAATATATCAAATTTGATAGCTCAATCATTGTCGCCTTATTTATATTACGTTTTTCATGTAAATCAATCATTGTTTTTGTTTCCATTATAAGTGAAGGCTGTACATCACAGTGATCGCTTACTTCTAGTTTCCCAGATGGGCGGCGCGTTGCTTGACGTCACAAGTAGACAGCATCCACCACAATCATAACGACAGACTCACCCTACCTGTAGAGAAGTGACTCTGACCGGGTGAATAGCCATGATATTTATATGACGTTATCTAAACGTGACAGGTCGCGAGGTCAACTCACAGAACTCAGCTTGTAAACAAACATAGGAAAGTAAAGTGACTTCGACCAACAGTTAACCTGCGTCGTATCAGGGTTATCTGTGCAATAAAACGGACACAACTCGAGATTTAATTATAAATCCCCGGAAGAGAGAATGGGATTTAAACAGAATTAGCAAGTTTTAACGGACATTTGATACACGCGGGGGGGGGGGCACCCTATTGACACTATTTTGTGCTTCGGTCGGGTCTATTTCACATATACACAATCAATTCTGCTAATGTTTTTTTGCGTGGGGATTGACTAATAGTTAATTTATTTCAGTTCTAAACAAAAATTTAAATCTTTAACGCAATTTTAAAGAATAGCCAAATTCTGGCCTGGATTATACTGAGTAAAATGGCCATTCACTGTATACGTGCGAAAAAAAGCCAGCTACCATTTACTTTTCGTCACGTTAGTTACGTACGCAACCACACTTTACAGATTTATTAGAAGACTTTCACAGTTTGTCTTGACGGATTCTGTTTCCATGTAGCGGGTTACACCTGCATGTTGTTGTATAAATCAAAAGTAATATAGGAGTCCACAAATAGCATCACAGTTTGTCTACGAACTTGCGTATGCATTTCTATAAATGAACTGATGATGTAATGGTTTCATTAGCATATTCAGTTCTCTGTTGTTTAGAAAGGAAATGAATGACGATGGAAAATTTATGCTGACGACCAAAAACGCCGAGCAAATATATTTGCCTTTCCTGTCCGCAGACGACGAACATAGCAACGCAGACGACCAAATTTAATGTTTTAGGTCGATCAATAAGTTAAGGGGCGGGATCCAAGAATGTTTGAGGAGAGGGTTCACCAGGCTCTTGTTAAGAAAATCTGACAGTCTCTCAATTAAATACAAATTGAGATTATTAAAGAGAGAAATCCAACACACCGTTTGACGTCAATTTTTTATAATGATGTAGGATGAGATTTAGGAGATATATACTTCCTATTTAGAGGGGTGTTATTGTCCAATAGACTTGTCATGTTTCATATTTTATATGTAAAGACAATTAAAACGAAATTTTGAACTATTAAAACACGAAACGAAATAGGATGGAATGGAGTTGTAACGTCCTACTGTTCTGCTTCGAACTGGGCTAATACCTGGACAGCGGCACTACGGTCTACTCTTATATCGAATTCCAACGGTCAATGCATGTTTTACGTGTACGCCAATGTGTACACGGGACCTCGGTTTTTCGTCCCACCCAAACGACGAAACAAGTATCCTTGTCAGGAACCACGTCGGGAAATCTGGATGAACTCTCTCGACCAATGAAGGGATTAAACAGCGTCTTACCCACTTAGTCAACATGACCTAACACGCTAATTTAAAAAAAATAGTCTAAAATATGAGGACATAATTTGATTAAATTATTCCCACTTAAAGGATTGAAAATTTGTAATAAAAAAAACAACAACACAACAATAAAACAATCACTCCAAAACACACTTATCCAATCGGTGTCGTGAGAAGAGAGGGCGGATCATCTTCTCTCTTTTGACGTAATAAAAACAATTTTAAATGCTAATGACGGAGTTGAACATTGAGACGGCCCTGCACATTTTAGCACAGATCACGTCATATGTGGATTGCGTTTACATCTGGAGACTGACCAGATCTGCACGTCCCTACCGTAACCCTAACCCACACTCCACAATATATTACGTAAGGACCGTCGCCGATCTAGCGTTATCCGTTAAACATGCATTATACAAGACCTGAATCTGTCTTTTGCAGGCCTTGATTTGATAATTGTTTACTTTTTGCAATGTCTATTTTCTGTCTTGTCCGCAGGATCTTGTAGATTTTTAGTTCTTGTTTTGCGTGTAGTGCAGTCCTCCTGCATTAACTATTAGAGTAGAGTTTTACCCCTTCGTACTGCAGAATGTTCTCGTTGTCGGGCTTTGCTCCTGTTAGCTCACTACATTTATTTTTTAGCGTTTTCCGAGTTTCTGTCCGGATTATCGCCCTTATTGTTAAAATTATTTGACGTTCTAACACCTGACGTCAATTAGCTGACTATCGCCATTGAAGATACGACCACTTACAAGATCGGTCGCATTTTTTTTGTTACGTCTTTTATGTGAATCATTTTAGTGAAGCCTGTACCAAGACAGGCCCGGGACTGTACAGCGCAGTGGACGCTTACGCCTGGCCCCCGGATCCATTCACTTGATTTGATAATTGTTTACTTTTTGCAATGTCTATTTTCTGTCTTGTCCGCAGGATCTTGTAGATTTTTACTTTTGTTTTGCGTGTAGTGCAGTCCTCCTGCATTAACTTTTAGTCCTGTTATGGTATCTAAATTATTAATTAACTTATCGAGACCATACTCAACGCTCGATGTCATCGCTAGCCTGCGATATTCATTGGATTAGGATCAACTTCGATTCATGATTTAATCATGACGTGGATAATCGAGACTATGTTGTTTATCGCACCGACTTTAGTAAGGGTAGGCCGAAATGCAAATCGCTTAAACTTCGGTTCAGAGTGGATCAGTTTCACTTTACATTATCTAGTTTGTAACTATTATAGTGCGAACTGTCAGCTCTTTATTTAGTCTCTCATAATGTATCTTGACCAGTTTAAATAACACTTTGTTAGCAAATCCACTTTACATGACCTAGTTTTAATCTATTATAGTGAGAACTGTCAGCTCTTTATTTAGTCTCTCATAATGTATCTTGACCAGTTTAAATATCACTTTGTTAACAAATCCACTTTACATGACCTAGTTTTTAACTTTTATAGTGTGAACTGTCAGCTCTTTATCTAATCTCCGATAATGTATTGCGTATGAATATCCTTACAGGAGTGTTACCATTATCGAGTAATTAATCAAAAAATCACAAAAAGCCATACATACGTAAAACCAATTAACAAATAATTATTTATTTATTTGTTTATTTATTTGTACATGTAAGAAAGGATTGGGTGATAAATAAAATCTCCCACTCGCATTTTTATTTATTTATTTATTTACTTTTCCTGGTCCTGATTACATTACGGCGTAATGATACATCATTTTTAAACAGCAATTCAACCCTAGCAAACTCCTCTATATTGACCCAGTGTTCAACCAAGGCCAATTAAATAAAACCTATTCGTTTTTAATTTGAATAAAACCTATTCGTTTTTAATTTTAAAAAAAGACGATACTTTTAATTATTATTGAACTGTTCTTTGAATAAAAATAGTTCCTTTTTCAACTAAGGAGATATCGCAGTAGATTATGAAATTTATCACACAAGCGAAATCTACTGTAGAATGCATTATTGGGTGATAAGACGAATTTCTTTCGTGCAATAAACAAACAATACGATTTAAAAAAAACATTGGTGATTCGATCTAAAATCAAACAACCAAACAGACAATCAATACCGTTTATTTTCTCCGTGTAATTAAAGTGTGGACGACATAGCCATTAGCTGTGTACGAGTCAAGTATACTAACCAGGAAACAAGAAAAAAACCGTCAAAACAATTTAAAAATCAGATAGGCACTTTAATCGAATCGTTCTAAATAGTTCAAAGCAGTTTTTTGTGAACAATATGTTGACACATTAGTGATTTATTCATTACAATTCCACGACATTACGGGAAGGTTTAGATTCTGTACACAGTCTATACATCAGTATCTTGCCCACGAGGTTGGAGAGGCGACCATACTCCTTGTCATGTACAACCGGGAATCGAAACCAGACCAGTTGACACAATGACGTACCTTGTGATACAACGCGCACTCGCTAACCATCGTCCCCCACTCCCTGCTATAATTGTTATCAGACAGTTAATAGAGATATGAATTATACAGAATACTGCTTATTACTTGATGAAGTTTCTATCAAGTTTCTCTAGTCTTGATCAAACAGGCCATAGAATTAAGACCTGTATATGCCAGTCGAATTACATGTACTAATTCCCATCGAAAGAATCTCTAACCTCAATAAATGAACCTGACCATAATGTTCCTGTGTCAGACAGCGATGTTGCCCTGATTAACCTGTAAAAGAGTTAATCAACTAATTAGTCAACAACCAATCAAGCAATTAACTAATCAACACAAGGAACACGTCAGTCACTTTTTTTTGAACGATATCAACTAATCACAGTCGGTATATAAATGGAACAGGAAGAATTAATTTTATAAATCAACAAGTCTTGTTTTTATACAGTATTAGTTCTACTTGTATGTTTAAATAGTTCAATAGGAAGAGAGACGTTCATTAAACTACCAGATTTCTAGAGACGTTCATTAAACTACCAGATTTCTAGAGACGTTCATTAAACTACCAGATTTCTAGAGACGTTCATTAAACTACCAGATTTCTAGAGACGTTCATTAAACAACCAGATTTCTAGAGACGTTCATTAAACTACCAGATTTCTAGAGACGTTGTGTACAAGTTATTCAGTTGTATTAGTTCAATATTCAATAATCAATATGAATAACTTTAGTATCGAATATCTCACTGGAAAGTTGGATTCAAGGCCGACTCATAGTACACCAATGTATACTAGTAAGGAATCAAAGGAGATTAGTTCTACAAGAGAGTTTATAGCTGATCAAAAACAACGAATTCTTGATTGTAGTTTCGAGAAGATGCTGAGAGAAGTTTCATACAGAAGAACAGACAGTTTCAGTTTATCTCCATCCACGTTATCATCAACAATACCATCATCGTTAGCCAGTTCACCATCATTATCTACCTCATCATCATCACCATCATCGATTTCATCATCACCAGGGATTCTATCGCCATCTGCATCGCCACTGTTTCCGAAGTCTCTATCTCCATCATCGCCATTGTTACCATCATCATCGTCGAGTCCATCATCATCAGATTCTCTACCATCATCATCGTCGACTCCATCATCATCAGATTCTTTATCGCCACCATCGTCACTACCATCAGCATCCCCAACCAGGTCTTCCGAGAAGCCAGGTTATTCGTACATCGCCTTGATATCGATGTCCATTTTAAATTCACCAGAGAAGAAAGTTCTTCTAGGAGATATATATCAATATATCATGGATAATTTTCCTTATTATAACAACAAAGAGAAGGCGTGGAGAAACAGTATTAGACATAATTTATCTTTAAATGAATGTTTTATTAAAAATGGAAGAGCTGATAATGGTAAAGGTAATTATTGGTCCATACATCCAGCTTGTATTGATGATTTTTCACGTGGAGATTTTCGTCGTCGTCAAGCCAGGAGAAGAGCAAGAAAAATTACCATGGCAGAAATGAATATGAGAGAATTGCCAATAAATCACCAGATTAATCTTGGATATGTTCCCATGACAACATCAACATTACCATTTGTCCCTCCTTTCTGTTACCCACAATCCTACTTTACCCCAAACCCAATGACACAAGGACTTTGTTACCAAGGAATGACTGCGTCTGTTAATTACACAATGAGTACCAACCCATATCAAAGTTATCAGAGTTATCTTCCAAGGTTACAGGTGTAAAACTTGTAAATCAACAAGGATAGGAGAGTGTTTATTGTAAATAGTAAATTATTTATAATTGTATATCAATTACTACTTGATATTGTTGATTTATTTTGTTATTTCTTTGTTATTGTTATTAAATATTTCATATCGCCTACAACCATTCGTGACGTTTTACTCTGTAAGTTAAACGATGACAAAGATTCTGACGAACGTACTCAGCCAAAATATGGATCAAGCCCAGGATCTCCTTCGAGCTGGGGGATCACGGTGGCTAAGTGGTTAGGCGCTGGTTCGCTAGCCTGGAGGTCGGGTGTTCGATCCCTGCATTGACCGAGAAAGTTCATCTCGATTTTCCGACCTGATTTCCCCTTGTCAGTGATGCAGAAGGAGGGCCTGACAAGGACAGCTGCCTAGTCGTTCGGATGGGACGAAAAACCGAGGTCCCGTGCACACATTGGAGTGCACGTAAAAGATCCCTTGGCAGTTGGAATTCGATATAAGAGTAGGCCGTAGCGCCGCTGCCCGGGCAAAATTTCCCTCATAGCACACTGTATGGCGTATGCCCGTCTTCAATTAGCTTAGTTTAAGTGCATAACAGTAGGGCGTTAAACCCCATTTCATTCATTCATTCCTTCGAGCTGGATCACCGTGGCCCCTTTGCCGTTAAGGTTTTATTTGTACAACTCTTGATCAATAAGCAGTTCATCAAAACGTCGCTCAGTTATAAGCAGTAATTGTTTTCCATAGAATTGTGACCTGTATAACTCACCGTAGAAATTTAATCTTCTGAAGAAAACGAGTAAAAATTAGCATATTTCACCAGTCTAAAATTGGCGGGCTTATAATCGTATTTGTGACAGTCTGCATATTTGTGGTTTCATAATAGACTTCAATCTATTTTGGTGATTAAACTGGATATATGACAAGGTTTTATAGAATTAACACCTGTTGTTGTATAAAGTAGGTCAAGGAGAAGGTGAACTGTTTGTTGTTTTGTTTCTTAAAATAACGTCTACTTCTGAGTTGATCACAATATCCGGAAATATCTGATTAAATTTTTATAATATTGACAATCTGATTAAAAACAGATCTATGTTTCGTTTCGTTTTTT
This sequence comes from Patella pellucida, assembly GCA_917208275.1. Taxonomy (NCBI): domain Eukaryota; kingdom Metazoa; phylum Mollusca; class Gastropoda; family Patellidae; genus Patella; species Patella pellucida. The sequence goes on along the minus strand of OU795037.1, from coordinate 654,775 downwards.
TATACTTTCGATGGACTCCACTACATGAAGATCTGACCAGATGTACTGGAAGGTCGCTTCAGTGGTAATGCACACGGCTTTTGATCATATGACGTCATACACAGATTATTTAACCCTCGTTGACGTTTCTAGTGGTTAACGCACAGTTCCGTGTATTACACGCCAAGAATTTGCCGTAACAAACCGCGTCATTGGCTAATCCGGTAATATAAGGAATCTTCCACATCCAAGTGTAGTAACGACAAGTATAACGAAATTTTGACCTTTAAAAACGAAACGAAATAGTATTTGTGTTTTAATCATATTGATAGATAAGCAGAGCGAGAGGGGGAAATGGGGTTTAACGTTCACTCGACACAAACTAGGTCATTTCGGGACTAACATATGGTTTAATTTTATTTCAATAATTCGCTTGCGCGTAGGGGTCTCTAGCAGTGGGAGGAAACGGGAGGACCCGGAGAATACCGACGAGGTTTGACAGGCGACCCTACTCATTGCCACGTACAATCGGGGTTTCGAAACCCCGCCAGTTGACTGAATGACAGACTTTATGACACAGCGCGCTCAGCACCCGATAGATTAACAAACCAGGGTCGTATTTTTTCACATCAACAAAGTCAAACTTAATTTTCAGATAATTTGAAACAAAAGCCATTTTTTGTTTAATAATTGATACTACCCTCCACAGACATTACAGAAACAAACACGTTGATTTGGTACCTCAGAGGAGAATCAAAATAACATTAAAGATAATTAACATAGATATAAAGATGATTAACATAGATATAAAGATGATTAACATAGATATAAAGATAATTAACATAGATATTTTTGGGGAAGAAAAACAAAAAATCATAACGTCCCTTGACGTCTTGTAGAAGAAAAAACAAGTTGATGCTCTGGAGACATCCGTTAATTTTTTATCATTTAATTTAAATCCGATCAATCTGAAACAAGTTTTTGTTTTATTACATACCCTGATGGCGTTTTGTTTTTATGTTAGATCTATCAAAAGGACCTCGATTATATTTCAATTACTAAAGTACGTTGGAACCTTAGATATCTCGCGAGCAGTGGAAATGGGGTTTCACGTCCTACTGTCCTGTTCAGACTGGGATAATGGAGACGATCATAAGCCATACAGTGTGCTACGAGGGACATTTTGCCCGGATCTTTTTCTTGCACGTCGATGTGTACACGGGACCTCGGTTTTTCTTCATTTCCGAACGACTAGACACCTGTCCTTGTCAGGCCTTCCGACCTGCACCACTGACAAGGGGGAACCAAGTTGTAAAATCAAATTGAAGGATCGAAAACGCGATCTCCAGACTGGTAAGCCGGCGTCTTACCCACTTAGCCACCATAGCTCCCTACTGGTGGCCTAGTTCTTCTACCCGAACCCCCCGTCGTAGGAAATTAATCGGCTTAACGAGCAGATTTATATTTTGTTTTTTATATTGAGCATCTACAAATCAAGGGTTAATGTCAGGGATAATTTATTTTACAAACCGTCTTGGTCTAATTTACAATTGATACCCCAACGCCCCCTCCCCCCAAAAAAGTAAAATGCACATATATCTTTGTTACAAAACTTCTAGAAATAAATAAATTTGTTTACCATTCAGCTTAATCGTCGAGTTTCTTAACAATATCTCAAAGAACGCGAAAACCGTTAAATTAATGTCTAAGTGACATGTCACGTCCATTCGGCAAACCTCGACAGATTCCGGTACCCCCTGTAACCCTACATCTAGACTCGGCTGTATGACAGTAAGTGATATGTATCTACGACCATACATTTGCGATGCGGCTAATCTACTACCGATTTACTTTAACAGGAAAACGTCCCGCTTTTTTTAAAAAAGTCCAAAATGGCAGCCATTTTTTTAGTTTGTTGATATAATCTCCACGGGGGCAGCCATTTTTTTATCCGGGCCGTTTAAAATAGTTCCAAAATGGCGGTATTCGTCATACATCCCAGTCTAGATGTAGGGTACCTGAATCTGTCGAGATTTGCCTGATTTTACTCCTAAATATCCTGTTTAAATAATGAAATAATTGTGATCCGTCTGTAAGTCTATTTATATCTTTTCAAGTCATGTTGTTACTTAGCATGACGTCCCAAAGTATAAAAATAACAGAAGGGTTCGTGAATGTTTACTTAAATTGGCATTCGATTTAATTAAAATATAGATCTATATTTCGTTTCGTTTTTTTTATACTTTCGATGGCCTACACAACATGTATGTTTAACAAGGTATAGTTGGAGTTCACGTTTAATGACGTCAGGTACCACGCAAGCGACATTTGACCCGATTAGCGACCGCCATGTATTTTTTTTAATCTACTTGTGCTTTGTTTTGATTTCTATTGCCGCTAATGTGTACCCACAGTTCTGAGCAAAAAAGATCAAACACTCAATCGACAGACTATTTGATTCGCTGACCCCTCATTTCAAGCAGAACACGAGTTAAATATCAACGCTTCAAGATCCAAGTGTAGTAAAGACAAGTAAACTCGAAACGTTGAACTATAAAAATAAAACGAAATTGGATCTGTGTTTTAATCAGATTTATTGGCATTAGGTTCGATTATATAAAGTTGAACAATAGATAATGGAAATAGAAAATGCTGAAGATTTCAGTTCCAATTCTTGCCATAGCTGCATCTCAGGACTAAAGGCAAATTTACCCTTTGCATAATGTATAATTCAGAAACGGTATAGAAATGATATGGTGTTTAACGTCCCATTGTTCTGCTCCGAACTGAGCTAATGAAGACGGACACGGTAAATAATATATATATATATATATATATATATTAAAAAGTCTGAGGAGGTTCCGATGGAACTGAAAGCGCTAACTTGAAATATGTAGTTTGTTTTCTTTTCAAACACCTTATTCATTTATATATATACTAAAGTAGATAAAGTACAGGTGCTTCTTTGTTAACGGTAGATAAATGTATAAATAAATAAAATATACGTCCAGGTAAGAAAATCTTTATATATATAGAGAGAGAGGTGGGATTTAACGTCCACTCAACACAAACTAGGTCATTTCGGGACTAACATACGGTTAATTATTATTTCAATAATTCGCTTGCGCGTAGGGGTCTTAAGCAGTGGGAGGAATCCGGATGACCTGGAGAAAACCCACGAGGTTGGACAGGCTACCCTATTTCTTGACACGCACAACCGCGGATTCGAAACCACGCTAGTTGATTCAATGACATGCTTTATGATACAGCACTACTAGCTAACCATTCGGCCATCCAACCCCCAAAAGACAGTATAAGAACTCAAATATATCTTTTAATAATTTAACATGGAGATGTCTATGTTACGTGAAGACATTATTAGGAGTGGTCTGTAATAAACTAGAGTTATCTCTCTTGAATCACAATGTCAATGAGTGTTGTTGATTGGAAGTGCCCTGCTATATAATTCCTGAATAATGAACACGCAACAGTTAAGGGCTAACATTAGACGCGATGGTAAAATAATTTTAGCCGAAAAGATAAAATCAAACATTGCGACCTAAACATCCTGTCGTTATTTTAATTACAAGGCTTAAAACCTTCCGTAAGCCTCCTTCACACATAACGAAGACTTCGCTACACAATTACTACGCGCGTAAAGTCTATATAGTGTGGTGCACTTGCGGTAAGGTCAAGTTTTCTCTGAGTACGCGCAACGTTGTAGAAATTTGCAGGCTTTCCACTTTCCTACTACTATTTCACTGCACTCTTACCTAGCTTCCCCGCGCATCACGACGCTCAGCCATAGAGCCGTAACTAGGGGTGGGGCGTAAGAGTGGCAAAAAGTTTCGCCCCCACTCCCCTGTTACGGCCCTGCTCAGTCAAATCCCCTACCTATTCAACCACGTTTCAGCCTTGCTATCATGACGTTCCTACCACGTGATTGTTACGGCTGTTATAGGAGAGGTATTAAGGAAGGCCTTCACACATAGCCCCTAGTTTACAAAGCATTATAAGACTTCAGTTAAGAATTTACTCAAAATTGTTTGCCTTATTTTAACTAAGTTATAGCCCTTTATAACAAGTTTTTTGTTTGAATGCACATATCGAATATATCAATAAGAAACTATGTGCAAAGTTTTGTGTTTCTGGATCCAAAATATTTCTCATAAACAGTGATTGAACGTCGAGTATATTCTTAACATAAGTCTGGGAATGCGGTCATAATAACATGTGATAGAGCTGGTTAAACACATTCCAAATATCAGCTATCAAACAAATATTAGTTATCAAATAAATATCCTTAATCCTCTTTGATCTGTCCTCCGCATTTGATACAGTGGACCACCATATTCTTGGTAATAGACTACGTCAGTACTTACATATATCTGGACGTTGCGTTGCTCTGCCGGTGGATATTTTGTGTACCCTAGGTAACCTGAAACCCAGTAGCTTTATAGTTCCATGTTGATGGTTTGGATTGTTCGTACTTGGTTTTTATTTTATTGTTATATCTTTCAGACATAAGTCAAAAGATTTTCGTAAACAGCTCAGAATCAAATCCTGTTAAACTTGATTGTGGTGGGCCCCAGGGTCCCATGCTCGGGCCTGTGTTGTTTGTCTTATACACCAAATGCTTCGGCGAAGTAATATACAGTATCTGTACAATCTGGAGTGAACTAGGGTAAGCTCAAACTTAATGTTTGTAGTTGATTGCGTGTAAACAGGTCATTTGTGTGGCGCAATTTATCCCGGTTGGGGCTGATGTGCCATAAAACTCCATTCCATTCATTTACATTAGGTCAACGCGTTCTAAAGATTTGATTTAAAGGGACCTTAAGACAAAAATAAGCTGTTGTGTTCTCCAAAATATTATCGGGATAGGCCCTTTAAGTAGTTTGTAAGTTGAGTATACAACAAAGAGAGAGAGAGAAATGGGGTTTAACGTCCACTCAACACAACTAGGTCATTTCGGGACTAACATATGGTCTAATTTTATTTCAATAATTCGCTTGCGGGTAGGGGACTTTAGCAGTGGGAGGAAACCGGAGTGCCCAGAGGAAATCCACGAGGTTAAGAAGGCGCCCATATCTCCATGCCACATACGCTCACACCAGGTTCGAAACCACAGCCGCAAGCCAGAGATGGCCGGCCAGTTAGAGGTCGCAGCGTGGCACATCCCAACCCCCCGAGTATACAACAAACATTTTGGATTAAAATAAATTATACCTTATCCTATAATAGAATATTGTCTCTTATAATAATAAATATGTTGATTTAAACCGTCTCCAGTGGTGTAATAACCAGAACCACGAGGATCCCAGCAAACGGATTCTCCAGACATTGCATTGTTTAACCTAATCTTATCGGATTTATTTGGACAGATAGTGACAAAGGTTACAGTCAAATAAATCCTATATGAAATCCTATATTGAACCAGGAAGAAGTATTTATCACGATCCTTTAAATCGAAGGATCGAAGGACTTTGTGTTTCTTGAATTTAATATACATGTAGTGCGTATTATGTATTATTACATCTTTGGTGTATTCAATGGCGCTACAAGGGAACAATTTATGTATACACACATGTGATAGCTTGTAAATGACAAAAACACTTAATACGCTGGAATAGCCCGAGGAACAATGAACATGTAAACCTGAATAATAAATTAGAAAAAAAACCTTAAGAGTGTGGGTAGCTGGTAAACAGCAGAGAACAGAATTATCAGAGACAATGACAACATGATTCTGCTCTGATCAGAAATCTGGATGACTGCCTACAACTGACGCCTTCTCGAGATAAAGCATAATCGACCTTCTACGACATTCTGATTTTATCTCACGCTTCAGATTCTAACTTTATATAGTGTATCTTAATGTTAGGTAAATATTTAACGGGTTGACCATTCACTGGACACAAAAATGTTGGTCATTTCGCGACTATCATAATGGTTCAATTTTGTTTTCAACAATACGATTGTGCGTAGGGGTCTTTAAAAGTGGGAGGAAACAGGAAAATCCGTAGAAAACACGAGGCTTGAAGGCGATTCTACTCCGCGTTAACACCGTGACTAGGCGACACCCTACTCTTTATCATATACATGCCCAGGAAAAGGCCTAAAGAAAAATAAGTTTGTGCCTGTCACTACGTGTGTAATGTGCGATTAGAGGAATTTGCCAAACCAGTGGCGTTTTCCCACATCCATGTTCAATTTCTGACTGTCACAGGTTTATTAATCTGTAATATAATGTCTACAGCGATGGACCAAGGTTGGTCGTGCGATTTGAATAACTATTTATATTCCCTTACATTGTGGGGTTCGTCCATAACTACGGTTTTCTTCCACTGTGAAATATTGAACCATAAAGTTTGAATAAAAGAAGCGTTATATTCTAGCTAAAAAAAACTATGCTACCAGTTTATTGAAGGCTACTCTGGTAAAACGACAGCTATCAAGAGGTTCGTTCCCTTGAGTTTACGTGCACATCCAATAAGGGTGATATCGCAGACAATTTGTGTTTAACGTCTGCTTCCTTTGGGAAGAAACCGGAGAAGCCGGAGTAAACCCCCTATCTCCAGGCCCGTGCGCTCACATCAGGGATCGAAACCTAAAGCGGTCCCCCTTCACTTACACGTACTAGAAGATTAAAATTCTGATTTCAAACTATCAACTTGAAAAAAACAGCCGTTTGGTTTTATCAGTATCATAAGATAAGCATATGTGAAACATATGGGTTTTTAAAACTTACATATCGTGAGAGAGTATCGACCAATGATTGTGGTCGTTATTTATATATCAGTGTATACCCTTGTTTCTGTTTAATAATTCTACAACAGACCATCATGGAGACTGTCTTCTTTCTGCTCTCACTTCTCTGTGGATCACAAGCAGGTAGGCCTAAGTCTATTTTGATAAATTGGTAAGATGCTGGCTCGCTAGCCTGCTGGTGACCTGGGCCCTTATTCACGAAAACTTAAGATACAATCGAAATTTTAAGTAATACTGCAATTCGATTGGCTGACCACTAAAATCAATTTGCATATATCCAATGAAGTTGCAGTATGTCTTAAAATTTCGGTTGTAACTTAGTTTAAGATTTCGTGAATAAGGGCCCTGGTCAAGAAAGTTCATCGTTTTTTCCGAAAATGTTTTCTCTTGTAAGTGGTGCAAAATGGAGAAACCTAGATCCCATGTATACATTTTTCTGTATGGTGTTGTGTGCCTAGAGGGCCTGGTATGCCAATTGATTCCGTACTTCATTGGCGCGTTGGGGTCTAGCAGTGTGTGTGTGTGTGTGTGTGGGGGGGGGGGGGGGCCACGAGGTTGGAAGACAGCCCCACTCTTTGTCACATACAACCAGGGAATCGAAACTACGTCAGTTGACTCAATGACAGGCCTTATGATACATGGCACACGCGTTAATTATTCGGTCACCCCCACCCGCCGACAGAAAGTGGAAAAAAAGCAATGAACGCGTTTGGCAAACGTATCAATCAGGGCATGTGAAATTTGAAAGGTGTGCCAAAGATACCAAAGGTCACGGGTCGAGATGATATATAATCACCATGGACTAAATAAGAACAGAGAGAGAGAACTGGGCTTTAACATCCACTCAACACAAACTAGGTCATTTCGGGACTAACATATGGTTTAATTTTATTTCAACAATTCGCTTGCGCGTAAGGGTTCATAGCAGTGGGAGGAAACCGAAGAAAACCCACGAGGTTGGACAGGCGACCCTACTCCTTGTCACGTACAACCGGGGATTCGAAACCACGCCAGTTGACTCAATGACAGACTTTATGATACAGCGCGCGCAGGCTATCCATTCAGCCCCCCCCCCCTCCCCCCAATAAAATAAATTTCCCAAAAATAATCTTTGAACTCTTTAAAACATAGATTCAACAAGAGCTAAATCTGCCCATTAAAAACACTAATGAAGCGCATACAGAATAACAAGATTAGGGTGTAAGCAATGAACTTTCCTCCCACTTCGCACCCGTTGGTAGGTAGTTCGTCAGCGAAGTCACGTGACAGAAACATGACGTCTTTTAATTGATTTTTTTTTATAGAAGGGGTATTTCCTCGCGTAAACTGTGTTTTGAGAAGGATTTAAAGAAACATTTTGATTTATTAAATTCAAATTGTTTTTAGTCCAAATGCATCATCAAATCGCCCAGTTTGTACACGTGAACGCATCTTTAAGTGGGGAAACAAACCAATGCTCAACGCGATTGACATCATAATTTATTAATCATAAATACTGGTACCTTTTCAGCCGCCCCAACGTTTTCATCTGCTCAGATCCTCAGTACCATAAAGGACCACAATGTTGATGAAGCATCCGGATTAGCTGCCAGCAGAGTCTTCCCGGGAGTCGTCTACACCCAAAATGATAAAGGCGATTCCAGTAGAATCTTCGCTGTTAACAGTAAAACTGGTGCAACAGAGGCCGAGTTAAAGATATCGGGTGTAGCGAATTACGATTGGGAGGATTTAGCTATTGGGCCGTGTGGTAGCCACTCCTGTGTTTACATTGCTGAGACCGGAGACCATGCTGGTGATGGTTCTAGAAATATAATATACCGAGTCCGGGAACCCAAAGAGCTCAAATCTCAAAGTCTTGACGTTGATGGGGAATTCCATTTTACGTAAGTGATTCTTTCGCCTGTTTAGTCATTACTGTGTAACAGTCTAATCTGCCCTTCGTCACGTACACGCAGAGAATCGAAATGAGGTCATTTAACTAAATGTCTGATCTTATAAATGCAGGACAAAACAATCCTGATAATTTCTGTTTCCTGAGAATGAAAGTGATAACAAATTCATTTTGACTTTGTAAATTTTTGTATCCTGATCATGAAAGTGATAAGATAATTTTTTTTTTGAGTTAACCTCCGTTTCCCCTGAAGTGATATCGCTGACAATTTCTGTACGCCAACTTTCGGCTAATATAAGAATACACTAATCGAGAGAGGAGCGCAAGGTATCCCAAACCGCTACTCGTCAGTGTTTGGAACGCTTAGAGGCATTCAGACGTAGCCTTGCGGTACTATCAATTTGCAGATATGTAAACTCTGCAATATAACCAACCGGGCCTACACTTGCCAATTGGCTATAACATCCCAATTTAAACTCCGTAACTCGAAATCCTCCAAAATCTTCGAAACGAAAACACGAATTATTAATCCATTTAAATCAACATTGATGATGTAAACTTACCTAGAAAATATGAGCTTCTGATATCCGATATTTAAGATAAAATATTTGTTTTAACATTGGTACACGAATCGTGTACCATAATGCGCTTCAGGCCAAGCTGTATTGAGAGACTCGAGGGACGAGGCTGGACACATTGTACTTATTCAAGCGGAGTTATGTAGACTGGAATAAATAGACGCTAGAAATTTGCACTCGATTGAGATTGCTGGCTTATTTCGCCGAACATAACTGATTTGATATTGGAGTAAAAATGGTCCTAAATTTGAGCGATTTAGCTCCTGGATTATCAGATAATACTGCCTATATTCACAGAGAGTGTGAAATAGCTTTATTTAACGTCCGCTTCCACCTAAGTGATATCGGAGACAAGGCCTTTGTTTTTTTTATAGTACTGATTCTAATGATGATCGCGGCTAGGCCTAAAATCCAATCGCTACGTTAAAACATATTGTTATACAATGATGAAAATACTTATAATCTGATTAACGTATGATGAATAACAACAAACTTTATAGATCTTATAATTAATGGACATACACAACATATACCAAACTTTACAAAATATATTGGTTAATAAATTTAAATGAATACTATAACATGATGATCTTTTAGAGGCATTTAGTAACTCGATAGAGCAATAAACTATAACACTTCGAAACGTCGCCTAAATAAATCAGTAATTGTTCTTCCATAAGTTTGTGTTATAGTTTATTGTTATAACATGATGCTTATTAAGGGATCTTACATATTATACGATTACTTATCGTTGCATTTGCAAACATAAATAATCTGTAATTTCCTGGTCATTCCACCGGTTTTATCCCGTAAAATAACATAATTATAGATTGTAATAAAACATTTTATAACCCCAAATTTCAAGGAAATTCCTGGTCAATTCATTTATTCCGTAAATTAACAAAATCAAGTCCTTTAAAGAAGGGAATAAAATGTTTTATCCCTAAATTTCTCAGAATATTCCTGTTTAATATTGAATATTCCATAAAAATAAATAAAACACGTAATTTGAAGAACTAATTCACACTTTAAAAACAATTTTTCAAAAAAAGCCATCGATTAACAGATAAAAAGGTGTTAAACTACGGAATTCGGTCACATAAAAAATGATGTTTTTTTTTTACAGAGTAAGATGTTACTCCACTTTCCAAATCCAAATTTTAGTGTATACTTTAATCTGATTGGCTAAGCGCTAAAATCAATCTAGTACTATCCAATCGAATTACTAAAATCGGATTTTATCTTAGTTAAAATTTCGTGAAACAGGCCCCAGCTCTATATTTAATTTCGTTTTTTTTCTCCCGCCTTAAGAAGAAAGCAGGGGAGTATTAAAATGGGTTCGTCCGTCTGTCTGTCCGTCACTCTTTTTGGGACACAATAACTCCCTTCCTAGTTGAGGTAGAATGTTCAAATTTGGTGTTTATTAGGCCAATGCCTTGATTGATTCCGAAGATGAGCATTTTTTTGCTCAGGGTAATCACAGCGATAAGTAATGTGATTGGTCGACACTTTGGAACACAATAACTCTCAATTGAGGTAGGATGTTCAAACTGACAGAGAGTGATGAATGAATGAAATGGGGTTTAACGTCCTACTATTATGCACCTAACCTGGGCTAATGGAAGACAGGCATACACCATACAGTGTGCTATGAGGGAAATTTTTCCTGGGCAGCGGCGCTACGGCCTACTCTTATATCGAATTCCAGCTGTCATAGGATCTTTTACGTGCACTCAAATGTGTTGAAACTTTGTGTATAATAGTTTGATTGCTTGATGCTTTTAGAAAAAATATGTGCGATTAATTAATATGTGTCATCTATTTATTTTGGGATTTCGGCGGGGGACACCAGCCTCACTGTTGGCTTGTTATACTTTCGATGGCCTGCAATAATTGAAGATCTGACCGGTTGTTGCGATAGGTCACGTCAGAGGTCATACGAGCGGCTTTTGGCCCTATGACTACATAAATTTGATTAATGAATCAATGAAATATTGTTTAATGACACGTGAGCTCCAACCGGGCCATATTGCGCCAAACATATAATGATGTTATGAGACAAACTAGAAACAAATAATCACATTATCTATATATACATAAATAAAAACAAATATCACAGTGAATATTAAATAAAACTAAATATAAACTTTATGTATATATATATAAAATATGAAGGTGAAAATTAGATATATACAATTAAAATTTTCGATAAAAATTTGTCTCTTTTAAAAAGTCTAGAGCTTTTCTATACAGATCCGGTTGGGCAAACAACTGATGAAGTGACTGTCAACGGTAATGCCGTAATCTTGTATATTTGAGATGCTTGCACTCAAGCAAAATGTGCTTCACTGTCAAAGGAACATGGCAGTGTTCACATTCTGGTTGAGGCTCTCGCTTTTAAATGAAAATGTGAGTTAAAAAAGTATGACCAATGAAAAATTTGATTAACCAGTAAGCTTTGATGCTATCAGTGGATTACCCACAGTTTCGTGCAAAATATGCCTAAAGCTCGCCGTAACAGACCGTTTTATTGGCTAATACCTCACACCATTTAGAACACGTCAATGATAACAACTAGTGTAGTAAAGACAAGTAAACCTAAATTTTTAACAATAAATAACGCGAAACGAAATATGATCTGTGTTTTAATCTGATTGCTTTTTTAATCTCAGACCTATTTACAATCAATTTATTTATTATGTTGTTTTTTTTGCGGGGGTGGGGGGGTGGCCGAATGGTGAGCATTTACCAGCCCGTGTAATCGGGCTATATGGGAGTGCCGTCGGTGAACACTTGTGAATATTTTTTGTCTGTCGTTATTCTAAACTTGTGACACCGTCGCTATCAACCTTATTCTTCTATATCGCTATTCCAGGCTTATCACGCCGTCGGGGATTGAGATGTCCTAGTGGTCTAGAGTGCCGCGCTTCGACCTATAGATAGCCGGTCACTTCTGGCTTGCGGCTTTGGTTCGAGCCCTAGTGTGAGCGTATGTGGCATGGAGATAGAAGGGGGGGGGCTTCTCAACCTCGTGGGTTTCCCCCGGGCACTCCGATTTCATCCAACTGCTAAAGACCCTACGCGCAGGCGAATTATTGAAATAAAAATTAAAAACCATATGTTAGTCCCAAAACGACCGTTAAACACCATTTCTCTCTCTCTATCACGCCGTCATTATTACTTATTCTTCATTTCATTATTTAAAGTTGGAATGAACCCGATTGTGAGACGGTCATGGTGACACCCAATGAAGATATTTACGTCGTATCAAAAGTTGACGGTGGACATGGATTAATCGCTAAATTTTCAAATGATGGATGGACAAAAGGAACAACAGCCAAAATCGTTGCTTCAGCTCGATTATCTCAGTCATCTACCCACAATGATCCTGTAGGGGGTGATATTTCAACTGATGGTAAGAAGACTTTTCATTACTTGAAGGTGTGGGAAATTGGGTTAAGCGTCCTATTGTTCTGCTCCTAACCTGGGCTAATGGAGACGGGCGTACACCATACAGTGTGCTATGGGGCCAATTTTGCCCTGGCTGAGGTGCTACGGCCTCCTCTTATATCGAATTCCAACTGCCAAAGGATATTTTACGTGTACGCCAATGTGTACACAGGACCTCGGGTGTCCGTCCCATTCGAAAGACTAGCCAGCTGTTCTTGACAGGCCCTACGTAGTGCATCACTGACAAGAGGAAACCACGCCGGAAAATCTGGACGAACTTAGCCACGTGACCCCCCTAAAGGTTTGGGTGGTCGGGAATTGTCTGTGGCGTAGCGACGGGGTGTTCTAGTCAAGGGTATGTACGATCTTGATTTACAAATTAGCCCAAGCAATTATTTTTCTGTCTAATCTTAATTTATGCGAAAGGAAATGTAGAATCAAAGAGAAACTTCGATTCATTTGCCGGTTGTTCTTCTTCTTCTTTTGGTGTTTAACGTCTGCTTCCACTTAAGTGATATCACAGACAAGACATAGGAGAGCCGAAGCTGCTTCCTGATTTTTAGAATATGATTTTGCAATCTTTCCATTTTGGCCTTAGGCCATGGATTAGGTTTTAGTGGGAAGTTCTTCCCTTTATTTAATAAAAAACACATCGTTGGTAGATGATCTCTTCTGTTTCTGGATTGGTAGATGTCTTTTTTGTGGGATTTGTGTTTTTAGGGCCAGACCTGTCTTTTCGTGGTCTCCCCTTACTCCACTATCCCACTGGTATTTGTTTTGGCAGAATAGTGTTTAGATGCCGAGCCCGTCTGATCATGACTCCCTTTTACTCCACTATCCCACCAGTTTAGTAGAAGTTAGTAGTAAATTAAACTAATATAAAATTAAATAAATAAAGAGAGTATAATAAAGTTGTAGTCAAATAAATTAAAGGTAATAAAATAAAGTAAAGTAAAGTAAAAATAAAGTAAAGATAAAGTAAAATGAATTAATTAAAATTTATTAGTTAATTATATTAAAGGTAATAAATAAAAATAAAATAAATTAAAGTAAAAGTAAAAGTAAAGATATAGTAAAATGAATAAATTAAAATAAAGTTGTAGAGTGGTTGGGCTTCCTTCGAGAGGACGTTTTAACTTACCCACCCTACGTCGTATAAAAACAAAAATAAGTTAAGATAAAAAATAATTAGAAAAATAAGTTGAAGGTAATAAATAAAAATAAAATAAATTAAAATGAATAAATTAAAATAAATGTATAGGATGGTTGGGCTTCCTTCGTGAGGACGTTTTTACTCAACCATTGTTTAAACAATGTTTAAATTGGATGAGAGTGTCAACATTGCATGTATTTGATGGGAGGGTCAACATTGTATATATTTGATGGGTTGTTTAAACAATGTTTATATTTGATGAGAGTATCAACAATGTATATATTTGATGGGTAGTGTCAACAATGTGTGTTATATTTCAGGTAAAGAGATGTTGATCAAGTATCGAGAGCATGTTTACTACTGGGATACGTCAGATGGTGATTATATTGGTGCCATCAGCAGACAACCGGCTGATTTACCTTATACTCATGAAAAGAGAGGAGAATCAGTTTGTTGGGACCCTCAAGGTGCTGGGTATTACACACTTGGCGAGGGAAGCAAACAACATGTCTATTATTACCCCAGAACATCACCAATAATTGGTTGAAATGTTGTTATACGCCCACATTTTCATGTGGACGTATTATGTCTTCGCCCCTGTCCGTCCGTCCGGACGTCCGTCCGTCTGGACCTCCGTCCGTCCGTCCGTCCGTCCACAATTGTTTGTGGACTCTCTACAGGTCACAATTCTTGTCCGATTTTGACGAAACTTGAAATATAGGTTTATCCCCAAAAGATCTCGGCTGCTTTCGATATTGGCATGTATCGGATCAAAACTTCATGGATTATGGCCCCTGATTGTACGAAAAATCACGTTTTTAGCTTGTGGACCCTATAGAGGTCACAATTTTGAACCGATTTTGATGAAACTTTACATGCATGTTTATAACCCAAAGATCTTGGTTCCTTTCGATATTTGCACCTATCAGAACGTAAATTCCTGAATTATGGCCCCTGATTGTCCAAAAATTCACCTATTTTAGCTCGTGGTACCTCTGGAGGTTACAATTATTATCCGATTTGAAAAACCGTTCGATTATATCACCGTTACACCCTAAGGAAGGTTGAGTTCAAATTTCGGAAAAATCGGACCAAAATTACCATACAAAATGGCCGCCGTTCGTACGCAAATACTGTTAAAAAAATGGTATATCAAGGTTGTGGACCCTGTAGAGATCACAATTTTAATTCGATTTTGATGAAACTTGAAATGCATGGTTATAACCCAAAGATCTTGGTTCCTTTCGATATTTGCGCATATCGGATCGTAACTTCCTGAATTATGGCCCCTGATTATACGCAAAATTGTCTTGGTTTAGCCTGTGGTCCCTCTGGAGGTTACAATAATTATCCGATTTAAAAAATCGTTTGATTATATCACCGTTACACAATGTTGAGTTCGAATTTCGGGAAAATTCGGAACGAAATTGCCATACAAAATGGCTGCCGTTTGTTCCTTTCGTTATTTTCACATATCAGATTATAACTTCCTGAATTATGGCCCCTTATTGTCCGAAAAATCGCCTATGGTCCCTCTGGAGGTCACGATTATTATCCGATTTAAAATCTTGACTCTGATCACCGTTACACCATACGGAAGGTTGAGTTTGAATTTCAGGGAAATCGGACCATAATTGCCAGACAAAATGGCCACCGTTTGTACGCTAATAGTGTTAAAATATAGTATATCAAGGTTGTGGACCCAGTATAGGTCACAATTTTAATTCGATTTTGATGAAACTTGAAATGCATGTTTATAACCTAAAGATCTTGATTCTTTTCGATATTTGCGCATATCAAATTGTAATTTAATGAATTATAGCCTTTGATTGTAGGAAAAATCACTTTCGATTTTGCTTGTTCTCTAACCATCTCTCGAAAATGTGGGCGTATCCTGCCTGGCAGTGCCAGCTTACTATCTTTTTTTATTTATTATTGTATTGATATATTATTATTATAATAAACAATCTGATTGAAACACAGATCCTATTTCGTTTCGTTTTTAAAGTTCAAAATTTCTTTTTATTTCTCTTTACTACACTGGAATCTGGAAGAGTTGTTATCATTGATGTGTTCTGGATGTTTGAGGGATTAACCAATGAAATGGTCTGTAACGACGAGTTCTGTATGCACGGAACTGAGGGTAAATCCCCAGACACGTGTATATCGGATCATAGGGTCAAAAACCGCTCGTTTTACCGCTAACGTAAACTTCATGTAGTGTAGCCCATCGAAAGTATAAAAAATGAAATGAAATATAGTTAATCAGATTGTATAATATATTGTTAGATCAGACTTGTTGTTTACATTGAATGAATGAAATGGGGTTTAACGTCCTACTATTATGTACCTAATCTGGGCTAATGGAAGACGGGCATACGCCAAACAATGTGCTATGAGGGAAATTTTGCCCCGGTAGCGGCGCTACGGCCTACCCTTATATCGAATTCCAACTAAAGAGCTGACAGTTCTCACTATAATAGTTACAAACTAGATAATGAAAATGGCAAATGCAGGTTAGCGATGGCATCGTGAGTTGATTATGGTCTGGATAAGTCAACTGAATTTCTTTTGTTTGCATTTTCATGTATCTTAATTTATGTTAGAAGAGGACAAATTATCTTGTTAAACGACAAAAGGCAATGGGAATAACGCCCTACTTTTTTTTGAAAAAAGGTTTAACGTCCTACTATTATGCACCTAACCTGGGCCAATTGAAGACGGACATACGCCATACAGTTTGCTATGAGAAATATTTTGCCCGGGCAGCGTTGCTACAGCCTACTCTTATATCGAATTCCAACTGCCAAGGGATCTTTTACGTGCACTCCAATGTGTACACGGGACCTCGTTTTTTCGTCCCATCCGATCGACTAGGCAGCTGTCCTTGTCCGTTTACATGGTTGTTGCCTTATTCTTTATCGATCCCGGTGTTGGCCGAGTAGTTTCCACAGAATTTTTCAGCGTTGTTCATCCTTGTCGGTGGTGCAGGGCGGATTGTCTGACAAGGACAGCTGTCTAGTCGTTCGGATGGGATGAAAACACCCAAGGTTCCGTGTACACATTGGCGTGCTCGTAAAAGATCCCTTGACTGCGAATTCGATATAAAAGTAGGCCGTAGGGCCACTGTCCGGACAAAATTTCCCTCGATAGCACACTGTATAGCGTATGCTCGTTTTCATTAGCCCAGAACGGAGCAGAACCGTATAGGAATGAATGAAATGGGATTTAGCGTCCTACGCTTAAGCACCGTACCTGGGCTAATTGAAGACGGGCATACGCCACAGTGTGCAATGAGGGAGATTTTGCCCGGGCAGCGGTGCTACGGCCTACTCTTATATCGATTTCCAACTGCCAAGGGATCTTTTACGTGCACTCCAATTTGTACACGGGACCTCAGTTTTTCGTCCCATCCGAACGACTAGGCAACTGTCCTTGTCAGGCCCTCCTTCTGCATCACTGACAAGGGAAATAACGCCGGAAAATCGAGATGGACTTTCTCGGCCAATGCAGGGATCGAACACTCAACCTCCAGGCTAGCGAACCAGCGCCTTATCCACCATGATCCCAGAACCGTATAGGACGCTAACCCCCATTTAAGTTCATTTCAATAGCCATTCATTTCCTGATTATCACACCCAAACACGATGGATTGTGTGGTTCACAGTTTATTTTTAAGAAAATAATGGATACACAATTTTACACATGAGATATAGTTGATACATTGATAATATATTGAGTAGATTGCCGGACATGGTGTAATTTACACATAAGATGTGTTAAGTACATACAATTTACAAGGAGCAATTATAGGAAACAGTATCAAAGGACTTTCATTTATTTTGAAACCAGCAGTTGTCAGACAGGATACGGCCACATTTTGCAAGAGAGTGATAGAGAGTGATAGAAAACAAGCTAAAAAATGCGAGTTTTTTTTTACAATCAGGGGAATTATTCCGGAAAGTTATGGTCTGAAATGTGCAAATATCTTTGGGATATAAAGATATGTTTTTAAGTTTCATCAAAATCGGATAAAAATTGTGACCTCTAGAGGGTCCACAACCTTCGTATTATACACAATTTGCGAAAAAAAGAGTAGCCATTTTGTCAGACAGTTTCATTTTGATTTACCCGAAATTCGAATACAACTTTTGTCATGGTGGAATGGTAATGTATTTCAACGATTTTTAAAATTGTAAAAATAATTTGACCTCTAGAGAATCCGCCAGCTAAAAATGCGATTTTTCAAACACTCGGGTGCCTTATTCAGGACATCATAGTCCGTAGTTCCTTTCGGAACTGTCTCTGAGCGAACGATGTTTCGCTAACAGTTCCTCACGGACCTTATTATCAACTAGTATGAAAATAAAGCTTTACCCCATCTCGGTTCTAAGGCTATTTTAGATCCTTACCGTCTATTTTGCACCGTGAAACTTTTTTGATCACAAAAAAAAATTATTTCCTGACACAACCGAGACAAATTTATAATAATCCAACACTATTTTCGTGTAGAATTCGATGTTAGAAAAAGACCGGTCTGCGCTGACGTCAGTAAACAAACATGGCGGACAGATTTGAACGATTTTGTTTATCTTTTGCTAACGCCTGACATTGATTAATCAAATATCGATTTGACGTTAATGGGAGTTAACCCACATTCCGCGCACCGAACGCCAAATAAGAGTCGTAACAGACCGTTTTATTGGCTAATTACTAACATCATTAAGAATGCCTATTATATAACAACTCGTCCAGATCCTAATGTAGTAAAGATGAGTAAAACAAAATTTTGAACTAAAAAAATCGAAACGAAATAGGATCTGTATTTTAATCAGCTTGAAACAAAATTATGATATAAACGATACTATATAATTCTTCTTCATAATATAGGAAGGGCATTCTGTTTAGGAAAGATCCTGTGGATGGGTCATCTCAATTAGTGGTGCCTAAAAATTGCATACCGGAAATTATTGCCTTCGGCCAGGATCTCCCTTCAACAGGACACCAAGGTTTAAAAAGGACACAACAAAAATTTAAATGAATTATTTCTGGCATCGGATGTCTAAAGATATAGCAGCTTATTTGCAGAATTGTAGTGTGTGTAGTACTTGTAAGAAAGCTACTTTCCATGCTCGCTCGGGTCTGGTATCGTATCAGTCAGGGTTTCCCATGGAAAGGGTACATCTAGATTTTCTTGGGCCTTTGCCAAAGTCAACTCGGGGAAATGAACACATTTTAATGATGGTAGACCAGTTTACCAAATGGGTAGAGTGTGTTCCGTTATCGTCACAAACCACTGAAGTAACCGCACAAGCAGCTATAGATCAATTTGTCTCTCGTTTTGGGTATCCTTTCCAAATCTTTACTGATCAAGATAGGAATTTTCAGAGTGGTTTGTTTAATGAATATTGTGTCATCAGATGCAAATCCATAAAGCACGAACCACTCCATATCGTCCGTCGTCAAATGGTCAAGCAGAAAGATATAATAGACTTTTGATGGATGCTGTTCGGTGTTTCGTAGATGAGAAACAAGACAATTGGGATCAACATTTAGCTCAATTAGCTGGCGCATTAAGGTAGTCAGTCAATAGACAGACCGGATTCACCCCAAACCGGTTGATGTTAGGTCGTGAAGTAAATATTCCAGTAAATCTGATGTATGGAAGCCCCGAGAAGGAGGTTACCCAAACAGTAAATCAATATTTGGTCGAGCTAGAAAAGGCTGCAGCTTTGGCACATGAACTGGCTAGGGAAAATTTAGGGATGGCCCAGAAGCGCATGAAAAGGGATTATGATATAAAACTAAGGGAACAATCTTATGACGTCGGAGCGTTTGATTATATTTTGGATACTTCCACTCCCAAGAGAAAAGCTCGGAAATTAATGAAATATTAACGGGGCCCGGGGGTGATAGTCAAAAAATTGGGTGCTTCATTGTATAGAGTGAAAACTAGAAATTTAGTATCGGTTATGCACCATGATCGTATCAAGAAATGCTCAGAGATAAATG
Source organism: Patella pellucida (assembly GCA_917208275.1). NCBI lineage: Eukaryota > Metazoa > Mollusca > Gastropoda > Patellidae > Patella > Patella pellucida. Next base: position 634,941 of record OU795037.1, on the reverse strand, counting down.
CTCCTCCTTGGGCAATCCAAGTACGTAGACAAGCTATTGCTGGAGAGGTGGATCATAGGTCGGACAGGGATCCGCAAGGAAGAAACGTTTATTGTGTATGTCGAAAAACGTGGTGAAATCAATTTGGTTTGCAATGTGATTTCTGCCTGGAGTGGTTTCACGGTCATTGTGTAGGTATTTCCCCTCAGGAGGCCGAGGACATTGATATTTATAAATGTCCGAAGTGTGATCGAATTTAGGAATAATTAAGTATTTAGTTTAACAGGGGCAGTTAGACCTCGCCCAGGGTAAGGGACTAAATTACGGTTTTGTTTCTCTGAATGTTTTTCTAGATGGAAGCGTGGTTTAAAGTGGGACGTAGCAAGGGAAGGAGGACCGTCGAGCAGGTCGAAGACTGGGACCAGGAGTTATTAGTCCTAACTCCTGAGGCTGGGGAAGTGGAGGTAGAAGAAAAGGAGAGAAAGGAGTTGACTGAGATAGAGGAGGTGGAAGAGATAGAGGTAGTGGAGGTGGAAGAGATAGAGGTAGTAGAGGTGGAAGAGATAGAGGTAGTGGAGGTGGAAGAGATAGAGGTAGTAGAGGTGGAAGAGATAGAGGTAGTGAAGGTGGAAGAGATAGAGGTAGTAGAGGTGGAAGAGATAGAGGTAGTAGAGGTGGAAGAGATAGAGGTAGTAGAGGTGGAAGAGATAGAGGTAGTAGAGGTGGAAGAGATAGAGGTAGTAGAGGTGGAAGAGATAGAGGAGGAAGTGAAGGTGGAAGAGATAGAGGAGGAAGGGAAGGAGATGATTGTGAGAAGGATAGAAGTGGGCCAGGAGATAGAAATCCCACCAAATGTAATGTTGTCCGAAAATTTTGATTGGGGGGAGGGGGATCTAGGTTAGAAAAACTACCAGAAGAATCAACAGATTCATACCAGGAATCCCCACCGATAGTCCCGGGAAAAAAACGTAACAGATCGCCGGCCGGGGAGTGTTCAGGGACGCACCCACGTGCTAGTCCAGATGTGTCTAAAAGAAGGAGGAATTCATCTCAGGTGGGGCGAGCACAGCTCTTCAAAAACCATTAAACGTCATGTGATAATGCAGCATCTACCAGGCATTTTTGGGTTGGGGTTCTCTACCGATGAGGATTTGCACCGGAAGTTAGAGGTCGTCAAGATTTTGGCGCGTAAGGTTCCTTAACCAATCTATGGAGTCTAATTAATTTGGCTAGAGTAGTCTCCACTCAGAATTATCTGGCTCCAGGGGCGGTTCGGGAGATGGAGAGAGCGTGTCGGCTGTTCCGTCAGCCCATTCCGGTCAGCTTTACTTTGGCTCCGTTGAACAGCTACGCAGGCTTTTTCCATTGGCGTATATTGGTCGTCGCGATTAATATGTTGTCTCCGGAGGACCGAGCCTTGTTTAAACTTATATAAAATAGTATAAGTTTATTTGGGCAGATTTTCGGATCTAGCCCAGTAGCAATTTATTAAAACAGTTAGATTAATTTTAAATATTGGTTATTCTTTATAGTGAATTCTGATTGAGTCGGAGGAACTTTCATACTGGTTCGGCAGATCCTTTTGGATCTCGCCCTGTTTCCATCTCAAGCCTTTTAAAACTGGGAGGTGTGTTGTGATTTGTGGTACTGGTTAGATAAGAATAAACTGGACCTATCTTCTGTAAAATCACGGCAACCTTTCTATACTACAGAGGTTGGTTTGGCTTGCCCAAACTCAACTGGATTCAGAGAACACCTAATACTCATGCACTGTTACGAGTCGCCCAAACGCAGACTCTATACAGATTTCACGTGCATGGGTTGTATATAAGACACCAACATCTTTGAGAGGTCGCAGAAGACACCCGCAGACCTGAGGAGGAAGTTATAACGAATCAGCTGTGGACACCAGAAGCAATAGAGAGAATTAATGTAAGTTGACCTAGCTTGTACTCTTTTTGGCAAATCACATTAAGAGGAGAAAGTGAAGGTGGAAGAGATAGAGGAGGAAGGGAAGGAGATGATTGTGAGAAGGATAGAAGAGGTCCAGAAGATAGAAATCCCACCAAATGTAATGTTGTCCGAAAATTTTGATTGGGGGGAGGGATCTAGGTTAGAAAAACTACCAGAAGAATCAACAGATTCATACCAGGAATCCCCACCGATAGTCCCGGGAAAAAAACGTAACAGATCGTCGGCCGGAGAGTGTTCAGGGACGCACTCACGTGCTAGTCCAGATGTGTCTAAAAGAAGGAGGAATTCATCTCAGGTGGGGCGAGCACAGCTCTGCCCGGTTCAAAGTCTTAATTGATTTTCAGGATGTTTTTGCTAAAACGGAATATGATTTAGGTAGTTTTGATGTCTTGGAACATTCTATAGATACGGGCAGCGCTAAACCAATTAAGCAGCGGATGCGTCGTACACCCATCAGTTTTGCTAATGAGGAATGTATTGACACCGTGGGGGGTAGTAAGTTTTTCTCAAAAATGGACATGACAAATGCTTATTATCAAATTCCATTGAAACAGGAGGATCAGAAAAAGACGGCTTTTATAACTAAGTATAGATTGTTTGAATTTCGTAGACTACCGTTTGGACTAACGAACCGCCCTTCGACGTTCTCGCGGGCTATTAATTTAGTAATGCATGGATTAACTTGGAATATAGCTTTAGCTTTCTTGGATGACATACTAGTCATGGGAATGGATTTTGACGATCACTTGGCTAATGTTAGACAAGTACTTCGGAGATTGCAAACCCATGGATTGAAATTGAAACCCAAAAAGTGTGTTCTGTTTCAAGAGGAAGTTGAATTCTTAGGTAGGATAGTAAATGGGAAGAGATTAAGAATGAGTCAGAAACATATAGAACCGGTCAAATCTTGGCCCATTCCAAAGAACGCTAAAGAAGTTGAAAAGTTTTTAGGTTTTGCAAATTATCATAGAGAGTTTATAAAAGATTTGACACAAATGGCTTTTCCGTTATATGCTATCACGGGTAAACAACCCTTTTTCTGGGATTCAGAAAAACAAACGGCGTTTGAAAATATTAAGCAAGCTCTGATAACTCCTCCGGTTTTATCTCTCCCAAACGCTCAGGATTTTTTTTATACTAGATACAGATGCGTCTAATATGGCTATAGGGTCTGTTTTAAGTCAAGTACATGATGGACAGGAAAAAGTAATTTCATATAGTAGTGTTTCCTTAACTCCGGAGCAAAGACGGTATTGCACGACCAGGGAAGAACCTTTGGCAGTGGTTAAATTCACCCGGGCCCGGTTCCTAGAAAATTCTTAAAGTAAGCACAAAGTATAAACTTCACTTTTACTTACGTAAGAATCTTATAAAACTACCGTCCCTAGAAAATTCTCAAGACCATTCTTACGTAAGCACAAGTCAAGTACAAGTCTAAGCACATTGTGACTGGTAAAGCTTACCATACACCAAGACTACGATGCTCTTTAACGTCATAAAATAACTTTGGTCTGCTTCATTGTGGTTGATTTTGATTGACATGTCCCCTGTATAGGCCTACATAATTATAAAATGTGCCAAAATATATTTTAAAAAAAACGCAGACACATAGGCCTACAAACAAACTGAATAATTGTGAGAGCGCCTGATCAGCCTGTGTGTTTGTAGCCTATTGTTTACTAATTGACAAATACATAAATTGGTTTCAGGGTAGGCCTATAAGGCCCTAGATGCCAAATTTTCTATAGCATTTTTAATTTCTTTTTGAGGAGAATTTTCCCTGTCTTGTAATTGTCTCTTTGGTATCTTGTAATTGCACCTGTATTTTACTCTGAGACATAAAAACCTGCGAAGATTGAATCTGCTCAACTTCAAAAGGATAATAATTAGATGCCGCTACGAACGTGATCACAAAATCTGAAAATTTAATATACGTACCCCCCCCCCCACAACTTTACAGATTTTAATTCAATACATTTTCATAATTGTAATTGTTGCCGCTTTTAAACATACGTCTCGCATTTGTCAAAATTTCCTCATGGTGACGGATTGCATTTTCTAAGTCGGTAAATATGTAAGAATTTTATTTTTAAATCCACTAATTACATCTAATACGCCGTGCTAATCTATTTTTTAATTTGATATCAAATTCTTCTAGAACCCCTATATAAGCTTGAGACCAAATTTTAGATTATTGACGAATACTTCTCGACAAAAAACAGTTTAATGACTCAAACGATGTAAGTCATATATATATATACCAAAAATACTAAGATTTGGATGGAAAGACTATATTTTAATTACATTTACATATTTGCCAAGATCTTTCGGCCTTACGGCGTCTTCAGAGCTATGTAAACCTGAGAGTTGAATTTATAATCTTTTAAATATATATATTTTTCAAAATTATGATTCAAAACCTACTTTAAAAACAACAACAAAAAATAAAATCTGTAATCATTATTTCTACAATGCAGGGTTAGAGATAATCTGAACGACGGCGTGGTTATGTGGGTGGGATTGGGTGGGGAGTGTGTGTGTGTGTGGGGAGGGGGTATCTCTAACCCCCCTCCCCCCAAACCTTCCCCACCCTCTGGAAAATTTAAAAGACACACAACATAGCTTGTACTTAGAAACAAAATCGATTTGATGTCATATTCGACCTAAAGCCTTAATTTTTTTCAAGCTATTTAATCTAACATGTCTGTTGTAGTCGAATTCTTTGTATATACAAGATTTTGACTGTGATACGAACGCGTTCATTAAAAAAACTCGTGACCCTTTTAACACATGCATGTAAAAACTCTATATGTTTTCTATGAAAATAACTTTAATATAAATTATAATACTATATATTTTGTCATTTTAAGGTACAGAACAGAACACGTAAGAAATATATTACCAGGCATGATTAATATAATTATGGGCGTGTTAGCCCCATTTGCTAGTAAAATAGAGACGCCTGCTATAGTAATAGAACTGAATGATATATTAATGGACACGGATAATCTGCTAGGAACCAACAACCCTTATATACCATTATGTCTGATGACGTTAAGTCAAAAAAAATGCTTGTGAGTATATAATTTGTTATTCATTGGGGGGGGGGGGCGGCCTTAGGAATTCGGATGGTTTGAAAAACTGTTCTTGACAGTTGGAATTCAACTGTTGCCCCTGGGTAACATTATTTTTAATATAAATATGGTTTTATTTAACTGAAACCTATTCTTTTATTTCTTTTCTATAGATTATTGGCCTACATCGATAACATCGTTTCGAGGTTACTGCTGATCCAAGACAGCCATCCAAGTTTGAAAACACCTATCCGCATTCTAGACAGATATCGCGAGTCTTGTGGACTGGAACATGCCTAACCTTTAAATTTATATCAATTATTATGAAAATAAATATTGTAAAAAGCCTATTGTTAGTTTCTTAGCTTTGGCACTAATTGAAACGCATAGAGATATTAAATACACGTAGAGGGGCTTTTAAATACACGTGAGGATGTTTTGTCACGACAGTTGAGAGGGTGAATGGGAGGGGGGGGTAACCACAGTTGGGGACCTGATGATGGGTGGATGACGGGGGGAACAAAAAAAAAAGAAGAAAAAAAAAGCATCACTAAATAGATGACCATTATCGCATAACGTTAGTATCCCGATAACTAAATATGTAGACATACCTTCCTTTTATACGCAGATTTTCTTCAGCTTAGACCACATTAAAATACCTACACCCAACCCTGACCCCCTAAATAGATGACCATTATCGCATAACGTTAGTATCTCGATAACTAAATATGTAGCCAGACTTTCCTTTTATACGCAGATTTTCTTCAGCTTAGACCACATTAAAATACCTACACCCAACCCTCCAAACAATACGTGACCCAAACCTCACCGAGTCCAACGAGGTCACAGGTGCAACTAAAAAATCAATAACCCATTCATATCCATAATCCCCATTGTTTGGACAACAATACCCATATTCAAATCTATTAATAGAACAATAGAAGGAGTGATTATTGAGATTTAGCGTCAACACAACTAGGGTCATTTTGAGACTAATACAAAATAAACGAGCAAGATACACATCTACTACTTAAGGCTAAAAATATGATTATGGATTTAGGGAATTATTGTTTAATCGCTGAAGGGGAAACTATAGAGTTAGAAAGTAACAATTCGCAGGTAAATCCAGTTATAGTACCCAGTAGGACTATTATCCCACCTAAAACTGTTTTTGTTTTTTTTTGTAAACGATATTTTTATTCATTAAATCTGAATTCGGATTGGGGAACAGGCTATGCCTATGTGTAACCCCTTTCTCTAATATAGATACATGTACACATTATAAATATTTACATACATACATATTTACATAAATATAGAGCATATATTTTGATACATCATGAATAAAATAGAGACTTAGATAATTATACAGAGTTCAGGGCTTAGAATAACTTAATAGACGTTTATGAGGATTTAAATCTTTTTGAAAGGAAAATAAATTGTTGGACCTCTTTGAAAATAAGTATGTTTATCTCAGGACTAAATTTTGTTGACCCGTACAGAAGACAACTGGTTGTTTTATGGTTGTGTTGGAGGTTGTAGATTGTCTGTTTTCTTGCATCTGAATGTTAGGGGCATATGAGTAAATAGTGTTCGGTATCTTCAAATTTGTGACCAGAGGCAAACAGGGCTGTCATCGACGTGTCTGAGAAATTTGTGGCCTTGTAAGTTCGAGCAGCATAATCTTAGTTTACTTTGGATTATTTGTAATTTTCGTATCCCTTGATAGTAGTATGATGGGACGATGGTATCTAATTTATTAAGTAAGTTTCCAAAGATAGCAACGGATCGAGAGTTTCTTATTTCAACTTTAAGTTTGTTCCATTCTCGTATACCGGAAGGGATGAAGGACTGTTCTGCATCTTGCTTCCTTTAGTTTATCTTTGTTTCTAAGGTTATAATTGATAGGGATAGGGGACAGTTCTAATAGGTCAGAAAGATATGATGGCACGAGGTTGTTTATAATTTTATACATTAGTTTTAATTTATGACGTCGACGTCTTTCCGAGAGTGGAACAAACCCAGTTTCTTTATAGAGTAAGGCATGGCTGGTACCTCTTACTGCCCCACAGATAGTGCGCAGTGCATCTAATTGTAGGGATTCTAGTTTGTTAGCTAAATAATCACTGCACCCATCCCAAATAATATCGGCATAATCAAAGTGTGGAAGGATAAAAGAACAATATATTGTATTTAAAGATTTTCTATTTAGTCTATATTTTAGAGATCGAAGGCAATTTACTAGTTTGGATACTTTGCTTATAATGCTATCTATATGGTTATTCCATTTACCTAAAACTGTTCTTACGTTACGATGTCAGGTCGAGTCAAGGAGAGTAGGTTCATACATGGTAGAGCCAATGGAGCGAAATGATGTGTTAATAAGTAGAACCTTGAATGCTTCAGGGGAATAACCAAATGTATGTGTGATTAATTGCTCGAATGAGTCAGTAATTCTCGAAAATAAGGAAGTTGTTGGTAAAGCAGTCGAAGTAGAAAATGTCTCTAATTTTCAAGGGGAGGGTAGTGATGAGTAAGAAATGGAAGAACAGGATATGGGAGCCCTTCCGGAGCATTTGGTCGCATTATTTGAAAAAATCTAAAAATAACTTATCAGGGGTCCAAGCCCAGTCATTAGCCAAAGTCTTAATTGAATTTCAGGATGTTTTTGCTAAAACGGAATATGATTTAGGTAGTTTTGATGTCTTGGAACATTCTATAGATACGGGCAGCGCTAAACCAATTAAGCAGCGGATGCGTCGTACACCCATTATTTTTGCTAATGAGGAAGAATCATTAATAAAAAAAATGTTGGACGCTAACATAATTCACCCCTCTGCGTCGGAATGGGCGAGTCCACCGGTTTTAATACGGAAACCGGATGGGTCCGTTAGGTGGTGTATTGATTATAGAGCACTTAACGCGGTAACCGTCAAGGACAGCTTTCCATTACTCCTGATTGAGGAATGTATTGGCACCGTGGGGGGGGGGGGGTAATAAGTTTTTCTCAAAAATGGACATGACAAATGCTTATTATCAAATTCCATTGAAACCGGAGGATCAGAAAAAGACGTCTTTCATAACTAAGTATGGATTGTTTGAATTTCGTAGACTACCGTTTGGACTAACGAACAGCCCGTCGACGTTCTCAGGGGCTATTAATTTAGTAATGCATGGATTAACTTGGAACATAGCTTTAGCTTTCTTGGACGACATACTAGTCATGGGAATGGATTTTGACGATCACTTGGCTAATGTGAGACAAGTCCTTCGGAGATTGCGAACCCATGGATTGAAATTGAAACCCAAAAAGTGTGTTCTGTTTCAAGAGGAAGTTGAATTCTTAGGTAGGATAGTGAATGGGGAGGGATTAAGAATGAGTCAGAAACATATAGAACCGGTCAAATCTTGGCCCATTCCAAAGAACGCTAAAGAAGTTGAAAAGTTTTTAGGTTTTGCAAATTATCATAGAGAGTTTATAAAAGATTTGACACAAATGGCTTTTCCGTTATATGCTATCACGGGTAAACCACCCTTTTTCTGGGATTCAGAAAAACAAACGGCGTTTGAAAATATTAAGCAAGCTCTGATAACTCCTCCGGTTTTATCTCTCCCAAACGCTCAGGATTTTTTATGAATGAAATGTTGTTTAATGGCACGTGAGCTCCAACCGGGCCATATTGCGCCAAACATATAATGAAAAAACGAGACAAACTAGAAATAAATAATCACATTATCTATATATACATAAATAAAAACAAATATCACAGAAAATATCAAATAAAACTAAATATAAACTTTATGTATATATATTTAAAACATGAGAAATACAATTAGATATATACAATTAAAATTTTCTATAAAAATTTGTCTCTTTTAAAAAGTCGAGCGCTTTACAATATAGCCCCGGTTGGGAAAACAACTGATAAAGGGATTGGCAACGGTAGTGCCGTAATCTTGTATCTTTGAGATGCTTGCACTCAATCAAAATGTGCTTCACTGTCAAAGGAACATGACAGTGTTCACATTCTGGTTGAGGCTCTCGCTTTAAGATGAAAATATGTGTTAAAAAAGTATGACCAATGCGAGAGCGACACAAAACAACTTCATCTCTCCTGTTAGTTCTATAGGAGCTTGGCCAATCTCCTAAGAGAGGCTTAATGTGATGAAGTTTGTTAGTGTCTGCAAGATCCCAAGACCGTTGCCAGCGATCATAAATGTACTGGTTTATTGATGCTTTAAAATCTTTAAATGGTATTAAAAAGGGTGATTGGGGAAGATCTAAAGCAGCTTTGGCAGCAAAATCTGCTTGATCATTCCCCCTTATATCGACGTGACTGGGGAGCCAGCAAAAGACAACGTCTTTGCTTTTCAACTCATAAGATAGTAGCAGACGATAAACATCTGCTACTAATGGGTGTTCAAGCTGTTTATTGTTAATTGCTTGAAGTGAGGACAGAGAATCAGTAAAGATGATATGTTTTAATGATGAAGAGGATTGTATGAACTCCAGGGCCTGAAGAATGGCCTGGAGCTCAGCTGTAAATATTGAAGCAGCAGGTGGAAGACACACAGAGATGGTCTCAGATGGAGTCACGGTAGCCGAAGCTACCCGATCACCATCTTTCGAACCATCAGTGTAAATAGGAGCATAATCACCATACTTAGACCGTAACTCTCTAAAGAGAGACTGGAACACCGTCGAGCTAGTATCTCTCTTTTTGTGTTGAGTAAGATCGAAATCAATCTTTGGGGGAGATACAGCCCACGGTGGAGTCTCAAAGAAAGGGGTATTCGCAATACCGTCAAGGCTGATACCAGCCTCCGACAAAAGGGGTTGTATGCGAATACCGAAAGATGGAATGACTTTAGTCTTCACAAGATATAAATGTTCGTGAAGAGGTCTAAATATGGTGTTAAATGATACATGGTTTGGAAGTGATGCAATTTTCGTAGCATACTGCAGGGCCAGTTTATCACGTCTGTTGTGCAATGAGGGCTCATGCGCCTCGACGTATAAACTGTCCACTGGAGATGAACGAAATGCTCCTAAACTGATTCTAAGTCCCTGGTTGTGTATGGTGTCAAGCTCTTTGAGATAAGACTCGCGGGCAGACCCATACACAATACACCCATAATCGAGTTTAGATCTTATCAATGCTCGATATAATCGGAGCAAGACCTTGCGGTCTGCTCCCCAGTCAGTATTTGATAGGACTCTCAATATGTTGAGGGCTTTCAGACATTTCTTTTTTAGGTTTTTAATATGGGGGATAAATGATAATTTCTTATCAAATATCAGCCCCAGAAATTTGGTTTCATCCACAACTGGAAGGCGGTTGCCATCCAAGAAAAGTTCTGGATCAGGATGCAAACCTCTTTTCTGACAGAAATGCATGCAGACAGTCTTGGATTTCGAAAAACGAAATCCATTTTCGGTTGCCCATTGTTGAAGTGAATTCAAACAAAGCTGCAACTTACGTTCGATTATCCGCATGTCTGTAGAACCATAGCACATCTGAAAGTCATCAACATAGAGAGCCCCGTTTGTACCTGGTTTAAGGCACGCTGGGATAGTATTAATTTTTATTGCGAATAATGTTGGAGATAAAATACTTCCCTGGGGAACCCCCATTTCCTGAGGAAATGGGTCAGAGAAGATTGATCCCAGTCGTACCTTAAATGACCTATCTTCCAGGAAATTTTTTATAAAGATAGGTAAGCGACCTCGTAGGCCGAGGTTGTGGAGGTCGCGCATGATACCATGATCCACGTGGTATCATATGCTTTCTCCAGATCGAAAAATATTGCAACTAAATGTTGCTTCTGGATGAAAGCGTCCCTGACGAACGTTTCAAATCGAACGAGATGATCAAGAGTGCTCCTTTGGGACCGAAATCCACATTGGAGGTCTGTAATGAGGTTGTTGGACTCAAGGTACCAAACAAGCCTTCGATTGATCAATCTCTCCATGGTTTTGCAAATACAGCTAGTTAAAGCGATTGGACGATAATTTGTAGGATTCGTATGATCTTTTCCCGGTTTAGGGATGGGAATTATTGTGGCTTCGTGCCACGAAGGAGGGAAATTCCCATCAATCCAAATCCGGTTGAAAAGATCCAGTAAAATAAGAAGTGTTGGATAAGGTAGATGTTTTAAAATCTGGTAGTGAATTTCATCTGGGCCAGTTGCAGTGTCCCGGGCTCGCTTTAACGAATCCCGGAGCTCTGCAATGGAAAAACGATCATTATAGCATTCATCATTACGGGACTTGAAATTAAGTCGCCTTTTCTCCTGCTGATTCTTTATTCGCCGAAAGGCATCAGAGGAGAAATTGGATGATGAATTGAATGAAAATGTACTGGCCAGAGAGTTGGCAATATCAGGAAATGTTGTTAAGGTGGTATTATCAACATTAAGATGGTTAACTGATAATGCACTACTTTTACCTTTAATCCTACGAATCCTGTCCCATACCGATTTTGAGGTGGTACGGGAATTGATCCTAGAGACATAACCTTGCCATGAAGACTTCTTTGCTTGGCGTATGGTTCTACGGGCCTTCGCCCGGACCATCTGGTATGCCGCAATATTCTCCATGGAAGGATGGTTCTTTAGTCGTCTTAGGATACGATCACGCTCTTTAAGAGCGGATTTGCAATCGTCGTTAAACCATGGTTTATTGAAACGTTTTGGTTCTGTCGTGGTTTTTGGAATCGCCTGCTCAGCTACATCTTGAAGAATTGAAGTGAATAAAGCCATGGGCTCATCTGCATCTTCCAACTCCTTGTTATCAAAAGAGAAGAGACACAAAGATTCAAACAGAGCCCAATCAGCCTTATGCAACTTCCACCTCTGAGGTCTTTCGACCGGAGAGGGACCATTATTTTCAATCAAGATAGGAAAGTGGTCACTACCACAAAGATCTTCATTCACTCTCCATGTAAAATCCTGAAACAGGACCGGAGAGCAAATGGTGAGATCGAGGGAAGAAAAAGAAGCTGTGGCAGGATGTAGATAAGTAGGCGAGTCATCATTTAATAAACACAAATTATTAATGTTAATGAAGTCCGCTATTTGTTTACCTCTATTGTTATCATCTGGACTACCCCAGAGTGAATGATGACCATTGAAATCTCCCGTAATAATAAACGGGAGAGGAAGTTGGGCAACAAGGTCATCAAGATTTCTGGGATTAAGATGTAAACTTGGTGGAAGATATACAGAGCAGAGTGTTATAGGAATATGCAAAGTCACTCTAACTGCAACTGCCTGTAAAGGCGAGTTGAGAGTGACTTTACTCTGAGGAATGTCTCCATTAAGAATAATAGAAACACCCCCATGAGCTCTACCATCACCAACTGCATGATGATGGTAACCAACAAATTGTCTAAATGACAAAGTGTCAGAATTCCGTAAAAAGGTTTCCTGTAAACAAATAGCTAAAGGATTGTGTTTTTGAATTAATAATTGAACTTCATTAAAATTTGGTTTTAAACCACGACAATTCCATTGAATAATGGAATTAGCCATCGTCAGGGATAATTTATTGGTGGTATCTTACCGCCGATGGGGTCATTACTGGCCCCCTCTACGGTAATACCATCCATCAGATCAACACCATATTTCGTGAAATGGACAATAGGGTCTTGTGAACCCTTCTTGCCCCTTTCACGTAACTTTGCTAACTTTCTTTGTCTAGAAGAAAGATATACTTTGTCCTGTGAGGGTGGGATAACCGTTGGCTGCGATGCTGACCCAGTGGACCTGGGATCAGGAGTTGCAGCTTTTGGTTTATCCAATGGGGATGGTTTCGTGCCGTGCTGGGAGGAAGTATTGGGAATGGTCCCAATAACTTCAGTTGAGGGCACGGAAGGTGAACCCTCATCAGGCAAGGGCAAAGATGTCTGGATCGAGCTCTCGGATGACTGAGAAGAGCTCGAACCCCCTTTAATGTAGTCTGGTATTATTAAAGTCTTCATTTCCTTCTTATCTGGCCAGGTTATTGCTGTCTGAACTGAGATAGATGTGGTTGAAACTTTAACTGCACTAGCAAAAGATTTCCCTTGTGGTGCAATGGGAAACGGTGCAGATAAATCAACCTGTTTTCTGGCATCGAAATATGATATCTTTCGTTCAGACATCACCTGTTGGATTCGTTTCTCCTTCTGCCAAACTGGACATTCACGAGAGTAAGCAAAGTGCTTACCCTTGCAATTTAAACAGCAAAATTCCGCCTGACAGGTAGCGCTCTCGTGGCCATCATGACCACAGCGAGCGCAGGTGTCTTTACCTCTACAGACGGTTTTGCTGTGTCCAAATTTTTGGCATTTGTAACAGCGAAGGGGGTTAGAAATATACGAATCAACAGGTATGTTAAGATAACCTGCCTTGAGAGTCTTTGGTATTTCGGGACGATTGAAAGTGAGGATGTAGGTGCTTGTAGCAATCACCTTATCCCCTCGACGTACGCTAATTCTTTTCACGTGCGAGACGCCTTGGGATGAAAGATATTCAACCATTTCATCCTCACTGCTGCCTTCAAGATCCCGACAGCGAATAACTCCTCTACTTGAATTTAACGACCTATGCGGTGACACCTTGATAGGAATGTCGGCTAAGGAAGTGGATTTAAGCAGCATGGTTGCATGCTGTTCCTTAGCACATTCTATCAGAAGTGTGCCATTTTTTAGTTTTTTGATAGCCTTGGGCTCACCGGCCAAGCCAGCTATGCCCTTGGTTATCAAAAATGGTGAAACTTTTGAGAGGTCGGTAGAGGGACTCTCAATTAAGAGGAACCTCGGCCATGCCTTTGACATTTTACTTTTTAAATTAAATAACTCAGAAACGTCCTCTGTATTAAGACGTTTCTTGTTTGATTTTCTTTGATCTTTACTTGGTGTGGGTGGGATTGGGGGATCCATGAAATAATAATTTTTTGATTCACCCCTCGTCGTCCCCCAGGTTACTTCCCTGCCTACCAGGGGGAGGACTAGCACGGATAACCAGTGCATGGCCTCAGGGCTCGACGAGGGGTATACTCAAGCCAGAAGTTAAAAATACTTTCTAACCTGATTGACCCAAGCCGTCGCTCTGTAGAATGTACTTAGGACACAAAGGTAGGAAGAATGCTGAGTGAAAAAAATAACAGAGCATTAAACTTGGAAGGGTACATTCTACAGAGCTAAAACGACCAAAGCCGATTGATCAGAGTGGGCCACTCTGACCTCCCGTCTAGGTGAACCATGGGCCAAAGCAATGTGTTGCAGAGAAGGGGCTCGCAAGCCAAATCTCCACTCAATCACCAGGATTCCACTCTCCACCGACACGGGTCGCAACGCACGGCAAACACGTTGCCCCATTACAGGGATCCTTTTAGTCGCCTTTTACGACACGCAGGAAATACGAAGGGTATATTCTTATCACCCCCTACACCCCAGGGGGGCTCAGGATTTTTTATACTAGATACAGATGCGTCTAATATGGCTATAGGGTCTGTTTTAAGTCAAGTACAAGATGGACAGGAAAAAGTAATTTCATATAGTAGTGTTTCCTTAACTCCGGAGCAAAGACGGTATTGCACGACCAGGAAAGAACTTTTGGCAGTGGTTAAATTCACCCGGGCCCGGTTCCTAGAAAATTCTTAAAGTAAGCACAAAGTAATACTTCACTTTTACTTACCTAAGAATCTTATAAAAATACCGTCCCTAGAAAATTCTCAAGATCATTCTTACGTAAGCACAAGTCAAGTACAAGTCTAAGCACATTGTGACTGGTAAAGCTTACCATACACCAAGACTACGATGCTCTTTAACGTCATAAAATAACTTTGGTCTGCTTCATTGTGGTTGATTTTGATTGACATGTCCCCTGTATAGGCCTACATAATTATAAAATGTGCCAAAATATATTTTTAAAAAAACCGCAGACACATAGGCCTACAAACTAACTGAATAATTGTGAGAGCGCCTGATCAGCCTGTGTGTTTGTAGCCTATTGTTTACTAATTGACAAATACATAAATTGGTTTCAGGGTAAGCCTATAAGGCCCTAGATGCCAAATTTTCTATAGCATTCTTAATTTCTTTTTGAGGAGAATTTTCTTTGGTATCAAAAGGTGTCGGAAATGCCGTCGAATAACTCTACGGTCAGCCATCTTTTTGAAGCAGAAACAGACTTAAGGTTGGCAAGCAAGCCCTATACCTTGCTTGGGACTTGTGCTTATAGTACTGCAATATGGTGAAACCATTGTGCAAATTTGGGGAAAAGCATGAAATTTGGCACAAACATACTTTAGACTATACTGATCAATCGTGGGGTAAGGGCCAAAAATATTTCCCACTATTTTTCAAAATGGCCGCCATTTTCAAAATGACCACTAATTATGCTTTAAAATGTTGAGGAGATTGATGATATTGGTTTACGGTACCTATATATTATTTCTTTACGTTATCTCAGAATCATCTTGAATTGCATACTGATGAATGTTTTGATGTTTACAATATCATTTGGTGATTCAAGATGGCTACCGAATTCAAAATGGCCGCCGATTCCATAAAAATGTTTAAATGATAGTGAGTAATATCGTCCTGTAGTTTCAATCAAATTTCACTACCAAAATTATTTGAATATAAATTAAGGTGAATGCTTTTTATCTGTTAAAGGTGTTTTCTGACATCAAGATGGCTGCCAAATAAGGTTGCCACGCTCACAATGGCTGCCAAGTGTTATATGATCTCCAGAGTAAGGAAAATGATGTGTGTGAATTCTTTTAACACGTTCATATGCTTCTCTAACTGTGATTTTCCAATCAATGTCTCTTCTAATGTTCCACGCCTTCACCGGCTGTGATCAGACTTCTTTCTTTCTTAATCGAGGAAAGAAAACTGCCTGACAAACAAGCAAAGTATACAAGGATGCTGAAGAATCCTTTGCAGTTCTTAGTAGAGCTCCACCATCAGTAGAAGAGTTGCATAATCATATGTCAACAATTGAGAGATTTGTTATCCTCATGTATGACAGGACAAGTTCGTGTGAAAGTGTTGATGAAGCCCGCCAAGAACTTTTTGCTCATAAGGGAAGGGTAATTGAGCTTATCCCACCAACCTCAGCAGCACTTTTTCAGCATGCGAAAAGAGCTGTATTTCAGGCCGCCTATGTATGGGGCCAAGCCTTGCTACGGACCCCCGAGTTGCCAGACCCATCAGATTGGGGATGGAGAAAAGGAACTTCAGGCATGTGGGAGCCTCTATGGACAATTCTACCTGAGGCTTGTAAATCCTGCCAGGAGCTAATCAAATGTGGCTGCAATGCAGATAAAGGATGCCGTGGTCGATGCAAATGTGTTAAGGCAGGGGTTGCATGTACAACGTACTGCAAATGCCATGGGGATTGTGAACGCCCCTCTTAGTGCCAGAAGGGCATTTGGTTTGGTAGTGTGACTTCACTTATTTTGGCTTTTCGACATTTGAATGACACATACCAAATGAGGTGAGAAGCAACAGTAACTGTATATGATATTAGAGAGGTTGCGGAATCCCGTACGGCAGGCATTTTCATACGGGATACAGCATGTTTTCATAGTGATTCAATTAAGTGTGACCCATAGGCCATAGTTCATTGAATCACAATGAAAACATGCCGCATCCCGTATGAAAATCCTGCCGTACTGGATTCCGCAACCTCTGTATTATCTTTTTTAGTTAAGACGGAGTATTATTGATTAGGGTACTAATCTGCAACAACGTCTGTCATTTTAAATTAAATGACCATATTGAATTATAATTAATTTTCTGATTAAGCTAGTTTAAACATAAGAATCCACAGCAAAACTAAAGTTTGTGGCAAGTAAATTCACATGAAAGGGACTCGTTTATGGTACCCGGTGAACATTTTTGATTCGAAAGCCATGTTGGATTTTGAATCCCCTGTTAAGTTCGATTTGATCTATTAAGCCCTTACAATAAGCCAAATTACTGTAATAATGGCGGCCATTTTTAATTTGGCGGCCATGTTGGATTTTATAACATACCTTGTTTACTTGAACTATAAAAGATTTGTCAATCCTACATTTAGATGTATATTAAGTCACTTTCCCCAAAAGTGCACAATTTTCTTGTATTGACTCACCATATTGCAGTACTATTAGACTGGCTATGTTTAAGAACGAAGTTGTGCTTAAGTTTTTTCTTGGAACGCATAATAACGTTCTTGTGCTTACAATGAAGTCTACTTAAAATCGAAGCACAAGGCCGTTCTTAAGAATTTTCTGGGAACACAAAATAAGGTAAGTTCACTTAAATGCAAAGTCGACTAAAATCTAAGCACAAGAACGTGCTTAAGAATTTTCTAGGAATCGGGCCCAGACAATATAGGCATTATCTGTTGGGACGGAATTTTATGGTGCGAACGGATCATAGTAGTCTTTAACCTGGCCTTTAAGATTTAGGCAACCAATGGACAACTAGATCGATGGCTAGAGGAATTATCGCAATATGATATGACAGTGAAGCATAGACCTAGCGCAAAACCCGTAAACGCTGACTTCTTGACGCGCTCGCCCGAGTTAGGCCCTTGTTCTGATTTCAAGACACAGATTCTACCAGACGCTTTGCCTTGTGGGGGATGTAAGTATTGTTGTAAGGCCTATGAAGACTGGGCTGACTTTGTAGAAGAGGTAGAGGAATCGGTCCCTTTATCTAGGATTCCTGAGGATCCCCTTATAAATAGAATATTGCCAGAAGATTTATTCTCGGATTGGGAGGATAATTCAAGTGAGTTGGGGTCGGGGTTTTCAATTAGTCAGAAGGGTGCATCCGGGGATGATGGGGAACAGGATAAAAGTGTTAGGCAAATAACTTTAGCCAATGTAAACTCTGAAGAGGAGATGATACAAAACCAGAATAAGGATTCCAATCTTAGATTTATTTTGGCCTGGCTTAAGGATAGGAGCTCCCCACTAGATTTTAGATTCATAAGGAACTGTTGTTTTTTAATAGGAAGGGCATTCTGTTTAGGAAAGATCCTGTGGATGGGTCATCTCAATTAGTGGTGCCTAAAAATTGCATACCGGCAATTATTGCCTTATGCCATGATCTCCCTTCAACAGGACACCAAGGTTTAAAAAGGACACAACAAAAAATTAAAATGAATTATTTCTGGCATCCGATGTTTATAAATGTCCGAAGTGTGATCGAATTTAGGAGTAATTAAGTATTTATTTTAACGGGGGTAGTTAGATCTCGCCCAGGGTAAGGGACTAAATTACGGTTTTGTTTCTCTGAATGATTTTCTAGATGGAAGCGTGGTTCAAAGTGGGACGCAGGAAGGGAAGGAGGACCGTCGAAAAGGTCGAAGACTGGGACCAGGAGTTGTTGGTCCTAACCCCCGAGGCTGGGGAAGAGGAGGAACTACTTCACAATAAAGAGTGTACAAGGGTCACCGAAACCTTGGCAGTGTCGAGGGTAACCCCGGATAAGCGGGTCAAAACAACCGGACGGTTGTTGGCTGTGTCGATGGAGATGGAGATAGAGGCGGTGACTGAGATAGAGGCGGTGACGGAGATAGAGATAGAGGCGATGACGGAGATACAGGTAGTTAGGGAGATGGAGGTAGTGAAGGTGGAAGAGATAGAGGAGGAAGTGAAGGAGATGATTGTGAGGAAGATAGAAGTGGCGAAGGAGATGGAAATCCCACCAAACGTAATGTTGTCCGAAAATTTTGATTGGGGGGAGGGGTCTATGTTAGAAACACAATCAGAGAACCAACGGATTCATACCAGGGTTCCCTACCGATAGTCCCGGGAACAAAAACGCAATAGATCTCCGGTCGGGGAGTGTTCAGGGACGCACTCACGTGCTAGTCCAGAAATTCGTCGCAGGTGGGGCGAGCACAGCTCTGCCCGGTTCGAGATTGCTGGTTTTCTTCAAAAACCATAAAACGACATGTTATAATGCAGCATCTACCAGGTATTTTTGGGTTGGGGTTCTCTACCGATGAGGACTTGCACCGGAAGTTAGAGGTAGTAAAGATTTTGGCGCGGAAGATTCCAAAAAGCGGAGGTTCCCTAACCAATCTATGGAGTCTAATTAATTTGTCTAGAGTAGTCTCCACTCAAAATTATTTGGCTCCAGGGGCGGTTCGGGAGATGGAGAGAGCGTGTCGGCTGTTCCGTTGGCTCCGTTGAACAGCTACGCAGGCTTTTTCCATTGGCGTATACTGGTCGTTGCAATTAATATGTTGTCCCCGGAGGACTGAGCCTGGTTTAAACTTATATAAAATAGTATAAGTTTATTTGGGCAGATTTTCGGATCTAGCCGAGTAGTAATTTATCAAAACAGTTAGATTAATTTTAAATATTGGTTATTCTTTATAGTGAATTCTGATTGAGTCGGAGGAACTGTCATACTGGTTTGGCAGACCCTTTTGGATCTAGTCCTGTTCCCATCTCAAGCCTTTTAAAACTGGGAGGTGTGTTGCGATTTGTGGTACTGGTTAGATAATAATAAACTGGACCTATCTTCTGTAAAATCACGGTAACCTTTCTATACTACAGAGGTTGGTTTGGCTTGCCCAAACTTAACTGGATTCAGAGAACACCTAATACTGATGCACTTTTACGAGTCACCCAAATGCAGACTCGGTACAGATTGCACGTGCATGGGGTGTATATAAGACACCAGCGTCTTTGGGAGGTCGCAGACGACGCCCACAGTCCTGAGGAGAACGAGTCAGCTGTGGATACTAGAAGTACTAAAAGTCTACTAAATTAATGTAAGTAGACCTAACTGGTCTTCTTTTGGCAAATCACATCATTTTGTTAAACACCGGTATTTTTTATTTCGGAATAAAAACAAATAGTATACATGACATGTATACTATATAATTGTAAAAACCTCAGCCTTGTAAAAATTGCGGACGATAACACAAAACGTTTAAAAACATATTTCCATTATTGTCAGTAATTTGTCTGCAGATGGGAGGGTGTGATGCAACAGTTGATCAATAGTAGCCCTATGATACGGTAGAGGTCTGTCCCTGAAAGCTCTTTGAACCCCCTGTCGATAACATGTCCTTGAACCAGCGGCTGCCAGGCAGGATACGCCCACATACAAGAGTTGGATAGAGAACAAGCTAAAAAGAAAGTGATTTTTCCTACAATCAAGGACAATAACTCATGAAGTTACAAATCGATATGCGCATATATCGAATGGAACCAAGATCTTTCAAGGTACTTCAAAATCGGATTAAAATTATGACCTCTACAGGGTTCACAACCTTGATAAACCATATTTTTACACAATATTCGCATACAAGTGGCGGCCATTTTGTCCAGCAGTTGTGGTCCGATTTCACAAAATTCAAACTCAACCTTCATTACAATGTAACGATGATATAATCAAATGTTTTTTAAATCGGATAATAATTGTGACCTCTAGAGGGACCACAAGCTAAACAAAGACGATTTTGCGTATTATCAGGGGCCATAATTCAGGAAGTTACGATCCGATATGCGCAAATATCGAAAGGAACCAAGATCTTTGGGTTATAACCATGCATTTCAAGTTTCATCAAAATCGAATTAAAATTGTGATCTCTACAGGGTCCACAACCTTGATATACCACTTTTTAACAGGATTCGCGTACGAACAGCGGCCATTTTGTATGGTCATTTTAGTCCGATTTTTCCGAAATTTGAACTCAACCCTCCATAGGGTGTAACGTTGATATAATAGAACGGTTTTTCAAATTGGATAATAATTGTGACCTCCAGAGGTACCACAAGCTAAAATAGGTGATTTTTCGGACAATCGGGGGACATAATTCAGGAAATTACGTTCCGATAGGCACAAATATCGAAAGGAACCAAGATCTTTGGGTTATAACCATGCATTTCAAGTTTCATTAAAATCGAATTAAAATTGTGACCTCTACAGGGTCCACAACCTTGATATACCATTTTTTAACCGTATTCGCGTACGAATGGCGGCCATTTTGTATGGGAATTTTGGTCCAATTTTACCGAAATTCGAACTCAACCTTCCTTAGGGTGTAACGGTGATATAATCAAACGATTTTTTAAATCGGATAATTATTGTTACCTCCAGAGGGACCACAAGCTAAACCAAGGTGATTTTGCGTATAATCAGGGACCATAATTCAGGAAGTTACGATCCGATATGCGCAAATATCGAAAGGAACCAAGATCTTTGGGTTATAACTATGCATTTCAAGTTTCATCAAAATCGAATTAAAATTGTGAT
Source organism: Patella pellucida (assembly GCA_917208275.1). Classification (NCBI taxonomy): domain Eukaryota; kingdom Metazoa; phylum Mollusca; class Gastropoda; family Patellidae; genus Patella; species Patella pellucida. Next base: position 613,652 of record OU795037.1, on the reverse strand, counting down.
CTCTACAGGGTCCACAACCTTGATATACCATTTTTTAACAGTATTCGCGTACGAACGGCGGCCATTTTGTATGGTAATTTTGGTCCGATTTTTCCGAAATTTGAACTCAACCCTCTTTAGGGTGTAACAGTGATATAATCGAACGGTTTTACAACTCGGATAATAATTTTGACCTCCAGAGGTACCACGAGCTAAAATAGGTGATTTTTCGGACAATCAGGGGCCATAATTCAGGAAATTACGTTTCGATAGGCGCAAATATCGAAAGGAACCAAGATTTTTGGGTTATAAACATGCATGTCAAGTTTCATCGATATCGGTTCAAAATTGTGACCTCTATAGGGTCCACAAGCTAAAAACGTGATTTTTCGTACAATCAGGGGCCATAATCCATGAAGTTTTGATCCGATACATGCCAATATCGAAAGCAGCCGAGATCTTTTGGGGATAAACCTATATTTCAAGTTTCGTTAAAATCCGACAAGAATTGTGACCTATAGAGAGTCCACAAACAATTGTGGACGGACGGACGTCCGGACGGACGGACGGACGGACGGACGGACAGACGGACAGGGGCGACGACATAATACGTCCACATGAAAATGTGGGCGTATAAAAATCAGGGAAGCTATATTTCTGGGGGCACAACCATGGCTGCATTAACATAATCGTGGGCCCCCTTACCCCCCCCCCCCCCCCCCCCCCCCCAACAACATATGACTGTGTATGACCAAACCTAAGGCAGTAGCCTACATGTCACTCGTACGGTCGATGTTGTCTCTCCCTGCGAAATGGTTCAGGTAAAATTGATAAAAACAATAGTATATTGCATATTTTTGAACAAACAGTTTTTGTACACTCTTCATTTTAAAAATCTTGTTATTGCAGGAAACAACCCATTCCGTGAATACTTCTCAAGGATAGGAGAGTTGATGTCAGTCTTTCTGAATGTACCCGTCATGGCATTGACGGCAACAGCATCGCCATTAAAAAGAAAACGAATAATGAAGAGTCTTTGTTTGAATGACTGTGTAACCATTTTGGATTCTCCAGATAGGACAAACATAAAAATATCTACGACAAACATAAAAATATATCAAAAGCACAGGATTATTTTACTCCTCTTTTAGATGATGTTGAACCACAGAAAGACAGCTATCCGAGAACACTTATTTTTTGTACATTGATTAATGACTGTGCAAAGGTACATATTTATTTCCTTGAACGATTTGGTCGTCAAGAGTACTTTATTCAATATGTATCACAGCGAAACAAAAGATTATGTAAAGGCATCAATAAGAGATGATATGAACTTAGAAAATGGCAATATTCGTGTGTTGATCTGCACGAATGTTGCTGGAATGGGAGTGAATTTTCGAGGTGTCAAGCAAATCATTCATTATGGACTTCCTCGTGATATGGATACTTTTGTCCAACAGATGGGTAGAGCTGGCCGAGATTGGACATTGTCACATAAAATGATTTTAATGAAAATGATAGGCACTCACTTAAAAACAGTTGAACCGTTTCTGTTAAATTTATGCAAAAATACTGAACAATGCAGACACAGGTTGTTGTGCGATGCCTACTTATGTAAACATGAACAGATTATCCCAAAACATAATTGTTGTGACATTTGTGAACTACAGTGTAGTTGTGGCACATTCGGCAAACCTCGACAGATTCCGGTGTCCTATATCTAGACTCGGCTGTATGATTTAAGTCCGCCATTTTGGAACTATTTTTAGCCGCATCGCAAATGTATGGTCGTAGGTACATATCAATGACTATCATACATCCGAGTCTAGATGTAGGTTACGGAGAGTACCGGAATCTGTCGAGGATTGCCGAATGGTTGTGGCAGTGTAGATTGTCGTGTAAAACATCCGTTACTAAGAGACACCAGCAAATTGGATGATGAAGAGGAATCAAGACATCAGGTGAATACTGACATATCCGATGATGATAAAAGGATTTTAAGACTGCAGTTAAAATGTTTACAAAGTAATCTAAAAGATGAATCGGATGATTTGTTTAGTACTCTGTCTGATAGTGCAATAAATGACATAATGATAAATTGTTCTGTTATTTTGAAACCGGCTGACGTTTAATTTACGCAACTTGTTGGGCTTATCCTGTGGCAGTTCAAGTCTGCGGAATACTCAATAATGTAATTGGCGACAGAGATTTGGCAGGATTGTAGTGATTCATAATTGCAATTATCAATAACAATATTTTATTTTCAAGTGATTGACATACAGAAAAAGTAAAATCTATAGAAAAAAAGATTGTTTGCAAAGGTTAAAATTACATTCCCATCTCCTCAACATTGAACTTACAAACAATTGCAGTAATACTTTTCATCAAAGCTACTAAAGCACTTTTTCATTTTACATTTTGCAAAACATACTACAGTTATTGTACTATTGTTCATTTATTATTAGGCTATCATATCATTAACTTTATAGAATTGGATTCAGTTTAAAGTGTCACTCCAAAATTGTTAAAAATATCTCTAAAAGTAAGTCATGTCAACAAAACCGAGTTAATCTGTTGATAAGATGATCCTAAATTTAATTTCCTAATTTCAATATTTGAAAAAAATTGTTCTGCAAGTTAATCGAGCTGGGTTGTTTTATTAGTGGAATTAGAAACTTTCAATCTATGAAATCTTATATCAACAGCCATAACAATAAAGTCAAACTTGGTTTTGTTGACATGACTTATATTTGGAAATATTTGCCAATTTTAGGGTAACACTTTAAACCAAAAATCAAACAGTAATATCATACTCACTTTTCCAAAGCAATGTGCCAAAATGAATAATGCCTAATTTTAGAATAAAACATATATATCTTTACATAATCATTGTTGTTGTCTTTATTTTATTGAATGGATTGGAATATACTTTCATTTCAGCTGAGAAAGGATCCAACGTTCTCCCTTATCAGTGTGGGAGTTTGAAAATTGGTGTTGGGGGGGGGGGGCATATGAGATAAAGTGCAGTGGTTAACACACGGTTTCAGTTTTGATTTTCTTTTTTTGATCATTAAGCTATTTATACAATTTTGTGGCATCAATTCTTTCAAAAAAATTCTTAAAATTTGTGAAACTGTCCAGCTGCCTTCATGGTTCTACCACAAACAGATTTCCTTTTAAGCATGCGTTTGCTATTGCCCTAATTGTAGTGTCTATCGGATTGAACCTAAGACAGGATGGCATGGATTTAACCAACAAAATAGCACGCCTTCAATTAACTTGTTTATTCGCCATGCTTCACTACAGGGATCATTCATTATCATATTCCAATTATACATGTAACTAATAAGGGATCACTTATTGTTTTATTGGCAATACACTACATCCCTTTTCTTCTTCCAAAAGAATTAAAATCCCTACCATAGATAGATGTATTTAAGTTTTATATTATCTTAATGTACATTTTCTTATTTACTAGTCAGATTACTTGACAATTAATAAAACATGTAATATTGGATTAATAAGCAAGATTCAAAGTTCCTCACAAGCGCTTATAACTCAAGTTTAGTAAACCTGTAAATTCTTACTACAATGGACAATGGAACTACATGTAAACTCTAAACTATGTGAATATAATTATCTCATAATACTGATGAATATTACACTGGGAAATAATATTACTATACCTAATTGACTAGTACATGCAAATACTGTTGGTATACCAAAATATATAATCATACATATAATACTGATATGAACTTAATGATAAAGTTATTACTTGATAACTCATAGTCATGAAATTGAATAACGTGTACACCTTAACATCATTTTAATCTAAACAATCTTATTGTTAAACCCTAAAATAGGGCTAAATGTCCTATTTCAAAGTCATTAAATCTTGCTGGTTTTTTCTTTTGTCTGACAGGCCTTGGCGAGTTGTCTGTCTTATTGGTATTAGTCTCTGGAATATGTAAATCGTATTCTGATTGATTCAAATCGATCTGTCGCGATATCACATCTGAATTATCATTTTCACTTTGTGAATTAAATGGGATCGGCACATCCACATTTACACTTTCGCTATTTACACTATCTTTCTGCATGAATTTCTTCACAGCAGTAAGATTTATTTTATACTGAACCCCTTCACTGGATTCAATCACAACACTATTTCCCTTTCTTTCTTTTACAATAAAAGGATTAGGCGCAAACGGCGTAGACCACTTATTCACATAACTTTGCTTCATTAATACACTATCACCGGCTTGAAGATCATTTTCGCGTGCATTTCTTCTTTGATCACTGTATTCTTTACCTTTTCCTTTCTGTTCGCTATCTTTATCTCTCACTTCAGTATCCTCCAAATTAAACTGGGATATTTCTGGAATCTTGGTTCTAATAATTCTTCTAAACAACAACTCTGATGGGGATTTTCCTGTTGTTGAGTGTGGCGTGCTCCTAAACATCATTAAGAAGTGATTAAGTTCATGTTTCCAATCTCTCTTCTCTGCTTGTGCTATCTTGATACGTTTTAAAATTGAGCGATTCTGTCTCTCCACTTCCCCGTTTGCTTGAGGCCATAACGGTGTAGTTTTCCTATGTTGAATTCCAGTTTCTTCCATATACTTATTGAAATGGTCACTGACAAATTGAGGTCCATTGTCGGTCTGCAACGATACTGGTAAACCATGAGTAAGGAATATTTCTTCCAACATTGTAACTATTCTCTCGGCTGTTGTGTTCTTCATTATACGCAGTTCAAAATATCTACTGTAATAATCTACTACGACAAATATGTTTTCTGCGGATGGCAATGGACCCAACAGATCTGCAGCTAAGTGTTCCCAAGGAGACGATGGGAGCTCTGTTCGTGACATGGGTGTTGGCGGTGTTGGTTGAGAAACTAACTGACATCCATGACATGTTCTGCAATACTTCTCTGCTTCTCGATCCATTCCTGGCCACCATACTTTAGTTCGGATCCTCTGTTTCATACTGACTATTCCCGGATGACCCTCATGTGCTAACTTCAAAATTTGTTCTCTCAAACTTGTTGGAACAATTATACGAGTCCCTCTCGGAACCAATTTTCCAATTGATGAAAGTTCATTCCGTATGGGAACATATTGTTTATAATTAGTGTCGTGCCATCTTCCAGTCATTAAATATTGACGAATATTTTCCAGTTCTGGGTCCTTCCCCGAGGCTATCTCAATTTCCTTGGTTGTTAAGGCATTCGGTGTCGACGCTAAGGCCACAAATTTAATATACTCTTCTGTATCTATGGAAGAACTCGTCGGTCCATCAGTCTTTAGTAGACGCGACAAACAATCTGGAATGTGCTTCACAATGTACTTGTATGGCTGCATACGTAGAACCCAACGTTCTATCCTCGCACTGGGTTTCGATTTTGTAGAGTAAATAAATTCAAGTGGTTTATGATCGGTCAAAAGTTCAAAATCCGTTCCATAAATATAAGGGTGGAACCTCTCACATGCCCATACTAGTCCCAGGGCTTCTTTTTCAGTTTGGGAATATCTTCGCTCTACATCCGACAAACTCTTACTTGCATAACTTATAACACGATTCTCTCCATTCTGTTCTTGTACCAATACAGCCCCTAGTCCCACTGGACTGGCATCAGCAATCACCAATGTCTTTGCAGTCTTGTCGAAATATGCTAATGTCTCGGCTTTTTTCATCCTTTCTTTTAACTCGTTAAATGCATCTCTTTGTTCTGTACCCCATACAAATTTTTCTTCTTTTCTTGTCAATCTCCGCAGAGGTTCAGAGATTGTTGCCAAATTTTCTATGAACCGTCCTGTATAATTCACAAGTCCAAGGAAACTTCTAACTTCACTTGCTGTAGTTGGTTCTCTGGTCTCCGTAATGGCTTTTACTTTTACATCTGCTGGTGCCAAACCTTTTGCAGACAATACATGGCCCATAAATTTCAACTTGGGTAACTTGAATAAACATTTCTCTGGATTCAAGGTCATTCCCTTACTCCGAATAACGTCTAAAACTTTCTTCAATCTACGATCATGTTCCTCATCTGATTTAGCATGAACAATGATATCATCCATTATATTCTCTGTACCTTCACAGCTTTGAAGAATCTGCTGAAGTACTTTCTGGTACATCTCAGGTGCACAGGATATTCCGAACATCAATCGTTTATAGCGATATAAGCCTTTATGAGTGATAAATGTAGTTATCTCTCTTGACTCCGGTGCGAGTTCTATTTGATGGTAAGCCCATTTGATGTCTAGACGACTGAAGATGTTGCTTTGGTTCATATCCTGCAGCACTTCATCTATCGTAGGTATCGGGTGCCTTATGCGTTGTACAGCTTTATTGGGCAATCTCATATCAACACAAAGTCTGATGTCGTTCTGCCCTTTCGGGACTACAACTACTGGTGAAACCCAGGCACTCGGACTATCAACCTTTTCAATAATGTCTAAGTTCTCAAGTTCATCAAGTTTTTTCTCCAGGCGATCTCTGAGATGATACGGCACTCGTCGTAATGATGAAATTACTGGGGTTTCTTCCCTGTTTATTGGGATCGTTAATTGAAAGTCTTTCAGTTTCCCAAATCCTTTAAAACAATCCTCATATTCGGCTTTTAAACCTGCAGTGTCTGTCTGTACTGCATTTATTCTCGGACCAAGACGTAAAACATCCAGTTCTAATGCGGTTTTCTTTCCAAGGAGAGCTTGACCTTCACCCTCGATGACAATAAATTCGACATCTTGTATTTCAAATTCATCCTGAGATATCTGAGCACGAAAAGTTCCTGCTATTGGCAATGTCTCATTACTTCCATACGGAAATATATTCTTGGATTCCTTTTTAGAAACACACTCCACATTCTCAGCCTTTAAATACTTCCAAGTCTTTTTATCGATCACGTTAACGGATGCTCCCGAATCAATGTACATTCGTAATGGTACACCCCCAATACTCAGTTCAATTTCTGCATCACATGTCGTCTCATTTCGACTAATATGAAAGGCATAATCTGCGTCATTGTCATTTTCACGTATTTGTTTTAGATCTGTTTGTGATCGACTTGACTTCCTCCTATAATTGCCATAATTTCTTCCTCTATTGGATCTAGCACTGCTTTTAAACTGCTTTGTCTTGCAACAGGATTCAAAGTGTCCCACTCCCTTACATTTCCGGCATCGTTGTCCTCTTGCTGGACATTTAGGGTCTTTCAGGGTGTGTCCCTCGTATCCACATGAATAGCATCTAAACTTGTTTGACTTTCCTCTATCATAATGGTAATTTTCTCTGTATGGGTTATCATGACCTTGACCTTTATTACCGTTACCACTCACTGTCAACTTTTGTATCTCGGATTTAATTCCATCAATTGATGCCATTTGCCTCTCAGTTTCCTCAAAAACTCGAGCAGTTTCCCTTAATTGGCTCAATGTCAAATCTGTCCCTCTTTCTAAAAGTTTTCTTCTCAGCTGGCTGGAACAACATTTATCAATCACGTGGTCCCTAATTCTCTCATTCACTGCACCAAGGTCTCCAAACTGACAAGATTCTGAATGTTGTCGAAGTCTAGTAATAAACTGTTCTATAGTTTCCGTCGGTAACTGTGACATACTTCGAAACAGGTGTCTTTCAAACGGCACGTTTGTCTGTGGTATAAAATGACGATTCAAAGTTCTTACGGTCTTTGCATAAACATCACCCTCGCCTTGAACCTCCGGCAGCGTAAAATAAATGTCTTGCAAATTCATTCCCGCTCTGTGTAACAACAAGGCTTTCTTCTGTCCGGGATCTGTTACTCCCTTTCCCACGACGAAAAGTTCAAAGGCTCTCAACCATCGTTTCCATCGGGCGGCAAGTCCTGCGGATTCCAAGCAATCAAATATCGGCAATTCTCCCACATTGTCAAGCGAAACAGCCATCGTGATCAACCTCACGGTTTATATTTTCCTCGTCGCCAAAATGTAGTGTCTATCGGATTGAACCTAAGACAGGATGGCCTGGATTTAACCAACAAAATAGCACGCCTTCAATTAACTTGTTTATTCGCCATGCTTCACTACAGGGACCATTCATTATCATATTCCAATTATACATGTAACTAATAAGGGATCACTTATTGTTTTATTGGCAATACACTACACTAATGTCACTTAATTTTACTACTTCTGGCTTTCGTTTACCACTAGGTTTACTACCAGATTGGTTAAGCAAGTTATCCCGAATATTATTTTGTGTCTTAAAAGACATACATGTAGCTGCCTTTCTTGCACTGGTAAACGTCGCATTTCCCCCCTGCGATTGTACTTTTTTTTTGACAGCTTGTACATTCAATTCTACCAAATTATCATTTGGAATATTTCGGCCTTGACCGCCAGCAGTATTACAAGTACAATTCCAAGTATATTCTTTTGATTCTCTTTCTGTCAGTGTGGCCGATATATATGAAAGAAATCTAAATAGCCACTGTTTATACTTCCAATGGTGACCGACATCAGCCAACGGTTGGCAGTTTTAGTAACGGCTGGCATGGGTATGGTGCTATTTTCGATTTTAAGTTGTAAAACTATATTTCTTCTCTCCTAAAAATAAAAAATAAATTTATCATAACACTGAAAAAATGAATAGAGTTTAACGTCCAATGCAATGCACTGATCAGGTTAACCATTTACATTTGCCAAGTAAGTGCAATGAGGGTTAATTTTGCCAAGGCATTGACATATGGCCTACTTTTACAATACTCGTAAAAATGGGACACTGACGACAGCCCTTTTTAAAAACTTTAGCCCTCACAAAGTTATTCTAGAAAGTGTATACGTGCTATATAACCAACTGGGCACATCTGGCCCATATCACACAAATCTACTCGCTTTTGTACAAACAAATGTGTCTGATAAATCATCTATTCTAATTACACCCAATTATTGTCCCCCGCCATTCGAAGAAAGCAGGGGACTATTAAAATGGGTTCGTCCGTCTGTCTGTCCGTCTGTCACACTTTTTGGGACACAATAACTCTCTTGCTAATTGAGCTAGAATATTCAAACTTGGTGTAGGTGTTTATTAGGTCATTTCCTTGATGGAGTTCGAAGATGAACATTTTCGGCTTAGGGTAAGCAGAGATAAGCAATTTGATTGGTTGATGCTTTGGGACACGATAAGTTAAGTTATAATTCAGTGAGAGTGATGAAACTTGGTATATAGTTTTATTTCATCAATACCTTGACTAAGTTCGATAATGAGCATTTTCTGCTCAGGGTAAGCAGAGCGATAAGCAATTTGATTGGCCGAGACTTTGAAATATAATAACTCTCCTTCTAATTGAGCTAGGATATTCAAACTTGGTGTAGGTGTTTATTAGGTCAATACCATGATGAAATTCGAAGATGAGCATTTACCGCTTAGGGTAAGCAGAGATAAGCAATTTGATTGGTTGATGCTTTGGGACGCGATAACTTGAGTTGTAATTAATTAGAGTGATGAAACTTGCTATATAGTTTCATTTCATCAATACCTTCACTGAGTTTAATAATGCGCATTTTCTGCTCAGGGTAAGCAGACCGATAAGCAATATGATTGGCCAAGACTTTGGAACATAATAACTCTCCTTCAAATTGAGCTAGGATATTCAAACTTGATGTAGGTGTTTATTAGGTCAATACCTTGATGGAGTTCGAAGATGGGCATTTTCTGCTTAGGGTTAGCAGAGATAAGCAATTTGATTGGTTGATGCTTTGGGACGCAATAACTTTAGTTGTAATTAAGTGAGAGTGATGAAACTTGGTATATAGTTTTATTTCATCGATACCTTGACTAAGTTCAATAATGAACATTTTCTGTTGAGGGTAAGCAGAGCGATAAGCAACTGATAGGTCTAGACTTTGAAACACAAAAATTCTCCTTCTAATTAAGGTAGAATGTTCAAACTAGGTGTAGGCGTACATTAGGTGAATGCCTTGATGGAGTTCGATGATGAACAATGTCTGATTCTATCTGGTAGAGAGTGATGAAACTTAGTGTATAGTTTGATTGCTCAATACTTTTGAAAAAAATAAATGTGCGATTATTTAATATGTGTCATCTATTTATTTTGGGATTTCGGCGGGGGACATCAGCCTCACTGTTGGCTTGTTATTCTTTGGAAATAGAACGAAACAAACTGATCACATCGTGATATGACTATATGAGTATAATATTTGCTATGTTCACACCTAATGCGCTTTCAAACCGCTTTCCGTAAAACGCCCTACGGAAGGCGCTTTCGTTATCACGGGTGGCGTCACACTACAAATTAAACCGCTTTCGATTCGCATTAAAACACGTCACACTCAATGCGCATTAACAGCGTGCGAAATCTATGTTAACCAATTCTGGAATTTCCAGGGTATCTGCGTGTTTGCTATTGTATAATTTATCAAATCCCGATTCCCTAATATATAATACACTTTGTGGGTCACTTGTTAAACTTCCATCTTCAGTTTTAATATTAAGTTGTATTCGTCGTGTGCTTTCATTAGCTATACCGATGTTACCAATGACTTTCCAGAAATCTGAGTAATTTGAATCGCAAAGTTCACTTAATTCAAATTTGTTTTAGCTTCTGATACTTTCGTAAACACTTTCGATGCATACTATCAAAGTTTTTTCTATCAGCACAAAAATTTCGTCTTAACACCTTTCTTCGGATATGTCTATTTTCCTTAACCACAGTTTCTCTGGTTGTTTTACCCTATTCCACAAAATACTTAATTCCTCATTCCAATATGGCTTGAATTTAGACCTTTTATTGTGCCCACGATCCGTTTTCACTTTGATATCTTTATACGGAATATTGGATTTGATTTCATTAATTAAGTACTTATGAAATTCATTGTAAGCAGATTGTATAGATTGTTGAGATACAGATTTTTTTTCAAGTTGATTTATTTTTTCCAATACATTAGTTAAAATTTCTGAATTGTGATGCGCGTCAGTTATATCGCTTCAGCCAATGCGCATTAGAAATGAAGCAAGCTAAACAAATATAGCTTGACAAGCCGTCATTTATGTGTGCCTGATAACCCAGAATCTCATCAAGTTCACTGTTAAGAAAAGCCGGGGAAAATAACAATCGTCGGTTTTTTACTCCAATAATTCCACTACATATTCGACAAAACGTGATACGATCGGCCATGATGGAATGTTGACAGCCTTGCCCTTTGTGACTCGATTAACATAAATAGGGGTTTCTACTGAGATCAAGCGCCTGGTTATTCGAATATTTCGCTGAAAATTTAGTTTCAAGGAATCTCAATGGCTACTGGAATATCCCCTCGACCAATCAAAATTAGTGACGAGAATAGTCGGCTGTGAAAGCAACGGATAATAGTTATAAGACAGTATCCGTTGCACAGGAACATGACCGAAAAGTAACAAATGCTCTTTCATTTATCCTTTTTTGAGCCTCGCGTTACATTTCATGGTAGAATGATTGCGCAGTGGAGAGACGACCTGAATAGTATTATTGTAAACTCGGGTCTATATACTAATTTAACCCACCGGGCTAACCACTTAAACTGTGTGAGCCCGAGTGGAAGGCAATGTGGGTCAAGGGGTTAAGACGGGACGACGATAAATACGGGTGATATACACATATATAGATAACAAGACTATATATAAGCACAGCCCATGCCACTAAGTAAAACTACACACACCAATACTATATCGAACTACGGGCACATGCACGAGCAGTGGTTAATAGTATTAATAAAGCTTTCTACTTACTACAAATATCCAATATATTGAAACTAATCCTGTATATTTATAACTACTTGTTATACGGTATCTCCAACGACTTGTTGATCCTTGGCTCAATCTTATATCTATCCAATATATTGAAACTAATCTTGTATTTATAACTACTTGTTATACTGTATATGGGATGAGCTTGACCTACCACAGGACTAAATACCCCTAAAAAACTGCACGTGCAGCATGGCTTAAACAAATAAACGTCACAGATGGGTTAGTCCATTATTGCATAGCGGAGCTAACCCAATCTGCAACAGTATTTACACGTGCGTATTGTTATACCCTGGGAGTAAAACTATCACGTGTTTGTTTAGACCACATCGTCAAAACAACTTGTCTATATGGCGAAGAGCACTGCGATATTAATAATATTAATATTAAATGTAGTGTAAAGGAAATGCGGAACGTGAAAGTAAGCATCAGCGAATTATTTGTAATAAAATGTTTGTCTTTCTAGGCGCTTCTTTTTCATCCTGCTTAGTTTTAATGCCTGTGAAGTGTCCAGCAAGAGAACTGCGCCTTCTATCATCACAATTGAATTAATTATTCAGTGTTCTAATTTATATGTTTTGCATATTAATATAAATCAAACCAAATTGTGGAATAGATGCCAATTGATATGTATAATAATTGATTTTTGTAATATGTTGTTATGTTAATTTAATGTCATTGTATATATTTTTGAACTGCCACTTTGTTCCACCCGGTTTGTTTTGTTCCTGTGATTTTGACTAGTTGTTTGATGTTATTTGTCCGGCTGCATTGTGTAGAGTCATCGTTATCATTGCGATATGGGCCGGACTAAACGTGTTACACAGTGTATAAGTGTTCGTTTGTCGGCAATGAACAGAACTCTTTTTAAAAGGTATACTGTTCATTTCTGATACACGCTTACTTTTAAGCCTGTATTGGAAATAAACAGGCCAGTTTTATCAAAGGTTACCAATGGCAACGAGGTATAAGTGGGATGTAAGTAGAAATAAGCACACAGAGAACTACATTGAATATGTAAACTAACTCACACGTTTTCATAGGAACGCGTATAATTTTTCACACATCCTATGAATTTAGCACACACGATCGCCAGATGAGATTCTACATACATACATGTATATAGAATAATCTTGAGCACTATACTGCGATATAAAAAGAAACTTAGAAACATACCATGTATTAAAGAAACTAATTTCTGTAGTTTGTATTATCGATGGCACTGATCAGCACATAGTATGTAAAGTATACTTGATGTTTTGTATCACTATAAGTATATAAGTTCTTAGTTCCTGGAGATTGGAGGCCAAAGGCAACTTTGTTAGTGTTCATAGTTCCTAGGGGGATCACGGTGGCTAAGTGGATAAGGCGCTGGTTCGCTAGCATGGAGGTCGAGTGTTCGATCCCTGCATTGGCCGAGAAAGTTCATCTCGATTTTCCGGCGTGATTTCCACTTGTCAGTGATGCAGAAGGAGGGCCTGACAAGGACAGCTGCCTAGTCGTTCGGATGGGACGAAAAACCGAGGTCCCGTGTACAAATTGGAGTGCACGTAAAAGATCCCTTGGCAGTTGGAATTCGATATAAGAGTAGGCCGTAGCGCCGCTGCCCGGGCAAAATTTCCCTCATATCAGACTGTATGGCGTATGCCCGTCTTCAATTGGCCCAGGTTAGGTACTTAAGCGTAGGACGTTAAACCCAATTTCATTCATTCTTAGTTCCTGGAGATTGGAAGCCAAAGGCAACTTTGTTAGTGTTCATTGAAATTAATCTTGATTTATGTACAAGAGGTGGTGGTGGAAATCTGGTGTCTGGTAGTGGTAAATGATATTGAGCTGAAGTTAAATATGTAGTTGCCAGGATTTCATCAGATCTCCGGAAGTTT